>JAVIWC010004633.1:0-535184 GCA_031894815.1 Creontiades dilutus
ATCACTGCGTTTCATGGCCATGAACCATTCAACGAACCCTCGGCGTTTGGCGTGATCAGTTGGTTTCAAGGCTAATTCAAAGAATAGGTAACGCTCACCTCTTATCACGATCTTATCAGATAAGATCGGTGTGTCCTTACATCGATCTAAATATCGATTATTACATCGATATAATGCCATCTTGAAACGATTATCACGACCATTGTACCTTCACCCGACACCAGTACGCGTCATTTTCCCCTTCACTCTCTTCCGCGTCGGAATCCATTCCCGATTAATTTCAAACCCGAAATTGTTGCTTTCATTCCTATTTCTGTTTCTTCCGATCTATACTTCACTAGAGGGATTGATGTAGGATATTTTTTTGTTTCTGAGATGCGAGCGTATTGCAAGCAGCTTTCGGGATCCAGATTGATGTTTATTCAACAGTTGAACCACCATGGAAGGATGGCAGTAGACGATGTAGGATTCATATTATCACCTAAGACTTTAGTCAATAAAATTAACATGTTATGGATACGAGGAAGCTACTTGGCAGAGGTTTTTGCTTTCAAACCAGAAATTGTTGCTTTCATTCGTATTTAGTTTCTTTTAATCCCGGACCAAACACCGATGTTCTAGCCCAGCTGAGATGTTTTCTTGTTTTGGACAAAACCCCCATATTGTTGCACAGCTGAGGTATTAATCAGATGTTTAATAACACTTTTCTTCGATATATCGATACCGTGGACCTATATCGATATCGCGGGTGTGATAACTTATCACTGATAAGAGGTGCGTTACCTATTCTTTGGATATACCGGTTTCAAATCTTGAATAAGTTGAATTTCTAGGAAACAAGTGTAAATCGTTCTTCAGAATTCGATGACCAATTTTTTCAGAAGTACAGTTACAGCAACAATTTCACTGAATTTTGATGACCAACAAACGCTGCTCCATGGTTGAGGATGCCATGGTAACCAAACTGTTTGGATTGCAAAAATTGTTATGGATCATCAAATCGAAATGTAGAGACTATAAAAAAATGATAAGAACAGTGCTGCCAATTGGCCAGAAAAAATGCCGCACAATCAAAAAGATACCAACTTGTGCTCCACCCTACACATCGAGTCATGGAATACCATCAGTGTCATAGATTCTTATGAAATGTAGGGAAAAGGTTGAAAGGTAAACATTTTCTACCCACCTACTCACATCCCGTTATCAGAGACAATTTGGTGAAGGCAGATTTTAGAGCCAGGAAGATTAATTCATTCGCGTAACAATGCAGAGTCAACTGACGGCTTCCTCGAAGATTAATATTAACACAGACCGGTGTAACGTAAATAAATCGGTTGACTCACCACATCGTCCTCTTCCCAACGAGATAAGATAACCTGCACCGCTCTTCGGCTCTACCCACTTGATTCACTCTCTTCTCTTTCAAAGGAAATCCGCTTTATGTCTTTGTTGCTCACAGAATAATTTACGATATCTTTATGTTTTCAAAACGAAAGACATCAACTTCTAAGTATTTATGATTTCTCACGGCTTTGTAAACATACCCGCCTTTGGTTTATTACTTTTCACTCAGAACCTTTGTAATCGTCCAAGATATTGAATATTTAACCCATGAAGTGGCACTTTAGCCCATTTCGGTTTATTGATTTCATTTTAAAAATCGCTACAAATTATTGCGCGGAAGTTATTTCTATGTCAGATAGCCCTTCTAGGTAAATCACTTATCATTGTATATCAGATGTAATCTGTGGTACGTTATCTACTCTCTTCCTCTCCCGCCGTCTTAGCTTTTAATACTTTCAAGATGAAAATTTTTCAGTATTTAATACTTGAGCGTCCGCCAGCCACGCGGTCTAGCTCTAACCCCCTGTTTACGGGGCACTGCAGACCGCCTTTGTAACCGTTGACGACCGGTTTTCACCACCAGAAGGTGAAGTTTTTCAATGGGTGTGCGATCGAATGATCGTACAACAACCCGAGTGGTCTCATTCGATTCAGGGATCTAATTTCTATCTTAATCCTAAAAAAAAAACTACCCTCTCACATCAAAAGTTTAGTGTGGAGGGACTCCCCCAGATAATTTATTTAATAGGTCTTTTGCAAGTTGAGCTTAATATTGTCCTTAGGGTTGCACTCAGGAAGAATGCTAGATATTCAACTGTTCATCCCCATAATGAATTTAATGTGCTGAATGTTCGACAAGTTTTTTGTTACAAGCGGGTCTATTCGTCTGTACTACGGGTATCCCCCTGATCGTAGAAGTCGTAACCCTTGCTCACGTCCTGCAATGTTACAGACTAAGTCACTCGCGACGAAGTTGTGGAAACCCGTTTCAAATAAAAACAAAGTAGGGAAGGGGTGTTTAATTTAGTGAGAGAAATTGAGTTGGAAGAGAAAAAGTGGATTAGTATACCTTATTATGGGAAAATTTCGGATAAACTCGGTAAAATTCTGTCGTCCAAGGGTTTCACCGTTGGGTTTAAGAATGAAAATAATCTCAAATCTTCTTTGAGTACGGTTAAGGATAAAATTAACGTTCAGGATAAAAGTGGGGTTTATAAACTATAATGTTCATGTAAGCTTGAGTACTGTGGTCAAACTGGTAGGCAATTTAGGGAACGAATAAAAGAGCATGAAAAGGATTTCAGGGACAACAAAGGTGATTCTGCCGTTGCAAGTCATCTGAATGAGTCCAATCATGGCTTTACTTTTGATCCGACAAACAGGCAATATGTAGAATTTCCTCACTTTTGCCGAAGGGAGGTATGTTGGATGTGCTTGAAAAATTCGAAATTGTTAAGAGTGATAGGTCTGGAAAATGCTTAAATGATGTCATTCCTCAAAATATTTCACCATTATTGGGTGCTTTCTTGCAATAAGTTTGGCTCCGCCTCTCCATAATGATACTGTTTGTGCCCCTTTCACTATGTAAGCTTTGAGTGGCATTGGTTGGGCCTCCCCGCCCCTTTCACTTCCTTGAGCCAATAGGATTCAATCTCCTCTCACTCGATCCTATATAAGATATGCTTTCTGTGATGTACTTTCAGTTCATGTTTGTTACTGATAATGACCTAACCGTCGAAATCGATCTAATAATGTAACTCTTTACTTTCGTGGAAATATAGACAACGTTCTATCTTACTCCGTTTTTATATTCTGCAATGTCTTCAATATTCAGCTCTCAAAACATAATACGGAGCCTGCGGAGAATAATTCTTGTTACAAGGTATTGCGTTTTCTCTATTCTTGTAAAATTAGCTCTGATGATTGGTGATTGAGGTGGCTTTAAGAAAGAGGTTTTGATTAAAATTAAAGAATTGAGGAAATAAATGTATTTAAATGTTTTATGTACCTTCTGTCTAGGTGTTTGGTGGCATTTAGTAGTTTTTTTTCCTCTGGGAATAGGTCTTCCCTCCGCCACAAGTTTGTAAGAACTTAGTGCGTTTGTGGACAGAAGAAAGAATTATTATATTATTACTGTCATTTCTGTGATTTATTTATTTATTTTTCCTTCCGTCAATAAATTCTAAGTCTCTGAGATCTCGATTTTTTGAAAGATGAGTCCTTAATTATAATTCCTTAGGGTTTTTTGTTTGATTTTTGAAATCTTCGTGCTTGTGGGAGAGGCGTAATAATTGTTTCTTTCGTGGTCGATTACTAAGGTTTATTTTTGAAAATAATATACCAATATTGGAAGAGGAAATGAACACCTTTCAGATTACAGTCGGTAAGAGGCTGGTACTTTACTACATATAGTCATAGCAAAATAAAAATATAAAAATATAAAAATAACGAATGTAGAAGTCAATCAAGTTTCAGAACAGTACTGATGAGCTCTAGAGCTACCTCAGCATACCGTCTGCACCGTTCTGCAGAATCCACCGATCGGCAAACCGCTTTCTTGGACACTAAAGTAGAGTTTGATTTTATTAACAAACCTCGCTCAAGGCAAAAATTAGAACAGGGACAACAGTATTTGTTAAAGACGCATGGACTTATTCGTATTTTTCCCATTGTTTTACTTATTTTCTCAGTACTTATTTTCTTGAAGTATTGCTAGTGCTATTTATTCTAGTAAAGAGTTGTATTTGGTTGAATGGACTAGCCCGTAATAACTTCAAATAAATAAATGATCGTATATCTAATATCAGGAATCCCAAAGATGTCAACTACCTCACCAGAAAAGCGGCAAGTTGGTAATCACTCCAATCGTTCATCGACCGAATTATCCAGATAATGTTCGTCCAGTTTATTTGATAGTCTATAATTATGAGGGAATCCGAGAATTCGATCTGATAATACATTTTTCTTTCGGAATAATTATTTATTTTGTAATTAATTGAATCTCGGTAAATAATTGTTACCCTCTATCTTCTTAATATTGGAATAAAATTCTTAGAAACTGTTAGTAGTTCTTATAATATAAGAACTATTGATATTGTTAATTCTGTGGAATTAAATCGGCTTGAATGGCACACACACACACGCACAGAGAGATTTTCAAGTTTTAGAAAATTTGAATTTAACTATTTTAATATACAGTTTTATGGCTTTATTTTCTTCGAACATTCAACAAATGTAGATCACAGCGCACGCTCCAAATCTTTGTGATTCTCGAGAATTTGGATGGTGTTTTCAGACATAGAGGAGAAAAATGTGTAGAAAATTATTCGGGCTGCTGCAGTGATATGCACAAAATGGATATCCACCACCGAAAACGTAGGCCTTCCTTCTAATCACAAGCGGCCCCTCTCACAATTCTTGTTATTCACGAAGGAAACAAGGCTCCCCTAAATCTTCCTCATTTACAACTTCTGATGTCCCCTGGTGGGAAGTCACGAGTGTATTATCATTTCCGTGAATCTGCTCTCTTCTAGTTGAATATTTATCAGGGGGTACGGAGTCTTAACTTGAACCTTCGTACCTAGGACACTTCCAACGCTCACTTACAAGAAATTGAAATCAATTCCAGCACCGAAGGTTTTTCATCGAATCATACCTCAAGTTTGACCTTCTCGTGCTCGAAGTATACTGATATTTCAACAACCTCTGCCCATTAAGTCCATTTCTGTCGAACCGTAGTATCAACCGGTTCTCGAAGATCACTCTTTCCGCGTTACTGCGGTTCAGAAATGAAAGATGCGTTGTTTAGAAACACCATCGAAGCACATATTGGAAAGCCAAGTTCAAACCCTTGCGGCTAGCGGAGCCAGTATGGGAGCTGCATCGTAAATCCACAAGTCAGTGCCCGACCAGCCAATGGGAGACTTGGAGCTGGGCAGGGAGAGAAGAGATGACTGCAGACCTTGACTGGGCGATCGAGGGGTCATGGGATCCCTGCGAATACCCAAGGCCTTCACCCTCGAACCACGATATTGCGCAGCCATCTGCTAACACCTCAGAAGATGTTGGCTGTGGGAAGGTACAGAGTTGCCGAGATGCCAAGTTCAAATTGGTTGGTTACACTTGCCCGAACCGAAGCTACAAAACTTATTACGGTTACTAACAGCATACAATTTCAATTATTCATCAAGATATCATACAATCTGTTCTGTAATACGCCATCGATCGCTGAGGGGGATCTACCAATCTTCTTTGAAACCATCGTTCACTTCCCAAAAACGCTGAGATCTCAATTATTCAGATTTAAATTAAGTTTCACAGGTGAAAGAATACTTATTTACCCCAGTAAAAATATTGAATAATAAACAGAATAATATTTACCTATATATTAAGCGTTTCATGCATATCAGAATGCTTCAACCCGTGTATCGGCTATTTCCAGAATCCACATTCACTCTATCGGCCGGACATCACTAGGTTACAAACAGACAATAATAAACCAAAAAACGCAAATGTTGGCACCATAAACTATCGGGAATGGTTTGACCTTTACGTGGGGAGGGTCATATCGATTCCTCATGGCATCTTCAAATAGGTAAATATTTAGGCGATCAAAACTTTGACAGCCCTTAAAACTGATGAGAGAGCTGCAAAAACTCGGCAAGATGGATTTTTCCTGAAAATTTAGATTTTTTCTCGTTTGAAAATCGATCCGACACGTTTGAGTCACACGCAATATAGATTCTCAATATATTGAAAGAAATTAATATTGACCGTGCCCCTCACGTGTGAACAATATTAGACCTAACATCTTTATTTTTATTTTAATATTTTTTTAGTAAATCAATTATACATCTCAAATTCACCTTTTTTGAAGCTTACATATTAATACTGAATAACATATGATGAATTCTGATGACACTCTAATAAAAAAACAGGATACTGTTATCACACTTAGTTTATGAAAACTGCCACTTCAGCTACCAATTGAGGAACCTTCAATAAAAATCAAATTCATTTGATTTCTTTCAATATATTGACATCAATAATTATTGCTCACACCGTCAATATATTGACAGAAATGAAATATTGAATCAATAATTGAGGGGCGCCTGAAACGTAAACCTTGAAATTAAAACTTACATCACATTTAGGAGATTAAGCACTAAGAATCTGTAGCATGCATCAACTAAATTCAAAAACTAAAATTGAAAATCGATCCGAACTAGTAACAGCTTAGATTCTCATGTGCCAGACCACATCGATTTTAATATTTTTTTAGTAAATTAATTATACATCTCAAATTCACCTTTTTTGAAGCTTACATTAATACTGAATAACACATGTGACTTTGCTCACTCAGCACCAATTGTCACTTGGAAAGAGCTACCAAGAAAATTAAAACTTACATCACGCTTAGGAGACCAGAATTAGTAATAAAAGTAATAAAACCAAAGTATACCTAGTACCTAAAACAGGCTGATAAAACATAAAGCAACCAAAAACTAAAATTAAGTAATAAATAAGAATTAAGATCAACAAAACTGAAAGAAGAATAATTGAGAAAATACAAAATGAACAAATAATACTATGCAATTATTTCTAAGGGTAGTTTAGCAACGATTAGACCACATATGGCTCACCACTAGCTTATGTTAATAGCCCATACTCTCACAATGTGAAAACCCAAATTATTGGTAATACCACCGAAGTGTGAAACACCCTCCTAGTAGAATTTTTAATTTCATAAAATATAATTTGGATTAAATTAAATTAAATTGGTAATTAAATATCATTTGTGTAGAAACGTAACTGTTATCATGGAGAGACCAATGACTTCAATTTCATTTCAATTGTTAATTATTTTTGTAAAACTTCCCTCGTAAGTTAACAATTACGTATCTCCGTTTTCCCATGTGTACTTGCAACATCTTTGACTACTTTACTGAATGGCATTACTGTAGTGTTTATAAGTCTTCCAATCCCTTGCAATGTATTTTTCTGTTACGGTTGGAGAAATGAACCCGTTACGTAGCACCTTGAATTGGGAATTCATAAGTTCTACAAGCCACATTCTGGTGTCATGGACGCTTCTTGAGCATGCCCTCCCACGAAAACATAGTACCTACGTATAGAAATATCTATGAACCACCGGCTTACACCAAATCGTAATATTCAACTTTGTAGTTCACAATTAACATTTGAAATCATGGAACGCACATATCGAATCGTCAATACTCGCGTTTAATAATTTGTATCTACATTCTTGAGAATACAATATCGTATTTAAGTGAAAGATTGATTAATAAATCCAGGGTGGTTATTACAGTCTTGAATCGTAGATATTAAAGAGAACTTCACGAAAATGGCAGGCTTAAGATGGGTGTGACGTGTTTAACAATTAATTTCCCACGTGCAGGGCCGGTGCAAGGAGTTTTTTCAGCACATGCGAGATCTGGATTTGGCGCCAATATATACACAAATATTAGTGACTTCATTGTCGTGCATACGCGCATATATATAAAACTAGTTTAATGGCCCTGCTACGCAGGTTAAAAAGAAATAGGTGAATAACACAATTTTTTTTTTCGTGATTTATTAATTGCGACTGAAAAATCAAATACATTTCATCTAGCAATTTCACACATCAATAAAGGTACACTCCAAGAGGGTAGGTTTTCAGCAAAATCTAGCCCTTTATTATATAGCTCAATTAATTAGCACTGAGTTCGATTGCACTTCTATTCACGCAGCACAACTAAATCCAGTGGTTTGTTTCGCTTGAGACGTCGGATTTCACCTTCGTTGTCCAAAACGTAGAGCATCTCCGGGTTCACGTGTTTGTGGAGGCGATGTTCATGCTTCCTTGCGTATTTTGCAATAATTTCATAGACTGTCTCCATCCTCAAATCTCGATGAATATCATCGTTTTGCATGTACCAAGGGGCTCCAACTATACTTCTCAGTATTTTATTCTGAAAGGTTTGGATTTTCTTAATATTTGATTTCTTGGCACAGCCCCAGATCTGTATCCCATAGGTCCAAATAGGGCGAAGGATCTGCTTATATATAAGCAGTTTGTTGTGAAGTGAGAGATGGGAATTCCTTCCCATTAGCCAATACATCCTTCTGTACTTGATTTTAAGTTCTTCTTTCTTCTTTTCTATGTGTTTATTCCAGTTTAATTTGGAGTCAAGTGTCAAACCCAAGTATTTAACTGCTTCAGTATGCGGTATTTTATTCGAATTGATCTCAACATCCAAGATTGGGACTTTTCTGTTAGTGAAGTTGATGTGGGCTGATTTTGATTCGTTCAGCTTCATTCTCCACGTCTTGGTCCATTTACAAACCTCAGTAGTAGACGTCTGTAGTTTGCGTGTTGCAGCTTCTATATCATCTCCAACAGAGAGGATAGCCGTATTATCTGCAAAGGTGGCAACAGTTGTGCCTTCTTGTTGGGGTAAGCCCCGTGTGTACAGGAGGTAGAGTACTAAACAACACAATGAGGGAGTATAATAACAATATTAAAAGTCAAAAAATCGTATATCCCAAATCCCCTAGGAGAGGACCACCTGGGAGACGCTTCCCCCCACTGGGGCCCTCCTTCCTTCACTGGCGGGGTCGGGGGGGGGGGGGGGGAAGCAGGTCGGTTGCCCTGGGAGACGGGGGCGAGAATTCCACCCTCCCAGCGTTACCACCCCCTGAAACGTCGATATACTCTGATAAGCTGGTTTTTATATAGTGTGATACTCACGTTGTTGTTCTATCGTCCTCATGAGTAGCCTACTCTAGTAATAAAAACAAAGAAAAGAAAGATTAAAAATGTATGATACGACTATCTCATTTTATTTACAGTTTCTTGAACAGTCAATAAGGTCATCATCGTCAACATACTCATTACGTCCTAACTACACTCATTCATCAGCAGTGTTCTACTTCAGAAAACCTTTCTTTATTGATTTATCTTTTGCAAAATCCTTTAAAATCGTATCTGTATCTATTGTGTTCAATATTTCATTTTCAATGGCCAATTTGCAAGACCACTGAGACGTTCTTGTGAAATGCTAGATCGAAGGTAGTTTTTTATTATTTTTAGTTTTGAGAAGCTCCAGCTTTCTCCACTGGGCACAGATATTGGTAATGTTAGTAGAATCCTCAACGCGATGAAAACATTTGAAAATATGTCTATTAATCTGTTAGTTGTGAGATAGCTCAGTGTTGTGTGACGGGAGCTCTCTTCTTGTGATACCATTGGAACTATTTATAAAACTATTTTGCTCAAAAAATTAACCTTTTTTACAAAAGAGTTTTTTTGCGAACACAATCTGGAAAAACAATTTTGAGAAAACGAATTATAAATTTCTTGTTGCGATTTCAATCATTAAATTCTCGTTTTCACAATCAAGTTCCCTTAATTCGTATGGGCGCATATTGTTTGCTGACAAAGATCAGCTCATTTTCAGACGTTGCATGATGGCCGTTGAAGTTGAAAAATTTGGGATGCAGGATTTGGAAAGAGTTGATTTCATATGTAGCATCAAAATTCATTGGTTCTAATCAATCAAGTTCAATAATGCGGGTGGTGGCGATGAGTGCAAGAATATTTTTTGTTGGTGAACTTGTTGTATCACGTAACATCACTAATAATGCACCAGAAAGGGATAGTGTCTCGTTGGTAAATTCTGCATATAGCCAACTTTCTGGACGGTAGACGTAGATATCCTGTACAGGGTGTCCCAGTAACTACACTCCCCCCCTTATTTTCTCTAATTGTGGACGAAAAAAAAATCGGACCAACGCTATTCTTCATAATTTTTTGCGTAGAGTTCAAAAATGACAAAATTGCTCAGCACGCAACCGCGCAACCAAGATCAACTTTGTTTTTTCAAAAGGAAACCCCCATTTTTTTATTGCAGATTCAAATTCTACGGAAAATTTCATGAACATTTGGATCCTCAATCGATTTTTTTGACTGGGCGCAACCCGCTCAGCGAGCGCTCAAAGATGCGATGCGCCAAAATTGAGATGAAGGTAGTCCTCAAGTGTGGCACACGAATTGTAATTGTTTTTCAACGCTGATTCACGTGGTGCTATCCACTTTGTGCTATCCATTCTTTTCGAATAGGAAATCATCGATTTTCTTATGAAGGATAACGAATCAATCCCGATAAAGTGTTTAAAAAAATAGTAAAGTAACAAGTAACTTTTACAGACCACAAAATTTCGCAAAGGATTTTCAGTCTTCTAAAAACATCTTCAAAATAATTAATAATTAATAAATTGATAAGTTGTTCCGAACATTCATGATAACTCACAAAATATCAGCTAAAGGAAGTATTATTACCTATGCTTCATCTGTTGTACATCGCGAGGTGAAGAAATGATTGAAACAATTAAGCGATAAATTGTTCGAATTGAGCTCCTCCTGCAGTAACGCACTCCCCTGCTCTAAGTAAAAATTTTGTCATTTTCGTCGTTCTCATCGAAAATTATCAACACATTGATTATGCACCAATACAATACTTGGAAAAGATTCCACGGAAAATCAATGATTTCTAAAAATCAATAAAGTTACTTTATTGGCAGTGAACGAGAAAATAAGACGTAATTACTAGACACCCTGTATACAAGTTCATTTGAAGATGAAAAACCAGTGCTTTCTTTCGTATCTGTTGCAGAGATTATAGTAACTTTTTGTGGTTCAGATAACATTATATAACATTTCCGTAACATTTTCACGCACTATAATTGTATATTAGTAGATCAAGAGATTCATGAGAAAAAACGCTGCAAATTCTTTCACTGGGGTTTATTATTCAACCGGCTTGCGTTCATGACTTGAATTTCTACTAAGCTTTGGAGTGTGCGTGTTTCACAGGATAGGGCGATTATTGAATTTCAGGAGATATACATGCAGCACGTGAATCTGTTCTCGATCAAATTAATCTATTTGGATTGATCAGTTGATCATATTTGTGTGCCTCCTGAAATTCAATAATCGCTCCATCACCTGTGAAACAGGCACACTCCAAAGCTTAGTAGAAATTCAAATCATGACCGCAAGCCGATTGAATAATAAACCCCAGTGAAAGAATTTGCAGCGTTTTTTTATAGAACCTCAATACCCCCCCCCCCCCACAATAAAAACATCTATAATTTATCAAGTCCTTTGGCACTCGCATTGCGTTAAAACTTCCCCTAATCCAAATTTAAACGATGTAGCCAAAGGTAGACAGATGTAGAGGGGGCACACAAATATCATCAACTGATCAATCCAAATAGGTGTTTTGGATGAGAACCGATTTACGTGGTCTATGCATATCTCCTGAAATTCAATAATCGCTCTATCACCTGTAAAACACGCACACTCCGAAGCTTAGTAAGATTCAAATCATGAACGCAAGCCAATTGAATAATAAACCCCAGTGAAAGAATACTTATTTACCCCAGTAATAATATTGAATAATAAACCCCAGTAATAATGTTGAATAATATTTACCTATATATTATCAGAATGCTTCAACCCGTGTATCGGCTACTAACTACACTACAAGTATTCACATCGGCTATCACTCCAGTATCCACATTCACTACAACTCGACGCTATCGGCCGGACATCACTAGGTTACAAACAAACAATAATAAACGAAAAAACGCAAATGTTGGCACCATAAATCGGGCCATATATCGGGAATGGTTTGACCTACGGACGTGGGAAAGGGCTCATTCGATTCCTAATGGTATGTTCTTCAAATAGGAAAATATTTAGGCCGATTCGACTAGTTTTGAGGTTTTCAGGGATTTTACAAAACTTTTACAGCCCTTAAAGGGCACTTTAAATTGAGTGAGGGAGCTGGCTCAAGAATTGGGGCGTCGTCGGACCAAGATGGATTTTTCCTGAAAATTTCAGATTTTTTGCTCCAGCCGTTTCGGAGATATCGTGCGTACGGCGGACGGACGGAAAATTTTTATTGCAGATTCGGATTCTACACCCTTTGAAACGTAAACCATGAAATTTTCAGGGGGGTTTAGACTTTTTTTTCAAGAGCGATTACAATGGTTTATTATTGAATAATAAACCAAAACAATAGTAGTAGGAGGGTAGTGTATAATCTACTACTGCTACGTATGTATTATATACGTGTTATCTAACCATGAAATATATTAAGATGAAGCAATGTAAGAAAATACCGTACATAAAACAATGAAGCTCTTACTTCTCGGCATTCGAAGCACTGAGGCATTGCTGAGAGTTCCTTGTGATAAATCAAGAAAACAACACAATTATATTGGATATTTGCATTATTTCGAAGTACGTTCGGACTATATGGCTTTAAATTATCTCATAACTCAGATACTGATCTGTACTATCCAGTTCGTTACTCATTTGCTGATTTGGAACATATCTCACAAGCTGTTCTGGCATTGGCAAATTGAAGCTTTCCCGGAGTGTAATGGGACTCGATGTTGAATCCGAGAGCCAAGTGATCGCAAGATATAGTAGGTATTCGGGGTCTGTATGCCACTAATTCTTTCCGTTGAACTTCTACTCTGGAAACAAAAGGAACTGCGAAGTTCCTGAGAATTATTACATTATTACATGTAGGGCAGCAGAAAAGGCTGCCAGGGTAATTGGAAATGACGCAAGAGCCAATATCCAATTTGACACGTTCGAAGCTCCATCTTCTTTTGACGCAGTCCGGTCGAAAATCGCTTTTTTTTTCCTTCCACTACAGTTGTGCCGGCTCTGACCTAGTTTCCGAGTTGATTGCTCCTCATCGGTTGTCGAGTCTTCCTCTCCAGGTTACTGCGCGCGTGCTTTACTGTTCAATATTTTCGGCTTCGCACAAAGGACCAAAAACCAAAAGATCATTCGTGTCTACGCCTTGCTGTTGGAAACACCACTGTCGAAAACACCCACTTAATACTTTATTTGAATGATCACACCATCAACATTACACTATTATCACTTTACACAGATCAAGGAATTTAAAAAGGGTTGATTTAGGAAGATCAGGTATAAAAGGATGGCTGTTCAGGAGGAATTCCCGTCTAACACTCCACAACAAACTACTATTATACAAGCAGATTCATCGCCCTTCTGGACCTATGGGATTCAACTATGGGGTTGTGCCAAAAAAAAGAAAAAAAAATTCAAAATAAAATACGGAGAATGTTCTTTGTGCCCACTTGAGAAACGATTATATTCATAGGGACATAAGGAGACCGTCTATGAAACAGTTACTAAATACGCGAGAAAGCACTAACAACGGATCCATAAACATGAGAACCCGGGGATGCTTGACGTTTTGGACAATACGGATGAACTTCGGCGCCTCAAGAGGAGAAAACCATTTGACCTAGTTGTGCGAAGTGCTATAATCTGATTTATTACAACATTATTACCATGTATACTAACTAAAGGGAATTTTTTATCGGAAACTTAACCTACTGCTGTGTCTACTATACTATGAAAAATATTGCTAGATGAAAATGTATGTACATTTTTCAGTTACAATAAAAATCACAGGGAAAAACGCTGCAAATTCTTTCACTGGGGTTTATTATTCAATGATTCATGATTTGAATTTCTAGTGAGCTTTGGAGTGTGCGTGTTTCACAGGTGATACAGCGATTATCGAATTTCAGGAGATATGCATAGAGCACTTGAATCGGTTCTCAACCAAAATACCTATTTGGATTGATCAAATGATCATATTTGTGTGCCTCCTGAAATTCAATAATCGCTCTGTCACCTGTTAAACACGCACACTCCAAAGCTTAGTAGAAATTCAAATCATGAATCATTGAATAATAAACCCCCGTGAAAGAATTTGCAGCGTTTTTTTCAAGAGCGATTACAATGGGAAAATATTCTATTTGAAAATTTTGAATTTCGTAAGACGGAGCATGCGTATCAGAATGCTTCAACCCGTGTATCGACTATAAACCCTTTTACGAGTTCACTCCAGTATCCACATTCACTACCTACATCACTAGGTTACTGCAATCAAAACAAAAACAAAAAACGCTGTGAAACAGCATTCGCGGAACATCGGGAATGGTTTGAGCTACGGACCTTTGAAGGGGCTCATTCGATTCCTCATGGAAAGTTCTTAAAAAAAAGTCCAATTTAGGCCGCCTTGACTTTTTTTAAAGGTTTTTAGGGATTTTAAAAAACTTTGACTGTTGTCGGACCAACATGGATTTTTTCTGAAAATTACAGATTTTTTGCTCCAGCCGTTTGGGAGAAATCGGACAGAAAATTTTTTATTGCAGATTTGGATTCTACACCCTTTGAAATGTAAACCGTGAAATTTTCAGGGGGGTTAATTTTTTTTCTTTTTCCAAGAGCGATACAATGGTTTATTATTGAATAATAAACCAAAACGTGGCAAATCATTTCCCAATGGTTTATTAATGAAGTTGTTGAGCTCGGGCTGGTCTGGGAGCCATCTCAATCCATTCGGCGTCCAAAATTACTTGAAAATTAAACTCCACTTGCCGATGTGAGTAAAAACTTAGAAAACCACGTTTTTTACTTGGCTGCTAAACTTTGTTTTTGAAATAGACTATTTCAAACTTAGACTCATTCAATTTATTATTTAGATGCCAAAATTGTCCCTAGAATAAATGGAGAACACAAAATTGCATTGCTAGCACAATTCCGCTCCATAGGTCCAACCGGATGAGCCTGAAATGGAGTAGGTCCTTCGTAATTAGATTGAGACAACCTCCAGCTCCCAACCTCCCAACGGTTTAGCTGTCTGCGACTAGACCGAGTAATGAATAGGTGATCACGACCCGGGGATTGGGATTGGGCACAGCTGACAACACTGTGCCGTTCGTCGTGAATTCGTGCGGTTTCCACGTTCACTTCCGCACACTTAACCAGCCGCAAGGGTCGGGTCGTGGGTTCGCCATGAAAGTTGGCAAACCTTGGGAAGCCGCCGACCGCTTCGGAAACCCCATACACGGTGTCAACGTTTGATCGGTAGGTGCGGTAATACGGTGCTCCCAAGGGGTTTGTACAGAGACATTCCTCGGCTCAAGTTCTTCTTCTGCTGTCCATGAACTTGTCTGTGCGTCACATTTCAGATTCCAAATGATCACATCTCCTCCAAAACTAAACAAAATAAAAAACTTGATATGGTATTTCGTAGCCCCCAACAGCGGAATTCAAAATAAATTTCAAATTGACATGCAGGATTGCAGCAAAACGTTACAGTAATGACGAACAAATTTGTACGAACCTGGTTTCATACTTTCACCTGCTGAAACCGAATAGCAACTGTTGGCTGGAGCTCCTTTTCCTTTGTCATCATTATCAGTAGGGTTGGTAATTGTCATTCAATAAGAGATTCACCCGAATTTTCCCTACTAATTTCAGGAGTCACTTAAATATGATCAACTGATCAATCCAAATAGGTGTTTTGGTTGAGAACCGATTTACGTGCTCTATGCATATCTCCTGAAGTTCAATAATCGCTCCATCACCTGTGAAACACGCACACTCCAAAGCTTAGTAGAAATTCTACTTATGAATGCAAGCCAAATGAATGAAATTGAATAATAAACCCCAGTGAAAGAATTTGCAGCGTTTCATGCACATCAGAATGCTTCAACCCGCGTATCGGCTCTAAACCCTTTTAGGAGTTTACCTCCAGTATCCACATTCACAACATCATTACTGCGATAAAAAAAAAAAAAAAAAAAAAAAAAACGCTGTTGTTTTTGTTTTGATCGCGGTAACCTAGTGATGTAGTGAATGTGGATGCAAATGTTTGCAGCATGAGGTCATACCATACATCGGGAATGGTTTGAGCTACAGACCTGGGGAGGGGCTCATTCGATTCCTCGTGAAAAGTACTTCAAGAAAAGTCCACATTTAGGCCGCCTTGGTTTTTTTTTGGAGGTTTTTATTGATTTTACAAAACTTTGACAACCCTTGAAGGGCACTTTAAATTAAGTGAGAGAGCTGGCTAAAGAATTGGGGCGTTGTCGGACCAATTTTTCCTGAAAATTTCAGACATTTTGCTCCAGCCGTTTGGGAGAAATCGTACGGACGGAAAAATTTTTATTGGAGATTTGGATTCTGAAACGTAAACCATGAAATTTTCAGGGGGGTTTCACCCTTTGAAACGTAAACCATGAAATTTTCAGAAATTTTTTTTTTCAAGAGCGATTACATTGTTTCATTATTGAATAATAAACCAAAAATGCTGATCCTGTAATTTTTATGATTCTAGACCTCTGGTAGTTGGTTTTGCAAGGGGGAAGAGTCTTGATTCATCCGGTACTAATTAACATGAACTCCGGTTTGTTTGTGGAGACTTTTTTCTTCCCCTTTTCTAAAACAAATGGCTCTTGTGTTAGAGATTACCAATCAGAAAAATAATGTTATAATATCAGCTGGAACTTAAATCTCCGAATTAAGCCTGCCTGCGTATTAAAAAATGACGCATTTCTGGGGTGTACGAAGACATTCTTTTCTGAGTGTACGATTTCTCTTCGAGTTCAAGTTCCTCACTCTGTACAGACTCATAAATGGAAATAACCGAGCGTTCATGTCTCTATCTTACATCGAATCAATTGGAGCATATTCTGTAGGGAATGGAAAAATTTGTGTTTTTGCACATGCGCAAAAGAGGAGGGTACAATCAGGTTCAAAGGTGAACCTTGGAAGGAAAAGTATGCAAGAAATGACAAGTGTCATTCAATTACGATCAGACTTTTGCCAATGTTGGTGTAGGTTGTACAGCCATGCAAATTTAGCCTATTTAAAAGCTGGAGGACGACTTTTATCCTCTTAGTGTAGGTGTTTCAAAGCTAATCATATGGGGAAGCAACACGGTTTTTGGCGATGTGAAATGTGATTTGTCAGAACAAAATATTACCGCTAAAATTTAGCAGAAAAGGCGTGGAAGCGAGTTAACTACGTCGTGGCCTCGTCGGATTTCCCGGATTACTCGGAAGACAAACGGCGTTCGAATGAACGGGGAGGAATGAAAAAAAGGTTTTATTCGAACACATTCGAGTCGAGACGATAGAGATTATGCGGAGGGAGTAGCCCTGCGTCGGAATCACATCTCACACGGGGTCGGGGGGAAAAGATTCCTTGAATAAATTTATCAAAAGACCTTTTATAAGGCTCGGTGCCCCCTGATAAATATTCAGCTAGGAGAGGGCAGCTTCACGGAAATGATAATACACTCGTGACTTTCCACCAAGGGACATCAGAAGTTGTAAATGAGGAAGATTTCGGGGAGGCGACGTTTATATGCCGCATGACTCAGAATTTCATACGATACAGCTCTGTTTCCTTCGTGAATAACTTGACGTTATTTTTGGATAAGTGAAAATTGTACCTAAATGAAATTCGGGAGGCATCGGATGAAATTCCTCTCGATCAGTACGAGTTTCAAAATACAGTAATCAACGGTTTTAATTTTCAATGGTGGTTCACTATTTTAAATGAATTGTTATTTTATTCCGTCCGAAATCTGTCGGTTTTCACCAAATCTACAGAACTGAACTGGATGAAATTGGACTAACTCTTCGCATAGATCAAATCATCACAGGTCCTTCCAATCATCCCTGAAAGATGGTTTTGAAAGGCAGAAGTTCTATTTAGTTTTATGAAAGTACTAGTTTAATGGCCCTGCTACGCAGGTTAAAAAGAAATAGGTGAATAACACAATGAGGGAGTATAATAACAATATGCAAAGTCAAAAAATCGTATATCCCAAATCCCCGAGGAGAGGACCACATCGCTTGCCCTGGGAGACGCTTCCCCCCGCTGGGGCCCTCTCCCCTTCACTGGCGGATCGAGGGGGAGGGGGGAGCAGGTCGGTTGCCCTGGGAGACGGGGCCGAGAATTCCACCCACCCAGCGTTACCACCCCCTGAAACGTCGATATACTCTGATAAGCTCGTCTCAATCAATCAATCAATCAATCTCGTCTTTATATAGTGTGATTTAACTTTTCAAATTACCAATTTTGAAACCTTCTTTGTACTAAAAGTCCCTGAATATTTGAGCTAAAAGTCGAAACATGGGTGAGTGTCTTGAGGTTATGAAACATTTGTATTGACACGTTATGAACTCATCAATAATTGAGTCATCGTCAATACTAAATTATTTAGTATTGGGCTATTAATAAAGTGATGATAACGAAAGAAATGTAGTATGCTGATTGTTTCTGTACAAGCAATGATATTTTGCTGTTTTCTTTGTATTTTGGAATCTACACACTTTTATCTTTTAATTATCTCAATAGGTTGTTTCTTGGTCGATTAAAAAGGTTGTTATTAAAGTGAAGAACCGAAACCTAAATAAGTTCAGTTCTTCCCTCAAATTATTGGACTATGCATTCTTCACTGTACTGCCCACAGCTCCTACCACTGCAAACTAGTTCGATATGTTGGTAGGTACGTATGGAGTAAGTTCATATCAAAATCACTGGGGTTTATTATTCAATGATTCATGATTTGAATTTCTACTAAACTTTGGAGTGTGCGTGTTTCACAGGTGATAGAGCGATTATTGAACTTCAGGAGATATGCATAGAGCACGTAAATCGGTTCCCAACCAAAATAAATATTTGGATTGATCAGTTGATCATATTCGTGTGCCTCCTGAAATTCAATAATCGCTCTATCACCTGTGAACACGCACACTCCAAAGCTTAGTAGATATTGAAGTCGTGAATCATTGAATAGTAAGTGAAAGAATTTGCAGCGTTTTTTTCAAGAGCGATTACAATCACAGAATGCTTCAACCCGTGCATCAGTTATAAACCCTTTTAGGAGTTCACTCCAGTATCCACATTCACTACATCACTAGATTACTGCGATCAAAACAACAAAAAAAAGCTGTTGTTTTTGTTTTGATTGATGTAGTGACGTGAACCTAGTGATGTAGTGAATGTGGATGCAAATGTTAGCACCATAAATCGGGCCATACATCGGGAATGGTTTAAGCTACGGACCTGGGGAGGGGCTCATTCGATTCCTCATGGAAAGTTCTCCAAAAAAAAAAGTCCAAATTTAGGCCGCCTTGACTTTTTTTTGAGGTTTTTAGGGATTTTACAAAACTTTGACAACCCTTAAAGGGCACTTTGAATTAAGTGAGAGAGCTGGCTAAAGAATTGGGGCGTTGTCGGACCAACATGGATTTTTCCGGAAAATTTCAGCTTTTTTGTTCCATCCGTTTGGGAGAAATCGTGCGTACGGCGGACTGACGGAAACATTTTTATTGCAGATTTGGATTCTACACCCTTTGAAACGTAAACCATAAAATTTTCAGGGGGGTTAGAATTTTTTTTTCCAGAGCGATTACATTATTGATTGAAGAATTATTATTGAATAATGAACCAATGAAAGCGAAAAGCGAAAGCCAAAAATATCAGCCGAATTCGGGCCATAATGGACCACCAATGTCCATCCCCAGCAATCCTGAGATCATCAGATTAAAAATGTCTCTCATCAAATAAAATGACCTTCGCATTTCTTGACTCCATCTCATTTCCTCCCTCGCTATCGCAAGGCGGTGATCTCGCTATTTTTTGAGATCCTCCTGACGTCCCAAGCTAACCTTTCTCATCATTAGTTCCCGACCTATAACTGAGCGGCCAGGTTTTTCTTTTAGGAGTTTAGCTGAAGGACAAGTTGTTAAAGTGTTAGCCAAACCCACAACAGCTCAATGTTTTTGGTAGGAATTACTCTTACTTGTTCGCACAATGTCCAATGACCTGTTTAATTATCTATGCGATACGTGATTGATTGCTAGTTGTTGACTATAAAAACTTAGTTTCTTTTGAGTCAATATAATACCTACCTAGTCTTCAATTCTTCATCATTATTATTTTTTTTTTAATGTTCACATGACTTCATCATAATTAAAAAGCATGATAAGCATAATTAACGCAGGAGGAATGTGGTTATTATAGCAGCATATTATGGCATGCCATATGTAATGCATAATAATGATCATAATCGTACCCACGTGACTGCAGAAACCGCCTTGGAATATTCTGCATCATATCCATCTATAATACGAGAAATTCGATTACTGACAATTTGAGAAAGTTTTCAAAACAACTTTGAATTTGATTTTTTGAGACTAAAACAAATTTTATCACAATTTTAACCACACCACCAGAAAGAGCAGACGATTTCATGTAAAATCCACTCTATGTACAAGTTGGTTCCAGAAGTGAAAAATTCACTGAACATTTCTAATGGCTAACTAGTACGACCAACTTTTAACGCACCTGTGGCAGCCCTGGCGACAGAGGAGTTTGAAATTCAGGGATCGGGCATTAAATAGCATAGAGATGCACCATGTGATTTGAAGAGGTTTTATGTAGTGTAGCTACCGATATTCCAGCCAGACGAACTCATTTTTGCGGGCATAATATTTTTTAAACTCGTGTGATGTGAAAAAATGGAACTTACGATCGATATTATTTTATGAGTCAACATAAAATGTGATATTATCAGATGAAGCCGATATATCGGTTCAAAAAAAAAAAATATCGGCTGAAATATTGGAAAAAATATTGGTCACCAACTATCGATATCCGATACTGTCAGCCCTTGCATCATCGATAGAAAAATATCGATATATCGGAGGAAAATATCGGTATTTCGATAATATCGACTATCGATGGCCATCCTTATTATGAGGATGTGAGGTAACTAATATACTTTTCTGCTTCCCTTGCCTTCTATGCTCCAATAATAGGAATGAAGCTTGGGTTAAAGATAAAATTGGGCTTTCACCTTCACGATGGTTCTTGCTGTTCAGGTATGGATTTCAAATGTCGTAAAACGCGGTTTTCTGAAGTCCGACTTTTCTTTGTAGGTATAAAAAAATTAGGACTAGATATAACTCACTTTATTCTGAAACGAATCACAGTAATATTAACTTGAACTACAGAATGATATGTTGCACAAAAATACGCAACAAAAGTGTGCATAAATATAAAATTTCAAAAGAATATTTTGTATTCTCAGTGGCTTGCTTCAGTAGCATAACTCGCCTGATATACATCAAATTCGGTATTTCAAAACTTACGTCTTGTGCCAAAAGATGGTTGGTCTCTTCCGTTGAGAACCGTTGGTCGTTAGTTGGATGTTCCAAGTTGTAGTCACCAAGTCCAGAATGTTCCCCACTAAGTATAGTGAGCCATCAGGTGAGTCAGTTGAAGTCCACCTTTCGATGATGATTGGAAGATTCCGCTTCATTCATAATCTTTGATTTCAAGTGATGTAGAGGTTTAGTGAAGATGACATTACATCAGTGAATGTTCCTTTGACTCTATCTAGAGGCGAGTAAGGGAAGCAAATGAGTTGTAGGAACTTGACATGAGGCGGAAGTGATTACATAAATCGTACTGCTACTGCATTCGTATTCTGTTGATGGAACATTGAATTTTTATCTAATTCAAGTCTCGATTGATCATTGAGTTTGTGCATTTGTATAGTCTCATAAACTCTCTAACCCTTCATTGCGCGTATCTGCGGAGAGTTCTTTCAGGGATGGCTGGCAACCGTCTACCTCACATGGTTGCGACAGAGGTCATTGCACGTGGTTCAAGGATCTCAGGGATCTGGCTCGCGATCACAATTGCGAATTTGACGGGGACCCGGGCAACATGGTGACATGGAAGTCTCAACTTGAGAAGCTAGTTGCGGTCATCCAGTCGAGGCATCGAGAGGGGGTCCTTGCTAGGGCTTGCTCATCTAGCAGCTGCGTATATCTTAGCCACGATGTTGAGTCCATCAGCTTGGCAGGGCCGTCACAGGAACATTCATCACGAGTGCTGTATTGAATCATGAAGCTCAGAGGATCCCTTCTAAACCTGAATCATAAGCCATTCTTGCCAGAGAACCCTAGATGTGAGATATGTTCGCTCCGTAACACGGGTAACTCGGAGGATGTCTTCCATTTCCTTGGAGTGTGCCCTGTGTTGAGGGAATTTAGGATCCGGTGGCTAGGCAGGCGTTCTCTATCCAGAGAAGAGGTGGTGACCCTGTTGGACCAAAGAAATCATTGGGCCTCGGTAGCCAGATATTGTGGAGTTGCATGACGGTATAGGCGGTATATTTTTGTAGATATTGGTTCGGGGATTCAACTGGTGAATTGCATGGATACAATCTATTGTATATCCATCTGTATCTTATTGTCTTTATTGTTGAATTAGATTTCACTGTAAATAGGAATATAGTCTTTGTAATAGCGATCGTGATTTCGTCTGCACTTCCGACAGACGGCCAAATAGCTCCATGTCGTATTATGCTTAAAACTGAATGCGCTATGTATATTTCCTTTTCTGTTAAATAAAGCATGTTTTCTCTCTCTCTCTCTCTCTAGTCTCATAAAGACCTACCTGTAAAATACAATCATTAGCCATGAGGCGACCATCTTTGTTATACTTGCATTCGTTGTGACCATCCTGTGCTACCCATGCGAAAAGAAGTGAAAAATGATTACACTGTGCCTTGATGAGCTGCTATAGTGAATAGAAAAAAGTACCCCAGAAAAACAACTATTACTCCTGTCGGGCTTTATGACCCATTGAACTGAACAACCGAGAGAGAACCGGAGGTGGGGACTAATGTGTATGTTGACTGAGAGGTTGTATCTGTCACGTGCAGAAAACTGCTGGAGTCACAAAGCAGTGGAAATGGATTAGCGCTTCTGTTCATATCACAGATGAAGTGGAATTGGCCCTGGTGGTGTGGGAGCTCATTCAACGTTGAGTTGAGTTCTCGTCGCAGCAATATTAGCTCGAAGAAAGTGTGTTAGCGCTCAAAACTTGATCGATCTTTGCGAACGAATGACTGCGAATGACCTTTAGAGCTGTAATTATTATTGTTCGGCCGGAGCGCGCGTACTGCGGTGATCGAATGTGTCACAACGGATTTTCTGATGGGAAGATGAGGCAACTGATTTGGAGGCGAAGGTGAGGCAAGAAGAGCGGCTGAATGAAATAGTCGATGACTCGATGAGTTTTGAATCGCCATCTACGATGCTATCTGAGGGACCACTCCACACTTTCGGTTGTAATTGCGTAGAAAAAATGATTTCCATAACTCCCCATAATTACAATAATTCTGTTCTTAGAAGGGAATACTGTGTTCATAGGACAACTCCTAGGCCTTTTATGTAAGAGGGCCAGACTATTTTGTACGTAAAAATCACTGAAAACCGTTCATTCGCACATGGACTCCACTTTGGGTCTCGTTGGTCCTAACTTCTAGCCAGTCTGATTGCCTCAAACGCACATATGCTACGGGCCAAAAACTAGTCAAAAACGTGCTTTCCAGGTTTTCACTGACTTGGGTAAGTGGGGTGTCATTTCCTACTAATTTAAGACGCATAGTCAGGGACGTAAATATGGGGGGGGGGGGGGGGGGGCAGCCCATGTTGGGGGGCGCCAAATAGGCAAAAAGTTTACCAAGTTCTTTTAAATATCATGACCGTTTGGAGTAAAATTGAAAATTTTTACTAAAAGGAAAAATAATATAGGTGGGTGATTCTCATTTAACGGGACAATCGAGGTTTTGATTCTGACTAAAAAATGTTGTTCTCCTAAATTAATGATTTTTTATTATTATACAATCTAGATGTTACTCTAATGGTATAGTGATGTACAAGCACGCATGATTTTCGTTAGTTTCCTCAAAATTCAGGTTTTAAAATTCTATAGGTTACGAGAATGGTATGTGTCCATGACAATGAGCATTGTCAACCAAATAACGATAGAATTACGTAAACGATGTGTAGGTAAGGTTGAATGAGACAGATATCTGATTTCAGTTTTTCCTGACTTTGTGCTAGAACAAGTAGTATCACATTTTAATATTGGTATATATTTAGTATCAAATACCAAACTTGACAAAAAAAATTGTTTCAAACAGCCATGACGGCTTTTGTGTAGCCACAACAAAGAAGTTTGAAATCGCCACGACAATGAGAAATCAACATTAACCTTCTGCAATTAGGGGTCTAATGAACACTTAGAAAGATCGAAATTGAAACTTGCATTAAATAGAGTTTTTACATCTCTATCCCAAAATGAATGCTAAACGAATCAATAAGATTGATTAAGAGTGATTTTCAAACCCATAACAATGAGAAGTATGAAACGTACACGCCTGTTTTACAAACGGCTAACTTCATTTTTGAGCCCCAACTGTATAGAAATGGCGGAAGCATGGTGTTTCCTCATAGGGCAGGGTTATCAACGCTGAAAAAACTTTGAATTGCCAAAAAAATGTCCTCATTTGAGAGAGGTACAATGAT
Source organism: Creontiades dilutus (assembly GCA_031894815.1). Classification (NCBI taxonomy): domain Eukaryota; kingdom Metazoa; phylum Arthropoda; class Insecta; order Hemiptera; family Miridae; genus Creontiades; species Creontiades dilutus. The sequence goes on from JAVIWC010004633.1 coordinate 24,658, forward strand.
TTCCTTCAAACCTATGACTGTGAGACAGAAGGTTTGGGACAAACTTTGAGCACTTTATTCGTACAGACTATCTAAAAGTTAGTCCCACTTGTAAGCGCACTAACATCCGGTAACTAATTCTAAAAAAGTACTAGTTAAAATATTTCCGGTAAAACGTACTTTGAGCGGATAAAATTTCGGATTAAGTTCAAATTCTGACTGACGGACAGACCATGACAATGAGATAAGGAGGTACATTTCGATCAATTACCGGCATGTACAATGAAGATTTGCCGAACTTTATGACAGCCATGAGTAAGCCTAGTTGCCACATAAAATCTACAAAAATCATTTTTGGAAAAATTTGAACAGAAAATTATTTACCTGTCAATGAAGGACAGCGATTGTCCCGTAAAATAGGAATCACCCAAATAAGGAATGCAATAGGCCTACAAGAAAGGACAAAGGCGATAGAAAACGTACACTTCGCTGGGGCGGCAAATTTATTTCTGCCCCGGGTGAAATACGGCCTGGTTACGTCCCTGGGCATAGTAAATAATGCTGATAATAATAATTTCGGTCAATCACGGAAAAAACGCTGCAAATTCTTTCACTGGGGTTTATTATTCAATTGGCTTGCGTTCATGATTTGAATTTCTACTAAGCTTTGGAGTGTGCGTGTTTCACAGGTGAAAGAATACTTATTTACCCCAGTAATAATATTGAATATTAAACCCCAGTAATAATATTGAATAATATTTACCTATATATTATTAGCGTTTCATGCATATCTCCTGTACAACCCGTGTATCGGCTATAAACTACAGTATCCACATCGGCTATCACTCCAGTATCCACATGATCACTACAACTCGACGTCTATCGTTTGTAAATCACTAGGTGGAGAATGAAGCTGAACGAACCAAAACAAACAATAATAACCGAAAAAACTTGCAAATGTTGGCAACCATAAAAAATCTGGCAGTTAAATACTTGGGTTTGACACTTGACTCCAAGTTAAACTGGTTTAGAAAAGAAGACCTTAAAATGTTTTACGGATGTACAATTGGCTAATGGGAAGGAATTCCCATCTCTCTCTTCACAACAAACTCTTATATATAAGCAGATTTCGCCCTATTTGGACCTATGGATACAGATTCTTCAATATTAAGAAAATCCAAACCTTTCAGATTAAAATACTGAGAAGTATAGTTGGAGCCCCTTGATTCACGATGATATTCATCGAGATTTGAGGATGAGTCTATGAAATTATTGCAAAATACGCAAGGAAGCATGAACATCGCCTCCACAAATACGTGAACCCGGAATGCTCTACGTTTTGACAACAGGTGCGACGTCTCAAGCGAAACAAACCACTGGAAGTTGTGCACTTTAAATTGAAGTGAGAGAACTGTGCTAAGAATTGGGGCGTCGTCGGACCAAGATGGATTTTTCCTGAAAATTTCAGATCTTTTGCTCCAGCCGTTTCGGAGATATCGTGCGTACGACGTGACGTAGGGACGGACGGACGGAAAATTTTGTATTGAAAGATTCGGATTCTACACCCTTTGAAACGTAAAAAATGAAATTTTCAGGGGGTTATTCAGAATTTTTTTTTCCAGAGCGATTACAATGGTCTATTATTGAATAATAAACCAAAAGGAGATACCTCTTCCGTTAGCTAGTATTGGTGCCAAATGTCATGTGCGTCAATGAAGAATCACAAATTCTTGCCAATGATGAGCTGTTGGTCGTTTGAAATCGTGCAAACTTGGTAGAACAATTTGTTGTAGAACTTTAAAGTGGCGTTTTAAAGAATGTTGAGCCTGGGAGAAGTGTAGTTACTTGGGTTGAAACTTCCCTTCTCTACAGAACATCAAATTAACGGAGATGGCGGCTATAAAATGTTTTAAATGGTCACTAGATGGTTTATCACCGCCGTCATCCATTGGAAAATAAAAACTGCGGGGTTCAACTTCCTCGTTTTACGAGTGCTGTTCACAACACCACGATGCTGAGATTTCAGCGCGTCATTACTTTCATATCGCCGTCAATTTGGATGGAAACGAAAAAATGTCCCGGTACTCCTAGATCTCTGCAAGCTATGAATTGGCCTGGATGATATGAAGGGACAACGGTCGCAAATTACGTATAATTTACTGTGGAAAGGATCATATGCGAATATGGGACGTTACAGGTGTGGAAAAAAAACTCCTTTAGCTATGGGAACGGCTGTAACTGCAGTGCTAACAGTAAACAGTTCAGAAAGCACAATGGTGCGGTAGTGCAGACCGCAAGGCTCAGCGAGGAGGCGAAAAAACGCCATCCGCTCCTTCGATGTGTCGGTTTCTTTTCTGCGGTGCATGAGAAAATAATCACTTTTGTCGAACGAACATACAATGACAGTGGTACCTAAAATATGAATGACAATTTTATAACGCTAGATGGTTTCAATAGAGGAGGCTACACTGACCAGGTCAATTACAATAAAAACGTGCGTTTAAGTGCGTTAGTTCTTTATAAAGAAGTGGATATTAGTTCTTTCATATGACCAGTAACTGAATCGGGGAGTCTTGTGGTTTATTCAGTCAACTAGTCTGGTTGCAATATTTTCTACTAGAGAGATTGTACTGTTTACTTTCGACATTAACTAATACAAAGAGTTGCCGACGCCCTTCGCTCATTCCATTTCATGAATGCTTCAGTTCATACAGTGGTCCAGAATTCAAATCTCGCTGGACAAAAATCTGAAACTGTTAGTTTTTGACCCAATTTCGTATCCACAAGTTTTTTGGGTCGTAGATTCGAAATTTTGGGTCCATCTAGCGATAAAAATTAAGCCCTTTTTCAGTTTTTGAGTTTTAAGAAGATTTTCATGCAAGAGAAAAACAAAAAAACGTATAGGCAATCAATATCGCGGATTTCACTTTTATTCCATGTGCGGATTTAAGAGCAAAGTTTCCATGAAAACATGATGGAATGTAGGTAGTTTAGAAGAACTGCAGGTTTACGAGCCAACTTAGCAGCCTTTTTTCAAATTACATAAACGTATTGCTTAAGCGTACTGCGCACATAAAATGTATGTAAGTTTGTAAGCAATCAAAAAAGGTTAGGAGGTGCGGAGACAATAACAATACATAATATTTTCAGAGTACATAAAATTCCTCGTGAGTGAAGGTTCTAGCTATCTTAGCGACTCTCCTCTGCTTGGTCTTGGTACTCGCTGATGTGAAGTCGGCTAAAGGTCTTCCTCGAGAGAGGCTTGTACCCGGAGTTGGGTGACCAAATTCAATTAAGTTCTCTTCAAGCCAATCAAAATGACGATTTAAAAAATTGTGCTAAAAAATTGTGCCGTCTCGCTTCAATCCATCTTTTCTTTGATAGTTTATGAAGAGTAATCAGTGTTGACCTTAAAATGCTGCTTTCCTCCGGAGAAAATTCTCTTCCGGGCTCCATTCGGTCACGTAGGTGGTCCATCCAGGCTTCCGTCAGCAACATCTCTGGATGGAAAGTCCCTGAGCGCCTTCAGGATGAAAAAAAGAGTTTTCCGCGAAAATGCGATTTCCGGACAATCTGCAAAAATAGGCCATAACTCCATAACGTGCAAATTCGTGAAAACATTTCTAGTTTTACAAGAGTTTTGATATATACTCCAAAAGACATAAAAAAGTGTTAAAATCTCGATAAACTATGAGCACGTTAGAAATGAGATTCCGAAAATGACATCAGACCCTACTTACCTCTGATTAAACGGACCATCACGAAAAACGCTGCAAATTCTTTCACTGGGTTTTATTGTTCAATTTCATTCATTTGGCTTACATTAATAATTTGAATTTCTACTAAGCTTTGGATTGTGCGTGTTTCACAGGTGATAGAACGATTATTGAATTTCAGGAGGCACACAAGTATAAGTATGATCAATCCAAATAGGTATTTTGGTTGAGAACCGATTTACGTGCTCTATGCATATCTCCTGAAATTGGCCCGATTGGCTACGGACCTTTGGAAGGGCTCATTCGATTCCTCATGGAAAGTTCTTCAAAAAAAGTCCAAATGACTTCCAAAAGTCCTTGACTTTTGAGGTTTTTAGGGATTTTACAGATCTTTGACAACCCTTAAAGGCCACTTTAAATTAAGTGAGAGAGCTGGCTAAAGAATTGGGGCGTTATCGGACCAACATGGATTTTTCCTGAAAATTTCAGATTTTTTGCTTCACCCGTTTGAAATTTTCAGGGGGGGGGGGGGGGGGGTGGATTTTTTTTTTTTTTTTAAAGAGCGATTAAAATGGTTTATTATTGAATAATAAACCAAAATGCCTACTTATTTGAACCCCATTACCAAGGGAGCCACCCACCTGACCAAATGCAGATTAGATTGGAGTACTAAACGTTTGGAAAACCTTCTTTTTTCAAACTTTCTTGAAGTTCGCTTTCTAGAATGATTTTTTGCCAACTTGATATGAGCAAAAAAATTGGTTTGGCCCTTGATAGATAGGAAATTTAACGCACTTTCTAAATGTATCCTCAATTTTTACTTTACATAATACTGTATGTGAGTTATAGCCGTTTTGCTGAGACAAGGTCGAAAACACGAAAGTAATCTTAGAAGTGAAATAACTGAAAAACTAAGCGAGATGAAAAAAAAATTGATAAGAGGCACTTTTCGTTGGAAATTGGTTGTACAATACGTGGGAGAAGTACTGCGCATCTTATCTGATACACCCTGTATTATACAGGGTGTCCCGCACTTAGGGTAAAAAAAAAAATTGGGTGAAACTACATGGAAAATGGAGTAAATCGCCGCCAACCGCGATTTTTTTTCTCAACCCGTTGCTGAGATATGCTATTTTTAAGAGTTTTTTCAAAAAATCGCGTTTTTCGCCATTAAAACGCTTTTTTCTCGGCAATTTCCCAACATTTTTGCACATTTGACCACATTTTCGGAATCTGCGTTAAATTTCCTATAAGATGAAGTTACTTTGATTTCCAAAACGCATCTTCCAAACACCGAAATTTTCAATCAAAGATGAACATTTTTCGCAAAGTGAAATTTTTCAAAAACTTGGAACGCTTGGCGTGACCACAAAAATAATTTTTTTCGTTGTCAAACTTGATAAAAACTTCTCCCACTTCTAAGCTTTCCAACGGCGTCTCAACCATTTAATTCTGATTGGAATTGACGGAGAAATTAAAGTTCGAATGCCAATAAACGAGGTGTACCTGAAAATGGTTAGGTACCCGTTTATCAGTTATTGTCGTTTAATCGACCTACAGCCGAGCTAGTGTCAAAGTCCAAAGAAGAAACCTTGCTATCGTAGATGGACTTGGAAAGTTAAGGCCACTTGGAGCTTTAGTCTTTCTCTCGTTTCATTTGCGTCTAGTATCAAACATAATGGCACAATTCAGCAACGAGGAATATGCTGACATAGTTTTTATTTACGGACTATGTGATGCGAATTCAACGTTAATTTTTTTACTATTCATCTTGTACATATCGTTCATTTTTAATGTAAATAAACTGCAAATTTGTTTTACACATTTATCACAATTCTCAATTTTTAATTTTTTACAGTACCTGGAAAAAACATTTTGGAAACAAAATGAACCTCTTCTTACAGGAAATTTAACGCCCAATTCGAACCTGTGGTTGAATGCCGGAAAACATTAATTGAAATCGAGAAAAATCAGTTTCTGTGGCCCATATCGTACGTCACCTACCAACTTACGTTAAAACGAACTACACGTTTTCTGGCATTCGAACTTTAATTTCTCCGTCAATTCCAATCAGAATTAAATGGTTGAGACGCCGTTGGGAAGCTTAGAAGTGGGAGAAGTTTTTATCAAATTTGACAACGAAAAAAATTATTTTTGTGGTCACGCCAAGCGTTCTAAGTTTTTGAAAAATTTCACTTTGCGAAAAATGTTCATCTTTGATTGAAAATTTCGGTGTTTGGAAGATGCGTTTTGGAAATCAAAGTAACTTCATCTTATAGGAAATTTAACGCAGATTCCGAAAATGTGGTCAAATGTGCAAAAATGTTGAGAAATTGCCGAGAAAAAAGCGTTTTAATGGCGAAAAACGCGATTTTTTGAAAAACCTCTTAAAAATAGCATATCTCAGCAACGGGTTGAGAAAAAAAATCGCGGTTGGCGGCGATTTACTCCATTTTCCATGTAGTTTCACCCAATTTTTTTTTTTTTTTTTTTTTTACACTAAGTGCGGGACACCCTGTATAACAATTATGAATATTTACTGGTTATGAAGTATTGATTTTCTATCCATTTTCCACGAAATAAAAGAATCGGGAGTATGCTTTGCAACGTCCTCTGCCATCCTTGTATCATGGGAACGTTAATCGCTAGTGGCGTGACGGTACCCGACTAACGACCCCAATCACGGCAAAGGGTAGGGCTAATATACCAACAGCTTTCATCCAATATTACCGTTTAGGGTAGACACCTCCTTTGAGTCACTTAATATCAGCTCTAATAATAGACGGAGGAAATTTGCCCGCCCCTCTTCGCGGATTTCCCGGAGTCGGGTCGATCCTGAAGGTTACCGGGACAGGGCAAAAGTCTACGGCCGTGACACGGCTAAGCTAAATTTAACGGTTCATCGCATCGCCAGTCTACCAAGGTGAGGGCTTTTCTTGATTATAATTTTTCTTTAATGCCAACCGTAACGTTGAGGCAGCTCACTTCGAAATGCCGGCGAACTGTCATCCTTTTTGTCTCCTTGCACAGTCAAATGAACGAGAGTTTAGAAAAAGATGCTAGCGTACTGCACAATGATTAGGTACATATGAAATTAAATTAAAGAAGAGGCGGTAAGCTAAAGCTGGTTTTGGGAATTTTTGGTTTATTATTATTCTGGTTCTGGAAAAAGAAAAATTCTAAACCCCCCCCCCTGAAAATTTCATGGTTTACGTTTCAAAGGGTGTAGAATCCGATTCTCAACGTCCCAATTCTTGAGCCAGCTCTCTCACTTAATTTAAAGTGCCCTTTAAGGGCTGTCAAAGTTTTGTAAAATCCCTAAAAACCTCAAAACAAGTCAAGGCGGCCTAAATGTGTACTCTTTTTGAAGAACGCTCCGCGAGGAATCGAATAAGCACCTCCCCAGGTCCGTAGGTCAAACCATTCCCGATCTATGGCCCGATTTATGGTGCCAACATTCGCGTTATTTTGGTTTATTATTGTTTTTCTGTTGATATCAGTAACCTAGTGACGTAGTGATGTAGTAATGTGGATACTGGAGTGAACTCCTAAAAGGCTTTGTAGCCGATACATGGGTTGAAGCATTCTGATAATTTTCAGGAAAAATCAGAGAATCTGAAATTTTCAGGAAAACGCTGCAAATTCTTCCACTGGGGTTTATTATTCAATTGGCTTGCGTTCATGATTTGAATTTCCACTAAGCTTTGGAGTGCGCGTGTTTCACAGGTGATAGAGCGATTATTGAATTTCAGGAGGCACACAAATAAGATCAACTGATCAATCCAAATAGGTATTTTGGTCGAGAACAGATTTACGTGCTCTATGCATATCTTCTGAAATTCAATAATCGCTCTATCACCTGTGAAACACGCACACTCCAAAGCTTAGTAGAAATTCAAATCATGAACGCAAGATAATTGAAATAAACCCCTGTGAAAGAATTTGCAGCGTTTCTCAAAAACGGTTGATAGTGAGGCAAACACTCTTTTATAGATCGTACGTAATCGAAAACACAGTTTGATGTTCAATACGTCTACTACGGCAACTTGGAAAATCAATGTTTAATCTACATCTTGTGAGGGTGCGTCAATAAGCTCCGTGTATTTGAGCGAAAAATATTAAGAAAGATTTTTGGGGCAGTGTGTGTTGATGGAAAGTGGGGGGTCCGGACTAACGATGAACTGCAGCACCTCTACCAGCAAGAGGACATCGTCCAGTTCATTAAGGCTCGGCGGATTGACTGGCTCGGTTACGTTGAGCGGATGCCGACGCGATTGTCAAACAGCATACTGCATGCGAGGATGATGGGGACTCGAATGGGACGACCAAGGACTCGCTGGCTCCAGGAGGTCGAGGAGGTTCTGAAAAAGCTTGGTATACGGAACTGGAAGCTGAGAGTGCAGACAGATCTGAATGGCAGACTATTGTTAGGCAAGCCAAGGCCCACCCCGGGCTGTAGAGCTATTTAGTAAATAAGTAAGTAAGTGAGGCAAACACTCTTTTATAGATCGTACTTATCCGAAAACACAGTTTGATGTTCAATACGTCTACTACGGCAACTTGGAAAATCAATGTTTGATCTACATCTTGTGAGGGTGCGTTAATCAAATTGAAGTGGAAATCGCTAGTGAAAGGGTTCTAACATCTTTTCGCTGCGAACTTCCAGTAACCACAATATGGTATCCAATCTTTCTGCATCATTCTATCGCTGCTGCGTATTGCGTCTCAGTCTTGCAAACGCAATATCTAAGTCGTAACGAGAAACGGGCTGAGGATATCGGATTTCTGGTGACATTTACAGATCGGAATCCGCGATAGCATTCAACGCCGAAAAGGCTCCCGAGTAACGAGAATGCTTCGAGGTGATTTTTTTTTCATCCTTCGTTTCTCTGAAAAGGTCGACGGGATTCTGATTGGGATGGTTTTGGAAATCTCAACATAATACTGACTCCCACTTCAATGGCAGAACCAACAGTGTCGAAGCGAAAAATGATTTATATATCTCACGTAAGAGGGAACAGCCTGGGGCTCCTACAAGCTTTTGGCGCTATCATTTGAATTCACATGAGGGAGGGAAAAAAATTCTTGGGACACACAAAAATGAGGAGAAAATTATCTATATTTCTACGGGTATACTGTTCAGATGATCGTAGGGGAATATTTTTGGGAGTAAATCGTTGTTCCAAGCCTCTCAAGAAATCCCGAAACGCATGCTGTCATCTCCTGAATAACTGTTAAACTTTGAAAATAACGTTTGTGCTCATGTGGCATGGTTAGGTAGGGAGAATTTCGATGTTAATACATTTATTTAACATAGCAAATAATTATTATGAAAAATAATGCTGGACAGAAGTCTGCTAAATAGTTGCAGCTATTATGGGAAATTTTCAAAAGTTGTGCAAGTCCAACCAAAATATGAGAAATCTTATGAAGACCAGTTTACATCGAACCAGTGAATGACCCATACTGGTTTATTACTCAATAATAAACCATTGTAATCATTCTGGAAAAAAAAATTCTAACCCCCCCTGACAATTTCATGGTTTACGTTTCAAAGGATGTAGAATCCGAATCTGCAATTAAAAATTTTTCCGTCCGTACGCCGTACGCACGATTTCTCCCAAACGGCTGGAGCAAAAAATCTGAAATTTTCAGGAAAAATCCATCTTGGTCCGACGACGCCCCAATTCTTGAGCCAGCTCTCTCACTCAATTTAAAGTGCCCTTTAAGGGCTGTAAAAGTTTTGTAAAATCCCTAAAAACTCCAAAACAAGTCCAAGCGGCCTAAATATTTACCTATTTGAAGAACATACCATGAGGAATCGAATGAGCCCTACCCCAGGACCGTAGGTCAAACCATTCCCGATCTATGGCCCGATTTATGGTGCCAACATTCGCGTTATTTTGGTTTATTATTGTTTTTGTGTTGGTATCAGAAGCCTAGTGACGTAGTGATGTAGTAATGTGGATACTGGAGTGAACTCCTAAAAGGCTTTGTAGCCGATACACGGGTTGAAGCATTCTGACAACCATAAAAATCACTGGAGTTTATTATTCAATTGCCTTGCGTTCATGATTTGAATTTCTACTAAGCTTTGGAGTGTGCGTGTTTCACAGGCGATAGAGCGATTATTGAATTCCAGGAGATATGCATAGAGCACGTAAATCTGTTCTCAACCAAAATACCTATTTGGATTGATCAGTTGATCATATCTGTGTGCCTCCTCTACATCAGTCCACGTTTGGCTACATCGTTTAAATTTGGATTTGGGGAAGTTTTAACGCAATAAATTCATTTCAGGAGGCACACAAATATGATCAACTGATCAATCCAAATAGGTATTTTGGTCGAGAACAGATTTACGTGCTCCATGCATATCTCCTGAAATTCAATAATCGCCCTATCCTGTGAAACACGCACACTCCAAAGCTTAGTAGAAATTCAAATCATGAACGCAAGCCAATTGAATAATAAATCCCAGTGAAAGAATTTGCAGCGTTTTAGTTTCGCAATTTATTTCTCAAATACACTTGTTTTTCATTCATTCAAATTGTTCAGATGTACTTATCTGAAATGGTTTTGTTCATGAAAACCACACTTGACTCGTATTCAAAACCCACAGGTAATGGGACCGTAATCGCCGCCGTTACCTCATTGTCCATGAATCCCGTTCTTATGTGAAAATATTTAAAGCCTTTAATGGACTCCAAATTCCCCAAGCTGCTTTGCGCCGTGGGTTTTTCCCAAGCCACCCTTTTTCTGGCAAACGGTCAGTCACTCGTAGTCTCCCTCCTAGCACCCTGGGGTTCCCTATCCTGATTGGTTTCTACTATCCCCCTCTCTCTGCTCCCTGCGATTCGCCGCTCTAAATTTTCTTCACTTCCCCTCCAAACAAAATTTTCCGGTTTTTTGGTTAACAGAATCCGGAGTCAGTTCTCTCTTTCGTTTTAGCCGGCTCTTACACCCTTGTAGTGGTAAAGCAGCATATTTTGTGATATTGTTGGCTACCCGTGAAACCACAACTGTGGCAGAAGCGCCCTAAGGTTTTATTCAACAACACCTGTATTTATTTGATTGGTTCATTGTATCGACGAATACTAATTGAATTATGTATTCCCATACTCGTCGATTGAGCATGTACGCATTTATTATAAATACAACCTCCATCAGTTTACTGCACAACCGTTTATATCTTCCTTGGGTTCATCTTAACACAAATCGTCTAATTCCGATTTCGCCTGTATTGAATGGAATTCCCAATCGCCGGCTATCACTTCGAATGCCTCACCAACCACTAGGGCCCCCCACCTCATTCCTCGGTTCTATCCACAAGGATTCGCCTACTATCTATGCATGAAAGTCATATGTTTTTGATAGTTTAGAGTCGAGAAAGCCGACAGTCAGCCGGTTGGACAAGGTGTCCGAATCACCGCCCGCCGGCCTTGAATGTGACGCGAACTGGAAGCTTGGAAAGAAAGCGAAAGTGATATTTATTAGATGAGTACCTACTTACCAGATTTATTTTTTTGAGGCGGATCCAAACTCCCCTGATTTCTTCATCAGTGACCAAGAATTTGTGGTTTATTACAAAATAAAAAAACCAACAAATCTAATCATTTTAGATAAAAACTACGCGTAAACACGACATTCTGTTGCTAAACTGGTTTCTCCAGACACGAGGAGCGTCCAGTCAAAAGCAAATATGTCGCTCAGATGTAACTTTTCAGCAGAGCGTAAAACACTTTAAACATGATCTGAAAACGATAACTGCACGGTCGAGAGTTTTTAAAAAATCCATTCTGGCTACTTATGTCACCAAATTAGGTCATTCAAATCAGAAACCATAGTAAAACAAGGAAAATCGTTTGGAAGGTGGGGATGTTTGGTTTTGACCAGATCGCTGGTGACATGTTTGTTTTTGATCAGACCCTTTGCGGATTTATTTGCTTTTGATTCAACCTATAATCTTTTTTATTTGAAACGGGTTGTCGGAGCTCTTCAAAAAATTTTTTCCTTTATTGTCTTGAGATCGCTTTATTTTGGACGTTTCGCCCAGACAACGTGGGCTTCTTCAGCATGTATTTTCTTACAAGAGTTTTTTTGTCAGTCCTCGGATTCATTAGAATCGTCGTCTACTCTTCAATATTATCTTTTATTGCATGCTGAAGGCTTTTTTTTCTTGTGATCATCACTATTCTCTTGATAGTTCTGCAATTTAGCAATTATGTTAAATTTGTTGTTATATTTTTTACTTTCAATATGGGTTATTTTTTCTTTAAAAATTTTTATGTATTAAATCTAACAGTAGATCATCGTAGTGTTTACTAATTTGGTTTTTATGGAAGTTATCTACTTCATTATTGTATTTTATCACATTTTCAGTGGCAATTTGTACCTCGTGGTTGATTAGTTCTTTCTGCATATTATTACAGAGTTTCTTAATTATATGGTAGTTTTTATATTTAGGACTATACATACTTTTTATATTTAACAACTTATTGTAAATATGCTTGGGTATAACACCTGCTTGCTGGCTTCTTTTTAGGAACTGAAGTTGATATTCTAGGTTAATGGTTTTTTTGACTAGGTTCTTATACTTGTAAAAGGCTCTTACATCATTATAGCTACATCTGCTTCTTATTTCTTGGAGGATCTTCTCCGCGTCCCTGCCGTGCTCCTTAGCAGTAAGGTTATTTGAGTTGGTGAGGTATGGATTGACCATTTTTCTTATTTGAAACGGGTTGTCGGAGCTCTTCAAAAAATTGTTTCCTTTATTGTCTTGAGATCGCTTTATTTTGGACGTTTCGCCCAGACAACGTGGGCTTCTTCAGCATGTATTTTCTTACAAGAGTTTTTTTGTCAGTCCTCGGATTCATTAGAATCGTCGTCTACTCTTCAATATTATCTTTTATTGCATGCTGAAGGCAAAAGCCGTTTCAAATAAGAAAAATGGTCAATCCACACCTCACCAACTCAAATAATTTTTTTTGAGTTTTTAAAATTTTTTATTTCATTTTCATAAAAGCATAGGTATTACAACATACATTTTAAGCTAAGCTTGTCCTGTGCATTTATCGTAATATACTTCAGTTGCTCTTCAAGTTTTAATCATGTACGCTGATTGAAATATTTATAACGAATTAACTGAGGTCATGATACGAAAAAACTACTGTAAAGGCCCAATAACAAAGTATTATATTAAAATGAAATCATTATGGATAGGTACATCAGATGAAATTATGATTTGTTCAAGATTTAAACTATAAATAATTCATTCATTGTAAATTGTTTTTGTTTTATTTATTTATAAATTATTTATGGATATTAAGTGCGAAAGATAGGAAAGAAACACTGAAACCTATCTCTTCCCTTACTGATAAAACCCTGTCACGTGACAAAATCCCGAATTGTGATTGGCTCGTTGGATATGTTTGCTTTTGACCGAACCGGTAGTCCTGAACTGTTTGCATTTGTTCAGACCTCGAATTTTCATCCGACGCACAGTGGGCTAAATCACCAATTTAGCTGGACAAAAGTCAAGTCAAAATTTTGGTATTTCTGAGTGCTTTATCTTTTTATTATTAGTTAGTAAGACGACTAATACTAATATTTCCCTCCATACCGTGTTTACAAACAAGTAGTAATGGACTGAATCAGTCATGTTTACACAAGTGCCTGATAACCGGCAGTCTTTATTCGATGGGCATTTATCATGTTCAAAGTGTGTGTAGCGCAGTTTTATTGCTCTTGTTCAACAATGGACATTGCTGAGACAGGTAAGACATTAAATTTCTGCATTCTTTATTGGATATACATTGCATTCTACCTGTGGATTTAACTTAGCAACTTGTAAATGTATGCCCCTATTCAATAACGAAAAACTATACTTACGCCAAGTTATTCCACGGATTTGTTTGCAGGATTTGTTTCATCAATCCTTCTAGTTTTTAAATGTTGCAAAGAATTTTTGCGGTTTTTTGCGTTTTTGGTGACACATAATTTTTTTTCAGTCAAATTTTGGCAAATAAATTTGATTTTAGACCACTTTGTGCTCGCAAATCGTGTCAAGAAATTAATTGAATTTTTAAAACCATTTTTCCGTAATCTGGGAACCCAAAGGTTGAATATGGACAAGTTTCAGAATTTTGCCCACCTAAATTGGTGATTTAGCCCACTGTGCGACGTTCAATATACTAAACATTGGTCTTTAACCACTTGTTTCGGATTTCCCAGACGCCCCTAGCCACTTACTACTATCATCCATATCAAACAGGACTTTGTTTGCTTTTGGCTGGACGCTCCCCAATTGACCTGTAAGCTCTTCTGATTTTTTCATTGGTGAGCAAGAATATGTGGTTTATGACTAAATAATAAATCAAGAAATCTAATCATTTTAGATAAAACTTGTGATGGGTATGGTTAGTTGGCCCTGTCCCGATTTTAGAATCTGTCGCCTTGGGAGATAAATCGGACGCCTGCAAGCGTTTGGATCATCCTCTGAGCGTGGCGGAGCATTCATTAATGCATCCACCTCCTCGGAAGGGGCAACTATACCATTCCATCACCCTCACATGGTAGCAGAGTGTGGTTACGTCCATTGGCCCTTTTATTGTTCATTGTCCTGCTTATCCTGCTGCCCCTATTCTCTCTCAATCCCCCCCCCTGTGGATGTATGCCCTTTAATATGATCAATTTTTAAATTATCATTCCCCTGCCCAACTCATTGCGAGTGCGATGATATCATGATACACTATTTCCAAAAATCTAATCAATTTAGATAAAAACTAATAGTACAAAGCACATTGAGTTGTTAAAATCATTAACCCAGAAATCTTGGAAGGAGTTTAAAAATTCAATTGGATAGTGAGAGGTTTCATCTTCATTTGATACACAGTCAATTGGCTTGAAAGAACGCAGTGGTACCGAAGATCTCATACTGAAATATGAAGTTTATGCCATCTACATCTTTACTCTTAGCCCCCAAAACTGCTCGTTCACTCAACCATTCATTATTTTTGGTTTATTATTAGTAATAAACCATAGTAATTTCGAAAAAAAAATACACTGAAAATTTCATGATTTCGTTTTTGATCCAGACAATAAAAAATTTTCGACCATTACCGATGGTCGTGAAACGCCGTATGCAAGATTTCTCAAACGGCTGGACCGTCATTGAAATTTTACAAAAATCCATGATTTGTTTATTTTTAGCAGCTTTTAACTCAAATTGAAGTATTATGGCACGTCCCAAAGTGATAAAAAGTATCTTCAAGGCGGCCTAAATGTGAAACCACACTTTTTTTATGAACTTTCCATGAATCACAATAATAGCTGCCAAAACCTCCCCAAACATTAGCTAAATCATTATTGTATCAATTTGGAGCCAAATTTGCTTTATTTTGGTGTATTATTGTTTTTGTTTTGATTACAGTAACCTAGTGATGTAGTGATCGTGGATACTGGAGTGAACTGAGCCCCTTCCCAGGTCTTAGGTCAAACCATTCCCGATTTATGGCATGATTAACGCGGCCAAGATTTGCGTTTTTCGAATCTGTTATCGCCTTCTTGATAAGAAGTTTCAATAATCGCCCTCAACTCGAAATAGCAGCCCATTTCCTTTAATTTTCATGTAGGTCTGATTGATAATAAGAAACGTAGTATAAAGAATATAGCGCAGTTGTTTGATTAATACCCCCCAGTAAAAAATTTATAATTTTTCCTTTAGCGTATTGATTCAATTGGCTTGCCATGTGAATTACTAAAATTTGGAGTCTCGTGTTTCACAGGATAGGGCCGATTATTGAATTTCAGGGGCACACAAATATGATCAACTGATCAATCCAAATAGGTATTTTGGACTCGAGAACCAGATTTATGCTCATGCATATCTCCTGAAATCCAATAATTCCTATCCTGTGAAACACGCAACTCCTCAAATCATGAACGCAAGCCAATTGAATAATTCATTATTTTTTTGGTTAGTAATGATGTTTGGAAATGAGTTCGTCTTTTGATGAGACAAAGTTACAGGAATTCGACCATTACCGATGGTCAGTAATTGCTCAGCAATGCAACTCTCATGTTTGTCGTCAGTTGAAGTTTCTTTACAAACATTCGATGATTTGAGGCAAGCGTTTATTTTGTCTGCAGCAGTTGATCTTGGTATTATGGCACGTCCCACTGGAACGTGATAAAAAGTATCCAATGTCTTTCTCGTCGTTTCCTACCCACCAATTTTCAACCTAATCAGCTGAGACGTTCTTGAGTTATAAATAGTGAAACCCACACGATTTTCTTTTATAGATTTAGACTGTTGCTATATTATCACAATAATATTGCAGCTATTCAAAAAAGCGGCAATCTCACTCGCAGTCCCATCTGTTCTTACACAACTCTCGTAAAAGTCTGATCTACTCAGAGAAAGTTGTTGATATTAGCGCTCAGGTAGGAATAATAAATTATAGAACATATCTTTCGGAGGCCCCGGGGCTCAGAGCGCCGTCGGCTGTGCGAATGACTCACGCAAAATTTCGCTTCTCTTAACGCAGGGTGTGCCGAACGAGGAATGTGCCTAATGCATTGAATATTTCAGGGGGGCTAATATTTCGCCTAATTGAGCTGGAGAAACTCGGAACGAAATCTCAATTTGGATTGATATTTGAATAAACACAAGTTTTCACAAGATTCCTGCATGTACTGATTCAACTCCTGTATAAAAACTAGTTGTTATTAATTACGTTTAAGGCAACAGTTGCAGATTATGAGCGAGTAAACGAAAATTAGATCTTATTTAATTTCTCATTACTGATCATAATTTTATCTTAATAAACGGAGCACATTATATTCTCGAGTTTATATATTATCGTCAATTATATACGAGGTGTCCTAGGAGTTATGCACAACCCGACTCCTACGTGTTGTACAACTCATTTCCGACCAAAAGTGCCTCCTAGCAATTTGCATTAAGAGGCCTCGATTCGGAGTTGTTCGCGATTTAAGATTTTTTTCGTGTTTTCGATCTAATGTCATTAAAACTGTTATAACTCCCTCAATTTTGGAGATAGCTCAAATTTGATGACACCGTTGGAAAGAGCGTTAAAGTGTCTATCTATTTGATGTCAGAAAACATTTTTTTATTGCATTGAAGATGTGCGATTGCCGCGCGAAATGGCAGTTTAGTCAAAATTTTGAAATCGCCTGTTTTTCATCTGGCCTAGAAACCCCATTAATCCTTGACGCAGAACTGTGCAGGCCTGGTAAAACGTGCGCCAAAATGTCAGCTTTCCAACGGTGTAGTAGTTTTTGTTTTGTAAAAGTATTTTTATTAAGGAAATGGTTTTAATTGCAGAAAAACTGTGTTTTCTGTTAAAATTGAGAAAAATTAAAACAGAATTTAGTAGCCGATACACGGGTTGTCTATTTGACCATGTACTGAAACAAAGTTGAAATATTTCGATAGGTCAAATATTATTCAAAATATAACTTATATAAGTTATATTTTTCAAATTTTTTCTTTAAATTCTGTTTTCAATTTTATTGAAATGGGTTTCCATTCAATTCATACGCGAGTGAAAAGTTTGTTAAAATTGAGGTTATTTTCAAAACTCTCTAATGATTTGAATGCTTACTCATCGCAGTCGTGAAATGAGTTGTAGAACACGTTGAATTTCGGATTGTGCATAAGACCTGGGACACCCTGTATCACTAAAAACACCTAATGTTTGAAAATTAAAGCTACGGAGGAGGCAGTCTTGTGCCAGGGGCTACAGGATATGTCAATGACCCAACACCCCCCGGTCTTGAAATTTACTTTGTGCGCCGTGAATTATCAACCCCAATCTGATTTGGCCGTAGCATTGGGGGTTGATGTTCATAATGTTTTTGTTTCCGACCGAAATTCAGTTTTAGTAAAATGTTTATTGACTCGAACATGTTATCCAGTTGTTGGACAATAGTAAGATATTGGGGTTTAAATCGAGTTCATACAAAGAGCTTTTTCAAAAGTTGACAAAAAAAGGTTGAAGGCGGGATATACTCGTACGTAACTTTTCTCGCTGAATCGAATGGTGATAACGCCAGACCTCTCAAGTGACGATTTGAGTTAGTCTTGTTACTTACGCATTGAAAGTTTTGTTTCTTTCAACAAATTATCATTATTATGGGCATCTTTTAAAGCTTTAGAAATCACATCATTAACGCAACAATTTTAATGCAGTTTTTATTTTGGTTCGATTATTCAATAATAAACCATTGTAATCGCTCTTGAGTAAAAAAAAAAAACCCCCCTGAAAATTTGTGGTTTACGTTTCAAAGGGTGTGAATCAAAATCTGCGATTAAGGTATTTCCGAATCCATTGATTAACAATTTCGTACACTCACGATTCTCCCAAACGGTCCTTGAGCAAAATATCTGAAATTTTCAGGAAAAATCAATATTGGTCCGAAACGCCCCAATTCTTTAACAGCACTCTCAATTTAAAGTGCCCTTTAAGGCTGTCAAAGTTTTGTAAAATCCCTAAAAACCTGTAAAAAAAGTCAAAGCGGCCTAAATTTGGACTCTTTTTGAAGAACATCATGAGGAATCGAAAGACCCTCCCCACGTCCGTAGGTCAAACCATTCCCGATGTATGGCCCGATTTATGGTGCCAACATTTGCGTTTTTTTGGTTTATTATTGTTTTTGTTTTCATCGCAGTAACCTAGTGATTTAGTGATGTAGTAATGTGGATACTGGATTGAACTCCTAAAAGGCTTTGTAGCCGATACACGGGTTGAAGCATTCTGATACGCAGGAAACGCTGCAAATTCTAAATTAATTTCACTGGCTTGCGTTTTCGTGTTCTACAGCCTTGGAGCGTTCGTGTTTCAGGGATCTTTATTGGCACACAAATATGATCAACTGATCAATCCAATAGGTATTTTGGTTGAGAACAGATTTACGTGCTCTATGCATATCTCCTGAAATTCAATAATCGCTCTATCACCTGTGAAACAGGGACAGTCCAAAGCTTAGTAGAAATTCAAATCATGAACGCAAGCCAATTGAATAATAAACCCCAGTGAAAGAATTTGCAGCGTTTTATATTCGTTTAAGATATTCGGCCCTTCAATGAATCGAATGAGCCCATCCGGACCGCGTTAACGTGCTTGGGACATCTTGAATTTATGGAGACTCTATCATCAGCTACGGACCCTAATGGCTGATTTTGTTCATAATCGATTTACCGTTCTAAAATATATTTGTAGACAAGTGAAGCCTAGTTGTGTGTTTTATTTTATCTCGTTGAATTTCAGCTGTTCTATTCGTGGGTTTCTACGTCATGTCCTCTTTGTGTGTAATCATTTGCAGCGCTTTGTATGCAGAATTAAATGAATTTTATTGTTGACGATCCGTCGTATGAGGTTATCAATATTGTTGTATGTTGGCAGGTTTTCGTGTGCGCCTCCATGGCCAACTTGTACTCGAGCAAAGGGGCGGAGAAGAGGTGGCTCCTCCAGCACACGGGCGTCCCGGTCGTCCTCCTCGACACCGGCGAAGCGAGATCCAGAACGAACAGAGGAATTCGCATTGTGCTCGCTGAACGCGGTTCGTCCTTCTCCCTGTGGTCGGACAAAATTGACAATCTCTCCGCCTACAAGGAAAACAGGTTTGTGCTTAGTTTTTTTTATTTATTCAAGTTTACACGGGCGTGCAGCCCAATTTCAAGAAAAGTACATAGAATAGATGATAGTACAATAAGAATACAATAGATAGAAAAGAAGAATATGATAATCCAAGATATCAGTATCGAAATGTAGGTTTTAAGTAATGTTGGTTAACGGAAGTAGCTTTTTAGGGTTGGTCTCAACTGCCTCAAGGAATTAAAAAATAATTCCTTAAAAACAATTTCTTTGTTGGATGTCACAAAATTTAAAGATCGAAGGGCGCGAAGAAGGGAATTGTTGAACAAATAATTATTAGGGGTTGTCTTTACATAAAAGGGGTTTGAGGAGAGAGTGCGAAATTGAGGTGCATGCATTATGGATGGGACACCGGTCCCTATACAATCGATTTTCACATCGATTGTAACATCGGAAGTCAACAATCGATGTCACCGATTAATTGCCCCTCCACAATCGATAATCGTCGATTAATCGATAATTTTAATCGATTTGACACGTCAACACAATTTTTAGCAAAAAAGGCGAAAAATTCCAGTTCTCAATGTAATCAATATGCAATCAATGTGTTCTTCAATATGGGCAAGTGGGTTACCGTAAAATGTGTGTCGTAGCGATAGCAGAATAGATCCTTTCCCTTCTAGTATGGCTAGTCGGTTCAAACCTTATTCTCAGTCTCTTGCGCTCAGTTCAAGAATTAACTAATATCCTGCAAAAAACGAGAAAAATTCAAGTTTTTATTTGATCAATCTGGGTATATAAAAAATTATAAAATATGTTTTTTTTTGTGGGTGCTAAATCGATTGGGATTGGGTTTGGTTTATTATTCAATAATAAACCATTCTAATCGCTCTTGGAAAAAAAAAAAAAAAAAAAAATTCCAACCCCGCCCTGAAAATTTCATGGTTTACGTTTCAAAGGGTGTAGAATCCGAATCTGCAATAAAACGCTGCAAATTCTTCCACTGGGGTTTATTATTCAATTGGTGGCGGTTCATGATTGAATTTCTACTAAGAAAACTTCGGAGTGTGCGTGTTTCACAGGTGATAGAGTGATTATTGAAAGGAGGCACACGAACATGATCAACTGAACAATCCAAATTAGGTAAGAACAGATTTTCGTGATCTATGCAATCTCCTAGAAATTCAATAATCGCTCTATCGAAATGAAACAGTCACCGTAATGTTGGTTAACGGAAGTAGCTTTTTCAACTGGGTGCGAATTAAAAAATAATTCCTTAAAAACAATTTCTTTTGAAGAAGGGAATTGTTGAACAAATAATTATTAGGGGTTGTCTTTACATAAAAGGGGTTTATTTATTTATAAGAACGGGCGAACCCAATTACAGGAAAGTAGCATGATGAAAAAAAGTGTAGAGTCACGGTAATATAAAAGAAATACAACTATGGTGAATATTTGAAACTAGATGTAGGAATATTACTGCAAAAATCAATATGTTGGAGAAGACAAAATTAACGACTTCAAAAATCGAACAGAACTGTTGAAAAAGTCCAACAAAGGGTGCAAATGAACGAGGCAGTTTGCTAAACGAGGTATGCGGCACAACGGGCAATCCTGTAGGTAGTTTGTGGGGGCAAAACTCACGTAGAACGGTGGAGAGCTGCGAGCAGAGAGACGAGGCACAAGGAGGCCTATCTCTCAGATTAGCGCTGGAGAGACTATTGTTCCATTCAACAGCTTGTGCAGAAATACCAGGTCTGCCACACGTCATCGGCTCTCCAAAGGTAGAAGGTCACACACGCCCATCAGAGCAGCATAATCAACATCATCCTGCGGGATTCCAAGCTTGAAGGCAATATACCGAAAAAATTTATATTGGACCCGTTCCAGAGTATGCTTGTGTACTGCGTACGATGGCGACCATATGAGAGAGGCATGCTCCAATAGTGGAAGGACCAGTCCCTTATACAGAACAGTGATGGCGTGGATGTCATTGAACTCACGAGTATTCCGCTTAACGAAGCCCAGGGCCCTCATTGCTCTACCAGCTGCATCAATAATGTGGAGTGAAAAGGAAAGCCGCTGATCAAGAAGCACCCCAAGGTCAACAATCTCATCGACCCGTGAAAGCCAGTCACCGTAGAGAGTTTGAGGAGCGAGTGCGATATTGTCAATTCTTTGTAGAAGGGCAGGACAATCGATTACAGACCTTAGAAGGTTGATTACAGACCGATTACAAAGGTGCAATCTGCTGACCGTCTGCGACGCTGACTAAGGAAAGGCAATTTACAGAAAGCCAACGCATCATCCAGATCAAAATCAGAGCAGCCCACACCCCTGCCCATAGGCGACAGAACGAAGGAATCTGCGCTGGACCCGTTTGATTCGATCAGAAGCGTTTTGATAGTATGGCGACCACACGATGGACCCACACTCTAGGATCGAACGGACCAACGCATTGAAGAGTACAACCAGGGCATCCACATCCTTGAATCCTGCTAATTGTCGGAGCTTCGAACCCCGGGGAACCTTCTGAAGCATCGGGGTTTCTGCGAGTTTCTAACAGAACTTCACCAGAAATTGGAAAATGCACAAGATGCCGTGTTGATAATGGATAACGCGGCCATTCGTCGGGCAAGAACAGTTGCAGAGAAGATGAACAAACTCGGACTCAATGTCAAGTACCTTCCTCCTTACTCTCCGCAGCTGAACCCAGAGAGAAGGCTTTTTCGAAAGTGAAATTATCAACTATTCCAGCTTTGATCTTTGCAAAAGTTATTTTGGGAACTTTTTATCCAAATACTGGAAACAGGGGTTTTCTTTGTTCAACGCCTTTACAAACGGCTTCATCAGGACGAGTTTTGTGTTCAGCAGTGGGAACAACACCTTTACTGGATTCATGACGTTCTTTAATCCTGGTGTCAATTGTGATCGTTCTCGCCATTCCAGCGCTTATCTCAAGCCCTGCTGTCCAATTCACATAAGAAACATAGAAAATTGGTGACTCCTCCTTGCAGGCCTAGTAGTAGGCCGGTGATCTTGAAATAAGGGCCACCTTTCATGCGATGGCCCCAAAATTTCCCTCTCAAGTGTTCATGAGTCACGTAGTATGTAGAACAGGGAAACCATGCGTGGTGGGAAAAGAACTTCAACGGATTCGGATTTAGCTCAGAAAAAATCATGCGAGAAAGCATGTTAAATATCATACATCGAAATTGATGCAGTATTGTGTAATTATGTACAGACCAGTTGATACAGAAGTCAGTAGTTTTACATAGAAATAATGAACAGTTTTTATATTACTGAGCTGGGGACAGGTTGTCCGAGCGAGATGGGGCGTCAGTCCTCTGGCTGTTTACTTTCAGTGGGAGTACTGATTGCCCTGGTTCGAATCCGGCTGGCACCAATGATTAGGGCCAAAATCCAATCAAGTGTTGTACGCCTGTCCTGTCGTTAGACAGTTCACCTCTGATCTCGATATCACGTGAATCCAAACGCTCCCAACCCAGGGGCGTGAGGCGATGGGAAGCCACGAGCGAAATCGTCAGACCTAGTTCCAATCCTCTCTGGAGGACGGCTGGCGACGTCCACGACACCTCTGGGTAGTTGGACGAAAATCCAAGGTGATTCCTTGTTTACTTTACTTATATTACTGAGCTATCACTCATATAATACTTCTCCATTAAGACTTATAACTATATAATTTTTATTTGTTATAGCGTTTCGTTTCACACGATGTGTCTATCGTCGGATCACACAACGTTCATCGGTCTCAGCTTCGACTGCGAACAGGCTGCAAAGGAAATGTGGGATCACATCGAAAGGTTCGTACTCTACTAATCCTGAATCAGTAACCGAATAAATTATGGCAATGGAAATTTGAAATTGGTACTTACTATCTGAAAATGAATTTAAATTTCTCGTTTTAAATTTATTAGATTTGTCAAATACCACTCACTCAAGTGAGGGGGATTCAAGCAAAACTCGATTTGTCCACTTTTCAACAATTTTCAGTGGAAGCCAAAAACTTACTGTGCAGCCCCTTTGATATTCAGGTTAATCTGACAGAGGATTTATGAATCCGTAGGTCGGTGTGAATCAAGTCCTCGAATACCGAATTCCCAACGTAATATACAACGAATTTATTCGCATAAATATTTCGGAAATGTTGAGTTTTGTCAAATTCACCAAGCTCTAACTGGTGAAACGCTGTGATCCCGCTACGATTGCATACAATGACAGTATCGGGGGAAATGAAGGATCTTACGCTCGATTCTACTCAAATTTTATTGAACCATTCACCAAAAATGAAAATGAAAAACTTTTTTTTAAATGCAAAAGACTACAGTTCAATATGTGCCCCTATTTCCTCGTCCATCTCAATCAGACTCCTCTTCTGGAATGGGCTCGTCAAGAGGATCAGGGTGCTGAGTTCGTCTTGAAGCCACTGAAGGCTTCTTCACGCCTTGAAGCCACTGAAGGTTCTCTTTCTTCCCAGTTATCTCCAAAATGCGACTCTAGATGTTCGAGTACATCGGTTTTGTTGTTTCATTGCCTGATAGGTTGATCAAAGGAATCAGTGATAGAGCAAACAAGTCACGTCATTATCGTGGACAGAACAACTTGGTGAACTTCTGAGACACGTAAAAATGTGCCCTAGTCACCAGAAAATTAAAAAAATATATATTCTGCCCGAGAGTGGACATGTTGAGTTTTGCTTAAACCGTATTTAAGTTTCATCGTACACCAGAAGTATTTGATCAAGAACGAAGTAATTTGTCCTGGTTTCATTTAGCGTTTCATTTAGGGCATAAGCCGTACCAGAGTGCCAAAGGTAACATACGTCTGAGAAAGATTTTCTGTTTGAAATTAATGTGTAATTTCATAAATATGTTGCTTGAATTTGAAAGAAATTACATTCCCCAGAAATTTATAAAGATTTCTTCCTAATTTTGTTGGTATCGATTTATATACTTACCTCTAAAATTAATCTAATTAGTTAACTTGCAAAATGCGATTATGTGCAAGGGTTTTGGGATGTAGAATTTCTGGTAATTCGGAACGTATTTTCTAAATTTCCAAACGTTAAACTCGTTTTTGCCCTGCGACTTCTTTGATTCATAACACATCTTATAAACCAAATATCGAAAACCCATAGCTTTGCAGCAATTAAGCCTGATCGTATGTATCTAGTTTTTGTCACTTATCATATTTTATCTACAAATGAAAAAAATAATTTTAAAATGTTTACGCAGAAAACCGTTCATAATCAACCTACAGCGGAACAAACACGTTTTCTGCAAATTTCTTCATTTTCAATTTTTCTTCATGCAGTTTTAGTACATTGGAATAATTGTGTCCCAAATTTTTCAAGGTTCAATTTCGTTGTTCATTTAACGTTTTTAAAAGATTCTATGGTACGTTTATTGGTGTTTGACAAATTTATTGTGATATGGAATTGTTGCCAACGAGCTCTCTCTTTCTTTTAGAACAGAATTTGACTTAATTTGTATACATAGGTATCTTCTTGAATGACACATACATACCTATACAAACTGTCAAAATCCAGGAACATTTCAGTATGCTCCACAACGGATAGGTATTCATGATTTATGGAATTACATACAATTTGAATTGCGGAGCTTGTGCGATAGATTTTCTTCTGGATATGCGCTAATTAAGGTTACCTTCATTCTCTTATGTTGACATATTTTTGTGCATTCTAATGGGTGGTATTTGATTTGAAGGTTGACGAGCTGCCCAGAGAACATCCGACTTTCTGTGCCTGGAGCTCGAAAAACGGCGAGGAAGCCCGCGCCGAGGCCTCCCCTCCCCACCAAATCCAACATCTCACAGCCCTGCTGTTTCCAGCACATCATAAGCGTTGGACAAACGGACAAGCAACGGTTGGTATTTACCTGTTAATAGGGATCTGAGATGTAGACAATAATGCTGTTTGGAGGCAACGTCACTTCTTGACCCTGGCTACTTTCTGCCCCTTTTTGTTGACTCCTCTTGTTGAACTTATAACAAAGGTTGATGGAACGGGCTAGTTAACCCATCCAGGAGACTCCCTGGAAGCTACAATGCAGCAATAATAGAAACGAGAGGGGAACTATCCCTCACACTCCGAAGCTTTAAAATAATGTCGTCCTTGAGAGGAAAAGGCTTGCAATAGGCACTGCACTTTTGGTTTTCTAATTTCAACAATGAGTCAGCATAATCTTTGCCTCTGATAGGTCTTGGGACAGTTAGAAGATGTGAGTCGTTTTTACAACAATTCTCTGCTAACGTATGACAAGGATGTGATGTAATGTAGTAGTTACCCCTTCCAAGGGTTGAAGTGATTAGCCTGCAACACTTAAAAACTAAAAATCTCCACCTTCAGGCCCACGGGCAACAGTTTTTGTCCACACATATTCTCTCACTGATGGAAAACATTCTACTTACATGAAAAGATGTATGATGTCCCGCACTTAGTGTAAACATTGGGTGAAACTAATGGAAAATCTCTGCTTACGTTGCTGAGAAGGAGTTTTTTTGAAATTACGCTTTTTTCTCGGCAATTTCCCAACATTTTTGCACATTTGACCACATTTTCGGAATCTGCGTTAAATTTCCTATAAGATGAAGTTACTTTGATTTCCAAAACGCATCTTGCAATCATGTTGAACAGGGACATGAAACATCCGGCATCAGAAACAATGGAGGACATTTTGAGAAATTGTGAGTTCCTTTAAGGCCAGTGAGCAAATTCAAAATTTTTTTACTATTCATCCTTCATTTTTAATGTAAATAAAGCACAATTCTCCATTCTTCGATGGAAACAGTTTCAACAAATGGGAAACGAGACTTGTCCACATGTATCACATATACAATTAGTCACCTACCAACTTACGTTAAAACGAAAAATTTCCACATTCGAACTTTAATTTCTCCGTCAATTCCAATCAGAATTAAATGGATGGAAAGTGGGAGATTTTATCAAATTTGAACATACCAAGTTTTTGAAAAATTTCACTTTGCGAAAAATATGGCTGAAATCAAAGTAAATCTTATAGGAAATTTCTGGACCCATGTATGTCATTCTTTTTTTATTCATTTAAGAATTTGGTTTAGTATATAAAGATATTTGGGCACATTGCATTCTCATTAGAAAGGGGGTGAATGGAGTGGGTAATAATGATAAATCGTTATTTCTTCTCTATTTTGTGATGGATATGGTTAGTTGGCCCTTCCCAATGAATCCACCGCCTTGTGAGATATACCAGACGCCATCCAGCATCTGGGACATCCTCTGATTGTTGCGGGCAATGTACTGCATGATGAGGGATGAACTGTCTTCACTTTTATTGCTACCTGTAGGATCCCCCAGGGTAGTCACATTGGTCCTTCATGTTTCTTTCTAGTGATTAATAGTGTGGTCAGGAGTTTTCAACCAAGTGTTCAATGCCTATTGTTTGCTGATGACCTGAAGCTATTTAGCCAAGTGGGTTCTGCCGAGGATTGTGTTGCGTTGCAAGGGGCTATTCGTGGCCTGGAGGGTTGGTGTGCTTCGAGCTCCCTCTCCTTGAACCCATCTAAATGCTCAATTACCATCTTTCACCAAATTGCTCAGCCCATTTTATGTGATTATGCTTTGGGTGGATCTGCGCTTCACAGGACTCATAATATGATCGATCTTGGAGTGCTCTGTGATGGCCAGCTAACTTTTTCTGGACTTGATGACATTGCTAGAGGCGTGCTCAGAGCCTTGGGTTTTTTGAAGACTACCACTCGTGATTTCTCCAACGTTGAGGCAATTGTACTTCTATATAAGTCCCTGGTTTTACCACTTCTGGAATACGCCTCTCCAGTTTGGTCGCCCAGTTACTCCATCCATAAGTATTCCCTGGAGAGAGTGCAGAGAAAATTTCTGAGGTACATTTCTTATAAGATTGGTATCTTGAGCCTCTGCTTGAGTTGTGCCAACTGCTGCCCCTCGAGACTCGCAGATGCCTGGCAGATCTAGAACTATTCCACAAACTGCTCAGAAACAAACTTGACTGCCTGGCTCTCTTGGCTATAGTGGATCTTCGAATTCCCAGGACCCCTCTGGATTTGTGCCTTCTTATGGCTTTTTTTGTAACTCCCCTGCCCTGCTGAAATCTATAGTATCATCATCCCACTTATTCAGTGTACAGTGCTTAATTTGCTCTCATACTTAGCTTGATCATTATGTTCTACTACCATGTCTATTTTTCCTTCTGCTTGTTTTCTACCTGATTTTGTGAATTATTGTCTAGCTGTTTTCTTTTCTTTCATTTAATTGGGCTTGCCCGTAATTATCAGGGTGTCCCAGGAGTTATGCACAACCCGACTCCTACGTGTTCTACAACTCATTTCCGACCAAAAATGCCTCATAGCAATTTTTTGCCAGAGGCCTCGTTTTCGAGCTATTCGCAGATTTTTTTCGTGCTCGATCTACGTCATTAAAACTGTTATAACTCGCTCAATTTTGGAGATAGCTAAAATTTGATGACAACTTTGGAAAGAGCGTTAAATTTTCTATCTATTTGATATCAGAAAACTTTTTTTTAATTGCATTGAAGGTGTAAGATTGCTGCGCGAAATGGCAGTTTTGTCAAAATCTTGAAATCGCCTGTTTTTCATCTTGCTTAGAAACCCCATGAATGTTCGACGCAGAACTGTGATGGCCTGGTTATGGTGCGCCAAAGTGTCAGCTCAACGGTGTAGTCGTTTTGGTTTTTAAAAATATTTTTAAATAAGAAAATGGTGTTTAACTGCAGAAAAACGTGGGTTTTCTGTTGGAGGCAGGATATACGTAATTTTTCTCGCTGAATCGAATGGTGACAACGCCATACCTCTCAAGTGACGATTTAAGTTAGTTTTGTCGGATGCATAAACCCGTTCGTTTGTGAACAGCGTCTACGGCATTTCTAAGCTATCCGGCCAAAGTCAAGATCATCGGAGAGCCGAGAGACGGCTATCGTTCGTGTTAGTTTACTATTGATTGCGATGAGTTGCATTCATCTTTTTGCTGACACTACGGACCCATCTTTACCAACTCTTCCCTTTCGTCTCTTTCCTCGCTGTATTTCCTTCAGCGAGGTTTTCCCTATAGCATATTCCCATTCATCATGGTGCGCTATAGCCATTGAACATAGCTGGTAATAATAACCAAAACCTTGGTGACAAAAAACAATTAGGTAGTAGATAAAAAGCAGAAAGTTTACTAGATAAAGAAGGATCAGTGACATAAACAATATTATCTACCAATATTTTTTCCTCATACTATCCGACGTGTTCGCTAGGGTGTGAGTTGTGCACAGGAGCAGTGTGACTCCCTTTCTGCTTCAGAAGCATTACCATTGGCAAAACCGTACACAAAAATCGTGTCAACATACTCGCTTGTGGTATACTCAACTGAAAGCAAATCATCGCAATCAATCGTAAATGAACACAAACAATAGCTGTCTCTCGGATCTTCGATTATCCTGACTTGGGCTGAACAGCATGGAAAAGCCGTGGACACTGATCACAAACGAACGTTTTCAATCATTAAATTCATTTTCATTTTTCATTTTTAAATATTTATTTTCTAATTTATATCTTAACAATCTTGTTTAAACTCTAATTCTTTGTATGAACTCGATTTAAACCCCAATATCTTACTATTGTCCAACAACTGGATAACATGTTCGAGTCAATAAACATTTTACTAAAACTGAATTTGGTCAGAAACAACAAATTATCAACATTGCAACCCCCAATGCTACGGCCAAATCAGATTGGGGTTGATAATACACGGCGCACGAAGCAACCCCTCCTTCAAGACCGGGGGGTCGTGCGGGTCATTGCATATCCTTGCCCCTGACCAAGACTGCCTCCTCCGTAGCTTTCCAATTTTCAAACATTAGGTCTTTTTTAGTGATACAGGGTGTCCCAGGACTTATGCACAATCCGACTCCTACCTGTTCTACAACTCATTTCCGACTGCGATGAGTCGCATTCATCTTCGAGAGTTTTGGAAAAACCTCAATTTTAACAGAAAACACACGTTTTTCTGCTTTTAAACTCCATTTCCTTAACTAAAAATATTTTTAAAACCCAAAACGACTACACCGTTGGAAAGCTGACATTTTGGCGCACGTTTTACCAGCCCTGCACAGTTCTGCGTCGAACATTCATGGGGTTTCTGGGCGAGATGAAAAACAGGCGATTTCAAAATTTTGACAAAACTGTCATTTCGCGCAGCAATCTTACATCTTCAATGCAATCAAAAAACGTTTTCTGACATCAAATAGATAGAAAATTTAACGCTCTTTCCAACGGTGTCATCAAATTTTAGCTATCTCCAAAATTGAGGGAGTTATGACAGTTTTAATGACATTAGATCGAAAACACGAAAAAAATCTTAAATCGCGAATAGCTCGGAAACGAGACCTCTGGCGAAAAATTGCTACGAGACATTTTTGTTCGGAAATGAGTTGTAGAACATATAGGAGTCGGATTGAGCATAACTCCTGGGACACCCTGTATAAAGATGAAAGTATCAGAGTAGGTATATCCGTTTTTCATCCAGGAGGTGGTTGGACGCTGCTCCCCTCCTCGGGGACTTGGAATATACGATTTTTTGACTTAGCGTATTGTTTTTATACTCCCTCATTGTGTTATTCACCTTTTTATCCTACGTAGCAGGGCCTTTAAACCAGTCAAATAAATAAATGATACAATTTCCATCTGTATTTTAATTTTATTATTTTTTTCCAATCCCAATTTTTGACTAACAAACGTCTCTCGTTCCAGGTACGAGTCCCTCCGAACGCTCCTTCCACCTTCTAAACTACCGCCGAACAAGTGAGCTCCGGCTCCCACAAAAATGTCTACTATATCGTTATTATTATGCAGTTGTCGTTACTGTTGAAATTTATTGTACATTCGAGTAAATTATATTTAACGTGACTTTGTAATAGTTCGCCTATCATTAAGTACCTGTAGGTAGGTACATTTTATTGTTTAACAATAAAAATATATATTAGAGTTTATCTGATGGCTATTACAGATGTAGGTCATAGGTTTGTGCTTTTTTTGGTTGTTGATAAACTATTTGGTTGCAACTTGCTACGTTAATATTGTAGTGTAGAGGGAATTGATCTTGTACATCGTATTTTAGCAAATTTCCGGTTTCTGTTCCCTACATAAACCTAGAACGTAATGTGTCATGTATATAGTATACTTATTTTTAATTATCGTCAAAAATAAATAAATGTGTTTACATAGTAGTAATAAGACGTTCAAATCACGCTTGATGTATCTATTTGTGATTGTGGTAGTTACATCAGTGGAGGGTCCCATTCGTGAGACAAAATGTACATAATTATGAAAGCGTTGAATTTTAGAAGGGTTTGTAGAGACCGCAAGGAACAGGGCTAAGCGTTCGTTGAATAAGTGAGAGCTCATTTATTCTTAGAATACAGTTTTTGCACATCGCCCGTCACTTAGTGCGATAAAATGAATCATATCGATGATAAACTTTCGATTTTATTGTATTACAGAATTTTAAAATAAATCGTCACGATTACCGTACTTATTATAGTTTTTTCCACTAACCTGACCTTATCTATGTAAAATTATTCTATAACGTGAACAGTCTGTCGTTAGCTTGGTAGCCTATGAAGAAACAGTTCGATTCGTTTCTCACTCTTTTTGAAATCGTTCCTCACATGTATTTATTTGGAAAAAAGAATATCGAGTTTGTAGCCTGTATTCCTCTTGCACGATTCATGAAGGTTCATTAAAACAATTGAGATTGCAATATTTTGTAAAGTTTATGATTCCTATGATGTGTACTAGACCAAACCATGTTACCCCCAGAACCCAATATTCTCCGGTTAGATATTTCGAATAAGACGGCCCGCTATAAATTTACAACTTAAGAATTATTTAAAGAAAATCGGCCGATAAAAAACGTTGATCCAGAAAGATGAAGTCAGTTGCTCGTGATAATCTTGTTATGAATATTATAATGATTGTGTCGCGTTTGGATTGTCTTCAATGTCACCTTACTGGAAAACAAGGATATTTTATTTTCTTAAGAAATTTATTTTTTCAATTTTGTCCAGTCTTCACACATTACATAACCGATTTCCTGTTTTTGTTGCTGATCGAATGACAGTTCAGAATTAATGCCAAAAGAAACATAAAGTGATTCTTTACGGTATATGGTGAATCTAAGAGCACGAATATCAATTATTCACGTCCCTTAGTTACTCCACAGTTTTTGTTCGTTGCAGTCACCTGCCTCGCTTAACGAACACCACAATATCCTGGATCACACTTTTTCTGAGGATCGGCTAACATATCGTGTGTAGCCCGGAGTTTATTTTCAGAAAACTGTTCTCTACTTAGATTTGACAAATACCACAGAAATATTGCTTCCGAGTCTACCAACGTAGCGGAAGCATTGTTTTCACTTTCGGAATGTGAAATTTTTTTGTCTCCAAAATAAAAAATTCCACTCGCATTTTGCGTTTTAGACCTTTCTGAAAAATTTTGGTTCCGTGTCTGTCTGTGTGTGTGTCTGTCTGTCAGCAAATCCTTGTTACTGGCAAAACTACACGAAGCTATAGTCCGATTTTGATGAAATTTTCAGGGATTGTGCGGGTTGGGGAGTAGATGGTCCCCTATGAGTTTCATGACCCCGGATCAATAGTAGCCTCTGCGCATGCGCAAACGTGAAATCCTTGTTACGCGCATAACTCCGGGAGTTCTTGACCAATTTCGATGAAATTTTCAGGGATTGTTCGGTTTGATGTGTAGATGAAATTTTCTGGGAGTTCTTGACCAATTTCGATTAAATTTTCAGGGATCGTTCGGTTTGATGTGTAGATGGTCCCTTATGAGTTTCATGACCCCTGAATCAATGGTAGCCTCTGCGCATGCGCAAACGTGAAATCCTTGTTACACGCATAACTCCGGGAGTTCTTGACCAATTTCGATGAAATTTTCAGGGATTGATGTGTTGTTGATTGTTGAGTTCGGTTTGATGTGTAGATGGTCCCCTATAAGTTTCATGACCCCGGATCAATAGTAGCCTCTGCGCATGCGCAAACGTGAAATCCTTGTTACGCGCATAACTCCGGGAGTTCTTGACCAATTTTGATGAAATTTTCAGGGATTGTTCGGTTTGATGTGTAGATGGTCCCCTATGAGTTTCATGACCCCTGAATCAATAGTAGCCTCTGCGCATGCGCAAACGTGAAATCCTTGTTACGCGCATAACTCCGGGAGTTCTTGACCAATTTCGATGAAATTTTCAGGGATTGTTGAGTTTGATGTGTAGATGGTCCCCTATGAGTTTCATGACCCCTGAATCAATAGTTGCCTCTGCGCATGCGCAAAGGTGAAATCCTTGTTACACGCATAACTTTGGGAGTTCTTGACCAATTTCGATGAAATTTTCAGGGATTGATGTGTTGTTGATTGTTGAGTTCGGTTTGATGTGTAGATGGTCCCCTATAAGCTTCATGACCCCCGGATCAATAGTAGTCTCTGCGCATGCGCAAACGAAATCCTTGTTACGTGCATAACTCTGGGAGTTCTTGACCAATTTCTATGACATTTTCAGGTATTGTTCGGTTTGATGTGTAGATGGTCCCCTATGAGTTTCATGACCCCCGAATCAATAGTAGCCTCTGCGCATGCGCAAGATATATACAGCCACTGTGCGGAGGGATGACGGCAGTTGGGTACTTTGCAACGACGCTGCAGTCAACCCAACATTATTTGATCCGTCATTGAACGATGCTTATATTTTATTTTTAGAAATGTCATAATAATAATTATGGGCTCCTTGGCTATGTCAGTTCAAGTCAATTTTTGTTAATTTCAACTCATCTTCATTATTCCGGACAGCTCTGTATCTCTAGAGATACACATAGTAATCTAAAGGTAAATACAGTTTTTATTCTAATGTGGGTGATTACGACAAAAGGTCACCTTCCGCATCGTCTAAGGAGTAGATATCAAACAATTCAACTGGGAAATTTTTGGTTAGGAGGTTTCTGTGATTCTCAAAAAAAAAGCGTAAATGGTATGTTATTTTAGTATTCTAGTAGGAATCCATCCTCTCACATACCATGCTTTCAGTTTGATGATCTGTCGCAAGCTATTTATCCTGATCAACCTAGATATTTGACATTTGGATGGTAGATTCTGTTGCGCACATGAAACCTGATGAGGACGCTCCTGTCGAGCATAGAAGGGTGAACTATTACATACGCGGCGTTTTTTTAAATAAGATGAGCTCGAACTGTCCTGGGACCCATCTGAATCGATTCTGTGACCAAAACTACTTGGAAATGACAACCTAACCGATTATGTCGGCAATAATCACGTTGTTGAGCAATTTTTTCACGAAACTGTATTCGTGAGAAGCGATCCAGCTAGCTAGATACCCCCAAGTGGAGTCCACATGCGGAAGAAAACATTTTTCATTTCAATTCCAAGGACTTTTATGGCCTGTACGGTAGACAGACTTTCTGAATCGCTCTGAAATACGTTAGTAGAACTCTAAAATACCCAATTAGTGTAAAGAAATAGAGCCAAATTAAATTGCAACAGATATCAATGATGAAAATGGGATTTTTTAAAGTCTAAACAAAACGGAAAGTTCAAAAGCTGTTTATTATTATTCATGTTCTACATTGAGCCATTTAATTTCAATAAAAGGGAACACGTATTTACATGTAAAATTATAGAATGCGTATGAATTAAGTTACAAATATTTCATCCACGAATGTTCATACTGTAAAAAAAAGAAGCTTTGAAGAATCCTTACATTTAGAACAGCAAATAAGAAACAAAATAAATTTGTGAGTCTTATCATAAACAGGTAAATGTGGGTTTTAGCACTTGAAGGTGCCAAATAGTGTGTTCTAGTATCCCTGCTCAAAATTCCTCCAATTTCTTCGTTTAATTCCTTCGCTATTTATTAAATGATTAAAGAATGTCAAGAGCTAATCAGCTTGTACATATTAAATTATGACGGAGCAGGTTTGGTACATGCTGAAAACTGCAGTGGGAAAAATTGTCACAATATTCATAAGAGGAAGATATTGAAAACTTGATTAAAGTCTCACAACAGCAAGTGGTAATCGGAAAGCAAAAGTTTCAGAATTCAAAACACTTATCGTTTCATTACTTATCATCTATTAAACTTAAATCTATTAAAACGCTGCAAATTCCTCCACTGGGGCTTATTATTCAATTGGCTTGCGTTCATGATTTGAATTTCTACTTAGCTTTGGAGTGTCTGTGTTTCACAAGTGATAGTGCGATTATTGAATTTCAGGAGGCACACAAATATGATCAACTGATCAATCCAAATAGGTATTTTGGTTGAGAACAGATTTACGTGCTCTATGCATATCTCCTGAAATTCAATAATCGCTCTATCACATGTGAAACACGCACGTTCCAAAGCTTAGTAGAAATTCAAATCATGAACGCAGGCCAATTGAATAATAAACCCCAGTGAAAGAATTTGCTGCGTTTTTAAACAGGAGTGTATTAAATAAAATAACATACATAGATATTGAACCAAATTTAACCTACAGAACTATATTTATGATTTGAATCAATAGAAAAATACGAAGTTACTCATTCAGATACATCACAAAATAGTAAATAGCTAAAAAGTCGGTCAAGATCTGTTGTGGTGGAACATGGAGATAAAAATGATTCCCCAAAATGAATTAAAAAATACATATAAAACATGGAGACGAAAAATAAATTTTTAAAATTTCATGGAAGCCCACCCTGAGTTTTCAATGCTTGAAGGGACGAGATGGTGTGCTTTTAAGATATTCAAAGGCAAATCAACATTATAACATAATCAACCCATTACAACCTAGAGAACATAATTTATGATTTTAACATTAATCGGGGAATACATATTTCCACAGATGAATAGGGAAACGCAATTCTAGAGTGAAATACGTACTCGAATGAATTCTTCTCAGAATAGTAAATGAATAAAAAGGATGCTTGGGTACTACATAAAAGGGAGATGAAAATGGATATAATATAATATAAAGAAGTCTACAGGTAAAAGGTGGGTCTTTAGTACTTGAAGGAGCCAGATAGCGTGTATCAGCTCAAAATGTGTCCCAGCTCAAAATTCGACTAATTTCTTCATTTATTCCTTTCTTTTTTTTAAATTAAATGATACATTTTATCAAATGTTAGTCAGTTTGCACTGCAGTGAAACAAAAATGTGACGCCCTGTGAGGCATATTAAAAATTTGATTAGTCACAGACATTTCTCATTGAGGCTATAAGTGATAATGGCAAGAGTCGAAAAGGTAAGTTTTAGCTGTTTTAATATATTAAAAATCGAAAAACAATAAACGAGATATTACGTCATCTTATTTTTAATATCTTTTGTCTAGAAATGTTTGTTTTTTTGTAACCTTTTCTCCTCTGTGTTGAACAATTACCGTTAACATTTTATAATTGTTCAGATTTTAAAAGTGTACATTGAAAAAAGGAGGGAATCCATGAAGAAATGTCAGCAGAGCTGCATTTTGGGCACACATTGATACTGAACTACATGATTATATCAATAGAAAAATACGTATGTAGGAAGTTACGTCTTGGGATAAAATACGAAATAGTGAATGGTTTTTCGGATGCTTTCTCCATTTAAAATGTTTTATGAGTTTTATAATACCACAGATGAATAGGGAATCGCATCTAGAGTAAAATTGGTACATACTCGGATAAATCCTTAACAGAATAGTAAATGACAAAGAAGGATGTTTGGAGCTATTCTCGAGTAATATGGAATAGAGGGATGAAAGCAAATTCAATGTAAACAAGCCGACACAGGCGAAAAGTGGGTTTCAATTCTTGAAGGAACGTAATGATGTTTTATAAAATAATTAAAGCTTAAGTGTAATGTATATATTATTTTAAGATTAACTGAAATATCTAAATTTCCACTTAAGAATAGAATAATCAGGGGCGTCAACGTAAGGAAGGGGGAGGGTGCTTTTAATCCTGATTTATGAGACATATTTTCATATACACCTTTTCTTTTTGTGGATAAAAAGGGGAACTTTTCGTTCGAAATTTTCAAAATTTTGTTAACACTTTTTTACTGATTTTTACAGGTACTGTATTTTTTTTATTACATACCTACCTATGATTACAAATTAAGAAACAATAAAAATTGGGAAATTCATGTTACAACCCTCCCACTCTCTTCACAGTATTTTCGTGTAGCTACTTTCCTAACAATAATGAAAGATATAGAAGAATCTTCCTGAACATTTGAGCAACGAAAAAGGTTGTCTGGGATGATAAAAATTAATTTAAAAAAATAAATCACTAGGGTGAATCACTAAACAAATTTCCGATTATTTTATTTTTTTTTTTTTTTTTTTTTTTTTTTTTTTTCATCTACTTTTTGGAAAATTATTATGTTTTGAAACTTTTATTAAACGTTTAAGAAGAATAATGATGGACGACGGAATTAACTGCACAAACGCCGTGTCTCAAGAGACAGATAGATATAGATATTCCAATTAATTCAAATTTGATAGTGATGTGAAGTCGGAGGGATGCCTATATTATCATGTTGCCAACCTATTATCGCGAATCTTTGTTTGATTTTATGATGTAAATTACAACGCAAACTTCACGGTGTTTATGAGAGAGGAGGGATCAGACACAGGAATGTCCCTATGGTGCAAGAATTACCTGGGTCATTTCAAAATTTCGATCACATTTATGTCACTGATCAATCTCAACTAAATACAGTTTTGTAAGTGTTTTAAAATTTTCTCCTATGTGGATGTACATGTTCCATGGAAAAAGTTGTGCCTACAGGACCCAGGAGAAAATACCAAAGTCCGTATTTCTCACTCCCTACAGCTGTCACTAACCAGAGGTATACAACTTCCATCGTCACTACTCAACGAAATATTTATTGGGGCTGTTATATCCACTTACACTATGAAAGAACACACCATCTACAATGGATATCCGCCTCAGGAAAAAAATTGGATCAAATCAAGTAGCCTTATTAACCTATTATTTCAGTGTCTCACGGTTTTTCCTCACTCCCTACAATGTTTTGAAAAGTAGCTCCCACCAGGCAGGGAAGGTTATTTATGAAGTTGCTTCCGTTTCGTTGACATCCCTTATTCAAGATAGTCCCAACGCTGGTGGTTGGATTTTGCCTAGACCTTCCCAGTCAGTTCTATCAGGAAAACCATCCCTGGAGGCAGCATTGTAGGTTTTTCAACTCTCACTCCCTACTCCAATAACATTTTGACTGAGGCAAGTGAAACTTGATCGCACTAGTTGACAATTAGTGTTGGAAGTTCGTTGACAACATTTTGGTTCAACCAGTTTCAATTGACATGTGGCCTGTAAAGGTGGTGAAGGGCTTATAACCTCACTCCTTACAATATCCAGCCAATAGCCCCTTAAATTGTAGGGAGTGAGATCTGCTTGTAGCAAGTAAATCCTTAGTATTTACTGTAGCTAAAATTAAGCTACCTTGTGCTGTTCCACTCACCTAATGTGAAAGACTTGAGTGGCGATTCTCATTGGCTCAAGAGGGGAAAAAATAGTAGTATATACCTCACTCCCTACAAAAGTTTTTTTTTTTTTTTTTTTTAGTTAAAGATTGTGTGTGCTGACTTGGGTAATATGCCAAGAGAACTGCAGTGATTGATTAGGAACAAGAAAATTGATCAAGTTTCAACTTTTATGTTTTAGAAAAGTCTATACCCAAATGTGACAGAAATTTTGAAATGACCCACCTACTTAGCTAAGTTTGGAGTTGGTTCATTACATCTCCACTCCCCCACATTATTTTTGTCTAGCAACGCCCCTGTACAGTGAGATTCAAAATAAATTCATAGATATAAAAACCTACAACGATAAAAGATGGCTCGTGTAGTCTATTCTTCTTGTCTATTCGCTCCCATCTGTCTCAGGACTCAACTTTTGTACTTTGGAAGGAGGTAAGTTCTCTGCAAAACGAGAAGGCACGAGATAGCGCACAACTTCTATAGCGAGATTCGGCCGATTGATCATGAAACTCTTCCAGCCTTCCCAGTAGGTCACTTCTTGGCCCTGAAGTCTAAGGTATGAAAGAACAACTCCCTTTAGCTCTTGCGCTTTGTACAAATCTGCCATCAATAGTATGTTCAGAGCTGAGCTTTGACAAATCGTCTTTGCGACAGCTTTTGCACAAACTCCTTTGAGGCCTTCGAGACCGTACTTTTCTGCTGCGTACAGCAAGTTTGGTACGGTGTCTGACAGACCCTCAACATCCCCAGTGTACATGTATTCAACAAGTTGCTTGAACACCTCTGGTTCCAAATCGGATATTTTAATTCTCTTGTTCTTTGATTCAGACATATCCTGCGAAAACATCCGATAGAATACGTCACTCCTTGAAGCAAAAACGAATCTGTGGATATCGAACTTTTCGTTCCCCACCTCCACAGTTATATCAGTAGCAAGGGGATCCTTGTACCAACTTTTGAAAACAATTGAGAGATGGTCTATTCCAGATTGGAAATTTCCCTCACTGACTAAAGCGGTATCATCTTGATGGAAATGACTGCAGTCAATAACAACGCGATTTGATGCAATCCAAAATACCACATGTACACCCAATTGACTGCTATCAATATGACCATTTAAATTCCTCAGCTCGTTAAACTTGATGAATCCATGCCAGCATACCCATCTGCAGTTTGTTAATGCTTTTGGTCCGTGACGATGGATAAGTTGGCCATTTTTCAAGAGTGAAGCTTCGCACCTCAGACTGTCAAGATTGACGCCCATTCTGTTGTAACTACCCAGATATCTGAGGCCCACAGAGCACTGATCTTGATCATCTCCTCTGTAATCGAGCAAGTAGAAGGAAAATTCATTGCCGAAAACTGAAAAGGTAGGTGACCCAAACCTCGGATCACCACGCCGATCAAAGTCCGGGGAAGTTGGAAGGTGGGGAGAAAGGCCAGCCAAGGTCCAGGTAACGCAAAACTCTCTGACTTCTAACGTTCCAATCTGGAAAAAACAATAAATTCTGTACTTTAGAATCAAAAAATTATTGTTGTTCTGAAGGTAGCTGTAAGGAGACAGAAAAGTTACCCCCCTGGAAAATCCCCAAGAATGGCCGCCCAAGGAACGCATGGATGGATCCCCTTTATCCCCTATTGGGCAGGGGGAAGTAGGAGAAGACGGCAGCACTGGGGAGGGACAAATACCCTCTGAATAGGAACCGTTAAATAATTAATGGTGAAAAACAGTGGGTGTTCAGTTTTACCACAACCAGTTCAGTTTTACCACCAGTGATTACACCACTATTCTCAAGTGTGATACTGCAGGAGCAACATGGCTTTGTAAGTGGGAGATCAACTACGACCAACCTTCTCTGTTTCACGGACTTCATCCATCGCAGCCTGGCTGAGGGGGAGCAGGTCGATATGATCTCGTTGGATTATGCTAAGGCGTTTGACAAGGTTTCCCACCACCACCTGATTGGACTCCTTGAATCGTTGGGGGTGTTTGGCTCCTTTCTTGAGTGGATTGGGAGCTACCTGAGGGGTCGCCAACTGAAGGGTGCAGTCTCTCATCCGGTGGAGGCAACATCTGGTGTTC
Organism: Creontiades dilutus; assembly: GCA_031894815.1. Classification (NCBI taxonomy): domain Eukaryota; kingdom Metazoa; phylum Arthropoda; class Insecta; order Hemiptera; family Miridae; genus Creontiades; species Creontiades dilutus. The sequence continues at coordinate 64,664 of JAVIWC010004633.1, forward strand.
CACAGGGATCCAACATAGGTCCTCTACTGTTCCTGCTGCTTATTAATGGAGTGGCCTCAGCCCTGGATGGCGTCGAGTTTCTGATTTTTGCAGATGATCTCAGGATCTTTGGCCGGGTCTCTTCCTTGAATGATTCTGCTGTTTGCAGGCAGCCCTGAACAATGTCCTCCAGTGGAGCTCGGAAAATGGGCTTTTCCTCAACCCTGCCAAATGTCTCGTGATGTCCTTTACCCACTCACGACAGCAGGTCCACTTCCGGTATACCATTGATGGAATTCCATTGGATCCCCCCACAACTGTCCGAGAGCTTGGAGTTGAACTCGATCCGGAACTGGATTTCTCAGCCCACATTGACGCGGTCTGTGTAAAAGGGATGAGAGCACTTGGTTTTTTGAAGCGTGCTTCTCGTGACTTCAGCGACCCATCTGCATTGGTGCTGCTTTACTGGACGATCGTGCTTCCCATTCTCGAATATTGCAGCGTTGTTTGGTCCCCGTACTACGAGATTCATCGCCACAGGCTGGAGCGAGTGCAGAGGTGCTTCCTCCGTTTCTTTGGATTCAGGATCGGAGTGCCTCGAGATGGGTTCATGGTCAACTACGATGAGCTGTATCGGCGTAGCAGCTTGGTTCCCCTGGTCTCTCGGAGACTCTCTGCGGACATTAAATTTTATTACCGGCTGGTTAATGGAGACATGGACTGCCCTGACCTCCTGTCAACTGTCGGTTTCTCGGCCCCAGGACACCGCACGAGGAATCCTGCATTGTTTTTTGTCCCATTCGCCAGCAGGAACTATCTCCTCCACCGCTCTCTTCTCCGAATGCCTAGGGAGGCCAATGTATTGTGTTCAGTGCACGGTTTCGATTTTTTTGCCGACCCCATCTCATCTATTAAGTCCTTATTGTAGCCATAAAACTATTTAGACAATTTAATATCTGCATTCGTTCCTTGTTTACGCTTTTTAGTCCTTTTTTGATGCTGTTGATCTTTATGTTTCTGTCATTAATGTATATTTATCATTGTTTTCATTATTGAATGTTTATTTTCGTTTATAATCTGTATTTCCTGTAACTGGGCTTGACCCGTTTCATATAAATAAATAAATACCGTATTTTGCGTACGGTAATAGGATGCGAATATTTAAATTACCGTACAATCACGGAAATTATGAAACAGTTGGTAACCATGAGAGATACGACTTGTTTGGACTTTCAGTGATAACGGCTGATAAAGTGATAAGGCACAGCTGAGTGCGCGCTTTGTTATCACAACAATCATCGGCATCGGAACCTGCCTGTATTTTTCTTTCTAGCCCCGAAGTGAGTGATAGTCTTTCCTCATTGAAACCATCGATTTTCAAAGAAATTAGTGTTCGTAACGTGGCCCCAACTGTAAGTAACAAATATTTCACGCTAATATAAAACTTGAGGCGACATATTTGAAACGTAGCCCGATTGAAACAACCACCTGTTTTTACCATGTGTGTTTGAGGTGATAATTTGCGTCACGACAGTTTTATGATTAAACTAGCGATGAACAATCAGAAGTTACCTCCCAGAAACTTTAGGTACACATAAGCAATCAGTGGGGAGGGTATGGCTGTTTTATGCTTTTAGAGGTAGCAACAAAATAGCAAACCTCCACGATTATGTTTGTTTGAGGATTGTAGTACTAATGATGTTCCATGTACACATGTTTCTATATCAGGAGATATGCATAGAGCACTTAAATCGGTTCTCAACCAAAATACCTTTTTTTATTGATCAGTTGATCATATTTGTGTGCCTCCTGATATTCAATAATCGCTCTATCACCTGTGAAACACGCACACTCCAAAGCTTAGTAGAAATTCAAAGCATGAATCATTGAATAATAAACCCCAGTGAAAGAATTTGCAGCGTTTTTTCAAGAAGATTTTTTGCTCCGGACCGATTTTTGGGAGAAATTGATTTTTTGCTCCAGTACGGTGGACGGACGGAAAATTTTTTATTGCAGATTCGGATTCTACTCCCTTTGAAACGTAAACCATGAAATTTTCAGGGGGGGGGGTTAGAATTTTTTTTTCAAAAGCGATTACAATGGTTTATTATTGAATAATAAACCAATAAGGGAGGCATTTTTAGTGAGGCATGGTCAAACACGTTAAAAATCTTAAAAGTCAAATCACTCAAAAACGAAGCCTCTTGAACAAGTTTCCATGAGGGACTTTTTGTTGCAAATCAGTTGTTAAAGTGACCCCTGAAGTTTGGGTGTGTCTTTCTTGGATTTTTGTGGATGGTATGTTCATAAACTGGTCATTATAAAAATAGAGCTGTCTGAGAGAGCAATAAACTGTAAAGCATACCTTTTTAAACCAAGCTAGTGCCATCTCAAGAGAATTTAAATTGACTTCGAGCTGATGTTGAGCAGATTCACCTCACTGCAATAATAAATACCTCCAAATGAGTAACTAACCTCTACCATCTACCACCGACCACCAGCTAAGGAAGACTGGAATTCACAAAACTTGAAGGTCATTCTGAATCCACTCACTAGCGCTACCCTGTGAAGGCCATTTGAATTACCATATCGAAATCTAACCAATTCCAGTTTTTGTCAGTTACTAACCTATAAATCAATCTTTCCTCCCTGTGAATAATCACTTTCGTCCAAAATTATAGAAGATTTGATCTAACCAGACAATTTAACTTCGTGTTATTATGAGCTTTTCAAAATTAGTGTTCACAAAGTTTGAAATTACAGCCAGCTTTTACGTTTTGGTTTTGGACAGGTTAGAACAAAGATGGAAGATTCAATTAGATGAAATATCTGGACCCAGATTTTAGGTTAAGCCCAGCGATCTTAAAGATGAAGTTAGGTGTTGATAAATATTTCAATTGTAGAGAGACTGTAACAACCACCTGTTTCAGTTATCGAAATTGCCTACTTTATGAACTAAACCCTTACCTTAAAGGTGGGTTTTAGTATGTAGTAAGCAGTAGGTATAAGCGTGATTCACAAACCTACCATTACAAAAATATAGCAGTGTGTGGATAACTATCGTACTTACCGTTTTGAACAAAGCTAGCGCCATTTCAAGGAAATTAATAATGACTTCAAGTTGATTCAGATTCACCCGCTGCAATAATTAATACGTTCAAACTCCTACTGACTGCTGCCAACCACTAGCTAAGAGAGACTGGAGCTCACAGAAGTCCAACGAAAATGGCGTTCACGATTCCTCATCACTAGTGGAGGTTATCCTAGTCATCATATCGAAATCCAATCGATTCCAGTTTTTTCCAGTTATTAACTCAGAAATCAAACTTTCTTTAGTGGTAGGTACTCGCACCGTTATTGTGCAAAACAATCGTGAATATGATCCAAACGGATACTAGCTAATAAATACCTTGTTATTTTGAGATTTTCGAAATTAAAAACCATGCGATGGCATTTCAAGTATTAATAATTTACATAGTGTTAGTAAATAATTTTTACAAATGACAAATCTTATAAAATAATCTTACAAATCGAATAGATAATCTTAAATTAGTAAAAAATTCATAAATGAAACAGAAAACTACTTCTTCCAAAAGTAACTGTACATAGTGGAATGGTAAAGGTAACATTGAAATAATTTGATCGAACAAAACATCTCTCTTATCACCGTATGCTGGGCACACCATCAAGATGTGTTGTAATGTACCTTCCTCACTCTCGCTAGCTTGACACAGTGATGAGTTCTCTGGAGTTGAATACTTACGTTTGTATGCAGCACTTAACCCATAATTATCTACACATAGTTACTACCAATCCCCTATTTGGTGTAATCCCAGAAAACCAAGGGGGTAGATTGGGCTTATGGTGGATTTGTTTATAAAAACGTCCCTTCTCTGATTTAACGTATTCCTCAGCTCACAAGGATCTAATGAATGTTAATAGTAGGGTGATAATCATCTTTCGAAACTCTAATATCAAGATATGTACAGCTTATTGCTCCATCCTTTGCCAAACGGTCTACCTTCTCAGTATAATGTATACCGATCTACCCCTTGACCCAGATGAACTTGATTGATATTTCCGATCGTGTGAGATGCAATAATTTTGATAGATTGATACGAATAAGCGGATTTCTTGCCCTTCGTGGACCATTTCCTATCAAAAGTGTTAAGGTACTCAACGAGTCAGAAAACAGAGCAATGTTGGAATTCATTGTCCCTGAATTGGAAATAATGTAGTCTAGAGCTTGAAGGATGGCTACTATTTCTGGTGTAATGCTAGAACGCTGTTCAGGTAGTCGAAATTTCCCTTGAAATTGATTGGAAATATCAATGAAAGCACAACCAACGCTCATGGTTAGAAGAACATGGTTAGAAAAGATGAAAAATCTGTACCCAGATTTTAGGTTCAACTGAGGAGATGTTAACAGTGAAATTTGATCCTTATCATTTGAAGAATATTCTAGGGAAGCACTGCACATGGTTGCATTCGTATGGAAAGTGCTTGAAACATACAACTAAACCTACATACAAATAAAAACGGAGTAACATAGAACGTTGTCTATATTTCCACGAAAGTAAAGAGTTACACTGTTAAATCGATTTCGACGGTTAGGTCATCATCAGTAACAAACATGAACTGAAAGTACATCACAGAAAGCAAATCTTATATAGGATCAAGTGAGAGGAGATTGAATCCTATTGGCTCAAGGAAGTGAAAGGGGCGGGGAGGACCAACCAATGCCACTCAAGGCTTACAAAGTGAAAGGGGCACACAAAAATAGTATCATTATGGAGAGGCGGAGCCAAACTTATTGCAAGAAAGAACCCAATAATGGTGAAATATGTTGAGGAATGACATCATTTAAACATTTTCCTGACCTATCATTCTTAACAATTTCGAATTTTTTTCTAGCACATCCAACATACCTCCCTTTGGGCAAAAGTGAGGAAATTCTACATATTGCCTGTTTGTCAGATCAAAACTGAAGCTATGATTGGATTCATTCAGATGACTTGCAAAGGCAGAATCACCTTTGTTGTCCCTGAAATCCTTTTCATGCTCTTTTATTCGTTCCCTAAATTTCCTACCAGTTTGACCACAGTACTCAAGCCCACATGAACATTTTAGTTTATAAACCCTACTTTCATCCTGAACGTTAATTTTATCCTTAACCGAACCCAAAGAAGATTTGAGATTATTTTTATTCTTAAACCCAACGTTGAAACCCCTGGACGACAGAATTTTACCGAGTTCATCCGAAATTTTCCCATAATAAGGTATACCAATCCACTTTTTCTCTTCCAACTCAATTTCCCTCACTAAATTACACACCCCTTCCCTACTCTTTTTTTCCTAAGAACCTTATTCCAAATAGAATCAACAAGTTCTCCCCCATATCCATTACTTACGGCTATACTTTTAATAACAGATTTTTCTTTCAATAAATTTTGATCATTCATTGGTATGGACAGTGCCCCATTGATCATACTATGGAAGGCGGCATGTTTATGAACTAAAGGATGATTTGAAGTGCTATGAATAGTTATATCACTGTAGGCTTGATCCTATATAAGATTTGCTTTCTGTGATGTACTTTCAGTTCATGTTTGTTACTGATGATGACCTTACCGTTGAAATCGATTTAACAGTGTAACTCTTTACTTTCGTGGAAATATAGACAACGTTCCATCTTACTCCGTTTTTATTCGAAATGGGTTTCCACAACTTCGTCGCGAGTGACTTAGTCCGTAAACCTACATACACTCACTATACAGGTGGATTTTGAAAGGTAGCCTTCCGTATGTTGACGTATGTTTCAACATACAAGGTACAAGTGATGTACCTACTAAAAGTGCAACTAATTAGTGCTATCGTCAGCAGTCGTAAATGAGGAATGACATGCTCGGAATCCACATCAGGAATCTCCCATGTGACGGTTAGTTACAACCATCGTTAATCATATTGAGAAATCAAACTTACCACTTCTTCTATCACTGTCTTAATTACTAAACGCAGTGATCTTACCTGATAGCAGATGATGTTTTATGATCACGATTATTAACTAACTAGTTTAATGGCCCTGCTACGCAGGTTGAAAAGAAATAGGTGAATAACACAATTTTTTTTTTCGTTATTTATTATTGCGACTGAAAAATCAAATACATTTCATCTAGCAATTTTACATATTAATAAAGGTACACTCCAAGAGGGTAGGTTTACAGCAAAATCTAGCCCTTTATTATATAGCTCAATTAATTAGCACTGAGTTCGATTGCACTTCTATTCACGCAGCACAACTAAATCCAGTGGTTTGTTTCGCTTGAGACGTCGGATTTCACTTCCGTTGTCCAAAACGTAGAGCATCTCCGGGTTCACGTGTTTGTGGAGGCGATGTTCATGCTTCCTTGCGTATTTTGCAATAATTTCATAGACTGTCTCCATCCTCAAATCTCGATGAATATCATCGTTTCGCATGTACCAAGGGGCTCCAACTATACTTCTCAGTATTTTATTCTGAAAGGTTTGGATTTTCTTAATATTTGATTTCTTGGTACAGCCCCAGATCTGTATCCCATAGGTCCAAATAGGGCGAAGGATCTGCTTATATATAAGCAGTTTGTTGTGAAGTGAGAGATGGGAATTCCTTCCCATTAGCCAATACATCCTTCTGTACTTGATTTTAAGTTCTTCTTTCTTCTTTTCTATGTGTTTATTCCAGTTTAATTTGAAGTCAAGTGTCAAACCCAAGTATTTAACTGCTTCAGTATGCGGTATTTTATTCGAATTGATCTCAACATCCAAGATTGGGACTTTTCGGTTAGTGAAGTTGATGTGGGCTGATTTTGATTAGTTCAGCTTCATTCTCCACATCTTGGTCCATTTACAAACCTCAGTAGTAGACGTCTGTAGTTTGCGTGTTGCAGCTTCTATATCATCTCCAACAGAGAGGATAGCCGTATCATCTGCAAAGGTGGCAACAGTTGTGCCTTCTTGTTGGGGTAAGTCCCGTGTGTACAGGAGGTAGAGTATTAAACAACACAATGAGGGAGTATAATAACAATATTAAAAGTCAAAAAATCGTATATCCCAAATCCCCGAGGAGAGGACCACGTCGCTTGCCCTAGGAGACGCCTCCCCCCGCTGGGGCCCTCCTTCCTTCACTGGCGGGGTCGGGGGGGGGGAGCAGGTCGGTTGCCCTGGGAGACGGGGGCGAGAATTCCACCCGCCCAGCGTTACCACCCCCTGAAACGTCGATATACTCTGATAAGCTGGTTTTTATATAGTGTGATTTTTTTTTCTGCTGATGACATTGTGGACAAATTATAAGTGTAACATAAAAAAGCTGGTTTAATAGTTTTCCGAGTGGTCTGATTCGATTCAGTGAACTGATTATGGTCTACATCAAATTGAACGACTATCCAAACGTTGAAAAATATGTCGGAGTATAAAATTTTAGTAAATTTGAACCCTTGGTGGTAAAGATGTGGCGGAAACCCAGCTTGATGATTTTTTATTCAAATTTTGTGAGTTTTGGGATAGTAGTTTCAGCGAGAAGCAGCAAAAGGACAGATTTGTTTTTCGATTTTCGGGATTGTAGGTGTGTTGAAACCATTAAATGTTGACAAATTCATAAATAGCTAGGAACTTTTAGAATACAGCTGATTATTGTTTCCGAAGGTGATGACTTCAGAAGTTCTGACTTCAGAACGCATTTAGGTGAATATGGTTACAGCTGAAAGATTGCGCTGCAATTCGATAAGGGAAGATTCTAATTTTAATCGTACTGCTGTGCTTGGAGATCTGGCCGGACGAACCGTTGTCAATCCATGGGGAACTAACAGTACGTCACTGGAGGTGTAGTTGGCCATGATCCCCAACATGATGATGTTGGGATGTTGTTGGTGACTTGCTGTAACAGAGGTTGAGCCACTTTTTAGGGTATATAATTTATAAAATATTTTATTTACCCTAATTTTGAATGGCGACATTAAGTGACAATCATTGTCATTTTCAATCACTTAAAACGCACCCGATTTGTAGGAAATATTCAACGTTGGGAGGAGAGCTACAAACCAAGTACAGTAGGCCCAAGCCAGCTGAGCGCACGGCCACCAGTGTACTAGCCATCCTGCTGACATTCTATTAGTGTACTGCGTCCAACTTTATAGTGTACATGCCTGTATTTAAACCACGATCATACTGGTATAATGTTGATAGAAAAATCTGCATTTTTGTATTTCGTTTAAGTAGACCCTAACAGTGCATACGGAATACACACATTAGAGGTATAGTGAGTATCTAATTTGTAATACAAAAAATAAATCTGTAAAATAATTCCAAAGTAAATTTTAATCATTCGAATTAATAAACTATACTATATTTGAAAAATAAATTAAGCCAAATAAATGAAAATGTAAACATGTGATAGGAAAAACGTATTAGTACTGTATACTCCGTCACTCAGGCGCGGCGGATGTTTTTAGAAAAGTACCCCCGCCTCGCCCCCAGCCTTCCCGCCTGCTCTGAAGACCGCGCGCGCAGCTAGCTTGGGCCTACTCTAATTGGTCAGGGATCTGCCTAAAAAGCATGTTGAACTGAGAAATAATAGTAGTGCAATATTTTGCAGTATTTATTCTTGAAATTCGACTTTTCAATCAATTGGGTAGAAGGCCTGCTCTTACCAGACTAGGCTTGCCAGTGCGATTACATTCCAATAGAAAATGTGCCAAGTATCATCAGCTAAACTTATTTCCATATTTTTCAGATTCCAAGGATACCTACCTAGAAATGTCAGATGATACTGTTCGAAGGAATCAAATTGAAGAGCTAGAGCGAGACATTTCTGTTTTGAAACAGCAACTTGAAGAAAAAGTCAGTCAGCTCAATGTTCTCCGTAACTCCATAAATGATGTTGAGGATCGCGAAGATGTAAGTTTGTGTACAAAAGTTTGTGTTTCTACGTATCCCCACCCTTTAAGGTGATCATAGTGAACCCTGGAAAAGAGGCCTGCCTCTATTTGAACAAAGTTCTCTAGTGTTGTACACAGATTGGTTCGTGGTGCGGCAAGATCGAGGGCTCCAATTTTCCGTTATCCAAACCTCTTAGACGTGTGTTTACCATTTAGGCTGCATAGAACTCAATGCAATTGAATTGTGTGCACAAGAATCTACATATTGTCTGACAGGGAGCTCTGAAACCAACCTAAAGACCTGCCATCACAATAACTTCAAAGCTGACATGGACTGGCTTCTGCTCCCTCAAGGCTACCAAATTGTGCAACACACTAACGTTGCTCTGGGTACTGGGTCATGATGGAGTAGAGGGCATCTAGGAAGCTAATTGCCTTGCTGGACCTCAACCTGGGGTAACCAAGAGTTGTGTAACTCAAAAGCTTCAGAAACGGGAAGACAAGACACGATAATTACACTGGCATAATACCTACTCCTAAGCAGAGTCGATCTAAGCATCGAACCCACCATCTCAACAAAATCCAAATGCTTATATTGTTATTGAGACACAGATTGCCATTGTACACTTGTGAATCTCTCACTGCCCCGGTACGACCTTAACAAAATAGATAAGAGAATAAGAGACTGGGATGGCCATGTACAAGTGATTTTTTCTTTTACAGACTTCGATTTTTGTTAGATAACCACAGGCCTTTCCTACAAGTTATTGGTGATAGATAGTCCACAACCTTTGATTGCAAGTTTCGGAAACCAAAAATCTCACCTGCAGAGCACCACTAATGACTGGTTGGAACTTTCAGGTTTTTGAACTCACGGCTTCCAAAACTGTCTGCTGTGCCTGTCGAGCTCCACAAACATACACCCCAGGCCTTCGGGTTTTGTATTTAAAAATCCGTTTGTTTTACTACACTCGTTTCTTTGTTTTCACTTTTCTGTGTTAGCTGTGTCACATCTTATAGTACGTTTCATCTGTTTGGGGTGGAATATGGATGATAGCAGCCAGCAAAGTGGACCTAAACCTGCCTATTTGGCAAACTTTGATACAAAATGAATTGTACAGATTTATGGAGGCTAGGATACAAAGGAGGATGGACTCATTTTTTTACAAATTAACTTGAGATCCCATCACCTATGGAGGTAGTTACTGAGAAGTTCATCAAAGTGGGGATCGCTCCATACAAAAGCAGTTCCTGAAGTCTTCAGGTCTCCATTCTCAGTTCCCGAAGGAAAAACATATGGCTGGCCCCCTTCCTCTGGGAAATCCATTGTTTCTCCCACTTCCGTCTGTCCTTCAACCTCAAGTGCTGACTGGCTGCCCAAACACCACCACCAGTAGCAAGCTTTGTTGTGTGTTGTCCATAACTCTTCGTCGAGAACACAAGCACTGAACCACAAAATCTGTTGCTTTAGCCTCCGACCCATTGGACATATTCAACATTCATGGACCCGCGGGTTTCGGGTCTCAAAAACTGTGGATTTCCCCACACTTGTGCAGTTTTGAACCCTTTGCAGGTTTGCCAGCAGATTATCACTGTACGTGAACGGGCGACGACAGGCCACAAACAGGGGTTGGTTGACAGGGTTTGGCTGCCAACAGAACCAGTCAGAACAGGTCTCGCTGGTCGTTGCTCATTCACATGTAGGGCTGAAATCCACAATAGATCCTAGTGCTATCATTGGAGTTCCTCCTCTCCTTCTTCAGAAAAAATATAAATGATGCATTTCATTATTCTTATAGATTGAATAATACGTAATTTATTTCCATGCTTTTGATTTTAAACATTTTCTAACGTAATTAATTTGTTTAAGGCTAATGGATTAACTAAAGATGATATTTTACGCTACAGCCGTCAAATGATCGTTCCTTCAGTTGGAGTCACCGGTATGTATTGCCTGTTATTTTTATGGTGTCATTCTGTAATCGACAAAGGATGTCCTTCGTCGATGTGATTTATTTCTATAATTTAAAACGTCAATTCAAAATACACAGATCGTCTCAACCCAAAAACCCTAGAAAAGTCTGGGTACAGGAAAAGAGAAAGAAAAGGTCTATACTTTACTGTTACTTGAAAACCTTTTTGTTCATTTCCATCATTTAAAAATATGACGTGTAGCCAATAAATACAGTTAATTTATCCACCTACCTAATGGATAATAAAATTTTCTTTTAAAATAAACAATATTTTTATAATATGAATGGCTAATATATTTAAGCCTTTTCGTGGATATTCCTTCGCCCTAGGTACCTATGTACTATTCATTTTTCTTTCCTCTCGAAAGTAAAAACTTGACTATTGATATCGCTTCCACCCTGCATTTCTGGAACTGCATTAAAATTTTTTACTGTATCTTCTTTGTGTTGAGAATGTCCGAGGTTCTTTTATGGATTATAATCTGATTTCGTTCGTTAATCAAAGTGTTTCTATTAAATTTGGTCATGGATTTTTTCGGAAACAAAATTCAAAGGTTCCCTTTGACTCATTTTATTTATTAGGGCAATTAATTTATTTTAAACACTGAACACTAACAAAATGATCAGTAGATGTGTATGCATATTTTATAAATGAACGATAGGTAATGAATTGGTTGAGGAATCACTTAAATAGGGGTCCAAATTTTAATACAGACACTTTATGAAACTTAGCTTTACGTAAATTATGAATCAGGTCTTCGTCACTCACACAAGTTGAAAGTGCTGCAGATAATGTCGTCCTTACGTATTTTTTTACTATCTCTACTCTCTTACTGGATCATCCAAACTTTTGTACTAGAAAATCGGATTTTTAATGAAAGACTTATTGTTAGAATTTTTTAATTGTGAAAAAAGGGAAAACGTTCATTATTACTTGCATTGGTATATTTGCAAATATTCATAGTATGCCAGATCCTTGAAAAGACTTATGAATATAGCTTAGACTTAAATTTACTTTCAAAGGATTAAAACAGAATTTAAAAAAGAAATTTATATTTCAAATTGTTACAAAGTTAAATCGATTTCGACTGTTAGGTTAGAGTAACAAAAATAACTAAATGTGCAGTTGAAGAACAATCTTAAAGTCTCAGCAAAACATTGAATATTAATTTTAGAAACCAGATCAATGAATTTGGGGAACAATATTTTTAGGCCGAAATTGAGTCGGTTACTTTTAAATATAAATTATTAAGCTTTTTGAAACGTTCGATATACCTGATCAGTATAAGTTTTTAATACTATGCCAATCGACAAGATAATGTGCATGTGATTTATTTCTATAATTTAAAACGTCAATTCAAAAATACACAGATTGTCTCAACCTGAAAACCTGTACCTATCTGGGTACAGAAAAAGAGAAAGAAAAGGTCTATACTTTACTGTTACTTGAAAACCTTTTTGTTCATTTCCATCATTTAAAAATTACAGCCAATAAATACAGTTAATTTATCCACCTACCTAATGGATAATAACATTTTCTTTTAAAATGAACAATATCTTAATTTTTCGATCAATAGTTTTTTTTCTTCGAAAATTATTTTGAATACCTACAGATTTTTTAAATATTTTTAACTATTGTATATTTTTTTTGGTGCAGACTAGATGGAATTGTTTTTGTAAACCAAAAGAAAACCAATCTGCGATATAAACAAACTGATCTCATTGGGCCAACACAATATCAATATTTTGAACATGTGGCATCGATGGCAAAACATCGTAATATCGAAGCAAAACATCGTTATTTGATAATATCGATGTCGATGTTTCATTAAAAATCAGAATACGTCCGACGATTTTGCTCGTAAATGCTTCCCATCGCCTCACGCTCTGGGTTGGGAGCGTTTTGGAATCATGATATCGTTATTAATGAGCTTTCCAACGACAAACAGTTATACCACACTTGATAGGATTTTGGAACAATCATTGGTTTAGCCTCGAAAACAATCAGTACTCTTGAAAATAAACATGAGAAGCTCCAACGATTACTATGCAGAATGATATTTATAACGATATTTGGTTTATTCAGAACAACTCGGTTTTATTTTGTCAGTGAGATAGGAAATTTGTTCATTACAACGGTGTAATCAAATTTGACGTTACTCTTTCAAATACAAATTTTGGTATTTTATTGAGTCAAAGTTGGAAACACAAAACAAGGATCAGAATTTAGGAACGCTATTGAACATACCGGTCATTACAGAAGATTTGGTCAATTAATTCTGAGGACAATGGATAGATGAATAAATTCACTCAAACGACAGCGACTTTACAAACAACCCTTCCCACGAAAACACCATGGTTCATAAAAAAAAAGAAGTCAATGGAAATCAAGGAAGAACGATATTTAGATTAAGAGTTGATTTGGTGTGACGAATATTTCTACCAAATACCAACTGGAAACTCCTCAAATGGACATCCTCACGTAACAAGCACATCATAAAGCAATGTGAGGAACTAAATTTGGTGTTTATAATATGAATGGCTAATATATTTAAGCCTTTTCGTGGGTAGTCCATCCCCAAGTCTACTTTTATTTTTCTTTCCTTTGACTTAAAGATTGACTATTGATATCGCTTCACCCTTTTTTGTCCAAAAGCATTTTTATGTATCTTCTTGCGTTGAAAATTTGAGATGGATTATAATTTGATTTCAGTTCGTTAATCAAAGTGTTTCTATTAAATTTGGTAATGGATTTTTCGAAACAAAATTCAAAGGTTCCCTTTGACTCATTTTACTTATTAGGGCAATCATTTTTTTTAAACACTGAACATTAACAAAATGATCAGTGGATGTGTATGCATATTTTATAAATGAACGATAGGTAATGAATTGGTTGAGGAATCACTTGAATAGGGGTCCGAATTTTAATACAGACACTTTATGAAACTTAGCTTTACGTAAATTATGAATCAGGTCTTCGTCACTCACACAAGTTGAAAGTGCTGCAGATAATGTCGTCCTTACGTATTTGTTTTACTATCTCTACTCTCTTACTGGATCATCCAAACTTTTGTACAAGAAAATCGGATTTTTAATTAAAGACTTATTGTTAGAATGTTTTAATTGTGAAACAAATGGAAAACGTTCATTATTACTTGCATTAGTACTACGTTTGCAAATATTCATAGTATGCCAGATCCTTGAAAAGACTTATGGATATGGCCTGGACCTAAATTTACTTTTATAGATTTTGTCGAGGTATTTGACAGACTCTCCCGAAGAGCACTGATTCTGTCCCTTCTAAATCTTGGTATACCACACAAGATTACTGACTAGTAAACACGAACTTACAAATTCAAAAGCAAAAGTCATGATGGGTGGCAGAGCCAGTAAGCGTTTCGAGGTGGAGAATGGGGTGAGGCAGGGCGACGGGATGTCAGCTGTACTGTTTAATATGGCTCTCCACAGCGCTTTGTTGGACTTAGATCCTGGTGGAACTATCTTCTACAAATCAGCATAGCTCTGTGGTTACGCAGATGATATAGCCGTCTTGTCCAGAGGTGCAAACGTTTTGGAGGATCTCTTTCCGTCACTGGAGATGAAAATCGAGAGGCTTGGCATGGTCATTAACCAACAAGACCAAATACATGCGTATTGCAGCTCAAAATCAGAAGATCCTGGAGATAAACCATTCACGGCACAACTTTTGAATGTGTGCGTGAGTTAGTATTTTGGCACGCTTCTTAATAATACAAATCGAGCGAATGGAGACATCCAAAAACGAATTGTGGCCGGTGGTAGAGCGTACTTTGCTTCCATAAAACTCTTCAGATCCTGACCATTATCTGAAAGCACCAAATTAAGCTTTATCGCTCCCTCATACGTCCAATTGTAACGTATGGTTGCGAAGCATGGACACTAACAGTTAAAGATGAAAATGCGCTGTTAGTCTTTGAGAAGAGAATTCCTCAACTTAACTTTGTGTCGAAGATACATGGAGAATTCACCATAACGAGGAATCGGACCTGTTGATAGATTGAGAGAATATTGTTCGATTTATTAAAGCACAAAGATTGAGTGGCTTGGTCATGTCATTAGGATGCCCGATTACAGTATTGGAAAGAAGGTAATGAGCCAAAGAATGGACGGAAAGAGAAGACGCGGGAGGCTTAGTGACGTGTAGGATGATATCAGGACCATGGGAGAGCAAGATTGGAAAAGAAGGCAGAGGATCGAGTGCGTTGAAACGAGATTGTTCAGGAAGCTATAACTCATAATGGATTGTAACGCCTTAAAAAGAAGTGTATTTGCATGCATTTTTAGTTAAATATGATCTACCAACGTACATGTACATTCTGTGAAGTCATAAAAATGCATCTAATCATATTTATTTGCAGGGCAAAAGAAATTGAAGGAAGGATCTGTTCTGATCATTGGGTGTGGAGGACTGGGTTGCCCAGCAGCCCAATATTTGGCTGGATGTGGAATTGGTAAATCTCTCAACAGAACTTTCCTACCTGTCTCTATGCCAAGTTTCGCGGTTTAAGTGTGACATAATGGATGTATTGATTGTAGGGAAACTCGGACTTGTTGATTATGATGAGGTTGAACTGAGCAACCTTCACCGCCAACTGCTCCATTCTGAATCGACTATCGGCATTCCCAAAGTGACATCTCTTGCCCAGGCCTTGCACAGGTTAGCCGTTCTCAATCAGGGGAAGTGTGGTGATGAACATTGGTACCTAAAAATTCATTATTGCTTCTTAACGTTGCCAATAGTGTAATACCACTGCAAATAGGATGGAAAATACTTTACTAGTGTTAAATAAATACCTGTTTAAAGCAAGATCCAGGTTATAAGCACCAAGTATATTTTCGCTAATGGTCATAGTTCTAAGCTTTTCTTTATAATTTGTTTGGTAGATTCCAAAAATGTCAAAATTGTACACTTAACGCAAGCTTCATTCCTATTATAGCAGCAAAAAAGACAGGGGAAACAGAAAAACGTCTGCCAAGTGGGTGTGGCACATAGCTTCCTCGTATCCATAACATGACTTGTATAGATCATTGAAAATTATTATTGACTAAACAACTTCGTTCAATTAGGCGAGGTAAATATTGAATTAGGGCAAATTTATTGTTATGCAGGAGCATAACTTGAGAAAATAAAGGTAGCCATGTTCAACTATTGAACAAACTATAAAATATACCTAATAATAAAAATTGATATTGACGCTGAATGGATAGATGACTGAAGTGATAAATAATTATTATGACATTTCTAAAAATAAAATATAAGCATCGTTCAATGACGGATCAAATAATGTTGGGTTGACTGCAGCGTCGTTGCAAAGTACCCAACTGCCGTCAGCACAGTTGTGGTTGTATATATCTTGCGCATGCGCGGAGGCTACTATTGATCCGGATGTCATGAAACTCACAGGGGGCCATCTACCCATCAAACCGAACAATCCCTGAAAATGTCATCGAAATACTTCAAGAACTCCCGGAGTTATGCGCATAACAAGGATTTCACGTTTGCGCATGCGTAGAGGCTACTATTGATCCGGGGGTCATGAAACTCACAGGGGACCATCTACACATCAAACCGAACAATCCCTGAAAATTTCATCGAAATTGGTCAAGAACTCCCAGAGTTATGCGCGTAACAAGGATTTCACGTTTGGGCATGCGCAGAGGCTACTATTGATCCGGGGGTCATGAAACCTACAGGGGACCATCTACACCCCAACCCGCATAATCCCTGAAAATTTCATCAAAATCGGACTATAACTTCTTGTAGTTTTGCCCGTAACAAGGATTTGCTGACAGACAGACACTGAATCAAAATTGTTCAGAAAGGTCTAAAATGCAAAATGCGAGTGGAATTTTTGATTTTGGAGACAAAAAAAATTTTCACATTCCGAAAGTGAAAACAATGCTTCCGCTACCTTGGTAGACTCGGAAGCAAAATGTATTACTTATGTCACATCCACAGAGCCAATCGACGTTTTTTGTAGTACTGAGGGCTGAACTTGCGAATTGTGGAACAATTTCTGCTTGCCTTTGAGGTTTGTTGCAGTCCTGTCAATAGTGGCATTGGCCATTGAAAATAATCACTCTTCGCTCGTCCGATGATTTAGCAAACTCACGTTTTATAGCACTTGTCATATCCATCGCATATTTACAGCTAACACAGTTCAGTCACAAGTGTTGGGGTACAATCAACTGATAATATGATAAGAATGTTTTTTGGTGATTCTAGCGGGTGCAAGCATTCTAGAGGGTGAGCGGATGACTAGGTGTGCTCCCTGAAATTGGGGGGTTTACGTTTGAAAACACGAAGGTGGTACATTCCGTAATTTTGACGTTTTTGGGATCTATGGAAAAATGTGATTAAGAAAGGAATTTCAGACAATTAGCTAATATAGACTAGGGGTGCCCAACTCCTTGACCTCCCTGAATATGCTGAACCGCAACTGTAGCCTTAACGTTTACTGTTTACCTATTTACAGTACCTACCCTTGATTACTAATGTTATAACACAGTATTTATCTCTGAAAAGGATCTATGTAAAAAATAGAGTCCTTCCAAATTCAGAGTTGAAGTTTGATCCTCCTAATTTCAGTACTAAACTCTTGTTTAATTTAGATCGACTCATTTAAAAACACATGCAGCTAAAATTGTTTTGTCTGTTATGATGCCCTTTTCATCTTCCAAGATTAATAATTCGGTTGAATGTTCAGAATCAACTCATCTTTGCGGATTGACGAACATAAAATCCAGTTGAATAGCAGCAACGCATTGGATTTGGTTTCCAAGTACGACGTGGTGATTGATGCATCTGACAACGTTGCTACGCGATATTTGGTGAATGATGCGTGCATTCTCACCAATCGGCCTCTGGTGTCTGGTAGTGCCGTTGGTGTGGAAGGACAGCTGACTGTGTACAACTACGATGGTGGGCCGTGCTATCGGTGTTTGTTCAGTTCACCACCTCCACCAGAGACAGTTTCGAATTGCAGTGACGTTGGAGTGGTGGGCCCAGGTGAGTTAATTACCAATCTTCTTTCATTTTCCCAGTACGATACAGTACTTATCCATTAGATGTACGCAAGGCTGGTTTTTTTTCCTACACTGGTGGTCTAGGCTCTTGTGTCATGAAACTTCTTGCAGCCCAATATAATTTTTCTGTTTTCGACCACGTGGTCATCAGTGTGAAATTCTTGTCGGGTGTCCCATAGTCGAGAACAGTCAGATAAATGATTTGTCGTCATTGGAAGCTGCATCCAGGGCTATCTCTCAGTCCGATCCTGTGCAGGTGAGCATTTAAATAATCATGGCCAGTGACAACTCTGAACGCTGCAACTGACTCATGGCAAGGGAGATCCAGTTGGGTGCAACTTCTCATGTCCAGTAGTGAAACCCACTGCTTCCCTTTGGCTTTGTGTCATGGGGCATCAATCAACTTCTCCTGAACCGAGGATCTTATAGCACTTTTTGCAGCTCGATAGGTAGTAGGGGCGTAGGGCATATGCATGCTGATGCCTCGCTAGGGCATCAGCTTGCTCATTCCCCCATATGCCTACGTGTGATGGGACCCACTGCAAGACGATGGCTTTTCCTTTGTAAGCAGATGCCCCCGACAGTTTTCTGCCCCTCAAGACATCATGGAACTCTGTTTCGCTGTTTGTGGACAGACGATTGCAGCTACAGAATCAGAATGGTAGCTGTTCATTCACTCCACATTCTTTTGGGCAGCAGCCCTGAAAGCAGGAGGTAACTGAATAATGGGGCAAGGTTAGGCCTGGCTTATCTTATCAGGAGCACGGAAGAGCTGCATTCTTCCATGTCAGGAGTCTCCTCCCCATAGAGCTCCTTTCCTCAGCTGCAAATGGTACTTCTTCCCTTCTCTCCTTACTACTGCGTTATCCTATGAAATGATTTTCATTTCATATTGAATAACTGAATCTAGTCATTTTGGATGTTTTAAACATTGGAGAAATATATTAGTGATGTATTGAGATGATGTTTGTCCTACACTCAAATGGTAGGTATCTCCCACACTCTTCAGAGTATTCTGCCCCAAAGCTGCAGGAAGTTCTACCAAAGTTTGATAGATTGGAGGGAGCTTCTAGCTACTCCCAATCTACATGATTGCTTGATGTTTTCTTGAAAAGTACATCCGATGATACAAATTCAAGTCAGGCATTCCTTTTTTCTGGACTCACATTTAATTCATTTGGGTTGGGGTGGGGGTTTTGTTTACTATAATTCTGGTTTTCATTGGATTCCTGTCAAATGCCCGCTGACAGCTGAAAATTTCAATACGGCACCATCTTCCTTTCGTTTAACTGCCCTAGCCAATCAAAGAGCTTATCTTGTCTATGCTTCAGGGCATAGACAGGGGTACCCCAGCTCTGGGGATAACTTCCATTCTAGTTTCGCCTTTTTCTCGAAAACGCAGTGGTAACCCCTGCCACCCGTTCTAGATACCGGCCCTTCGTACTTATATTTTCAACTCTCTTCAACGTTAACAAGATTCCAATCAGTAACCTAGTCCACAGTTTACTAGAAGGATTGATCTAGGATATTTTTTATTTTTGAGATACGATCATCCAGACCATTAAACTAAACACTAATGATTATACCCGTTTCGCTTCTGAACCCTTAAAACATTTCAAAGTCTAGATTTTCTACTCCATAAAGCGAGTATGACTAAATAAAAACAACTTGAAATTGAGTTAAAAGTTACACACGTCTAAGGGGTATGGAGGGTCAGGGCTGTGAGTAGCCTTGCGTAGATTTAAAGGAAAAGTATCCAGAAATGTACAATCAAAATTATTGTATCATTTTATTTAGTTAATTTTTAGTGTGCTTATATGTTAGTTCCAGGGTGTATTGGTGTGCTCCAAGCTCTTCAAGCTGTGCAGATCCTCACTGGTAAAGGAAAAGTGCTGTCGCAGAGGTTGCTGCTATTTGATGGGGAAGAAACCAATTTCCGAACAATCAAAATAAGAGGAAAATCTCCGGCTTGCGCGATATGTGGAACGAATCCTACCATTACAAAACTAATCGACTACGAACAATTTTGTGGAGCTCCAGCGAACGACAAGGTGAACTAGTCGCTATTAGCTATGATTCTAAGAATGTTCTAAAATTCGGAATACTCGTTGACAGTTTGGTTTTGGGGAAGGCAAAATTGTTCAACTCCAGAAAGTGAACCCGAAGCTTCCAGTTCTCATTTGGTAAAGGAGTTGAATATCTGATAACTGATCAGCTATCGCTTGGACAAAAATTGAGTATAATTTCAATTAAATGAGAGAAAATTGCTTTAAATAAATGTTGGATCTCTAAGATAATTGGAGCAAAGCGTTGTTTTTTCTAAAAGAACTAATCGATTTTTGTTGTTCGCAAAAAGTAAAATAACTCTGAAATGAAGTCTCATCTCAAAAATTTTTTCAGCGATGCATTTTCTCTTCCAAATTCAACATAGAATCGAAAACTAAAATGAAAAAGGAGGGTCAAGAGGTAACCTCAAGTTTCAATCGGAAATTTGAGGCACTAAAACATCGAAAAATGATAAACGGGTTCCACCACCTTCAAGCAGAGTGAATGTGCTATAGATAAGGTCCGGTTCAATTTTTTTGATAGCTGTACTTCCTTAATGGGCCCATATAGATGGGACACCCTGTATATCACACTATATAAAAACCAGCTTATCAGAGTATATCGACGTTTCAGGGGGTGGTAACGCTGGGCGGGTGGAATTCTCGCCCCCGTCTCCTAGGGCAACCGACCTGCTCCCCCATCCCCCCGACCCCGCCGCGCAAGCGACGTGGTCCTCTCCTCGGGGATTTGGGATATACGATTTTTTCACTTTTAATATTGTTATTATACTCCCTCATTGTGTTGTTTAGTACTCTACCTCCTGTACACATGGGACTTACCCCAACAAGAAGGCACAACTGTTGCCACCTTTGCAGATGATACGGCTATCCTCTCTGTTGGAGATGATATAGAAGCTGCAACACGCAAACTACAGACGTCTACTACTGAGGTTTGTAAATGGACCAAGATGTGGAGAATGAAGCTGAACGAATCAAAATCAGCCCACATCAACTTCACTAACCGAAAAGTCCCAATCTTGGATGTTGAGATCAATTCGAATAAAAATACCGCACACTGAAGCAGTTAAATACTTGGGTTTGACACTTGACTTCAAATTAAACTGGAATAAACACATAGAAAAGAAGAACTTAAAATCAAGTACAGAAGGATGTATTGGCTAATGGGAAGGAATTCCCATCTCTCACTTCACAACAAACTGCTTATATAAAAGCAGATCCTTCGCCCTATTTGGGCCTATGGGATACAGATCTGGGGCTGTGCCAAGAAATCAAATATTAAGAAAATCCAAACCTTTCAGAATAAAATACTGAGAAGTATAGTTGGAGCCCCTTGGTACATGCGAAACGATGATATTCATCGAGATTTGAGGATGGAGACAGTCTATGAAATTATTGCAAAATACGCAAGGAAGCATGAACATCGCCTCCACAAACACGTGAACCCGGAGATGCTCTACGTTTTGGACAACGAAGGTGAAATCCGACGTCTCAAGCGAAACAAACCACTGGATTTAGTTGTGCTGCGTGAATAGAAGTGCAATCGAACTCAGTGCTAATTAATTGAGCTATATAATAAAGGGCTAGATTTTGCTGTAAACCTACCCTCTTGGAGTGTACCTTTATTGATATGTAAAATTGCTAGATGAAATGTATTTGATTTTTCAGTCGCAATAATAAATCACGAAAAAAAAAAAATTGTGTTATTCACCTATTTCTTTTTAACCTGCATAGCAGGGCCATTAAACTAGTTGTATTATATTATTCTGTTAATAAGATGATTACATTATTCAATTCTCATGTTTGGATGGTGGACCAAGCTGTTGTCCATGTCTCCAGAGAGGCTGCCGAAGATCTGTTTTCAGAGACTCATATCCCTTTCGGCCAACTTTCCTAACCCAAAATTTAACTGGACGCTACAGCTTAGGGATGTCCTGCTGTTTCCTCGTTTAATTATTGCCCAAGAGGTTCCAACATTCAACCCCTTCAGCGTGAACCTTACCTTTCCAGCGACCACCCTTTGTTCACTAAGAGACTTCTGGCCCAGATCAGGTGCGCTAATCCACCCTTCTGTAGAATAGTCCTTCACCGGGTGGTTAACCGCTTCGACGGCTCGCAAACATGTACGATTTGTAATACGCACAGCCCAGACACCCTTTTTCATATGCTCTCTACCTGCCTCGTTTACAATTGAAGGGTCATGGGGAAAAACGATCAGAGTCCTAAACTTCAAAATGTTCAGAATATCAATTTTAAAGTTGAGTGAGTCGTCATGGGTACTGGTGGTTGAGACAAAAATCAATATTGAAACACATTGTGTTCTAATAGCATTTATTTATAATATTCCGTTTCAGAAAAGTTGGTTTTAAGAGATTTTACTGTATATTTTACAATTTAAAAAAAAAATGCGTGGGCTCGGATCTTTTTTTTCTGTACACAGAGGGTTTATCGCTGCTTATGTGAAATATAAAGTGATATGTACTGACTATGCTTATTATTTTTTAAATTAAAATAAAACTTTAAACATGCGCCAGCTTAAAAAAGTTTTTTTTTTTTTTTTGAAACAAAAAACAAATCTTACTTAATCTATTCGTCACAGCAGGCAACATCATCAGTAAGAGGGTTGTCAATATAATCAACATCGTCTTTAATTTGAACCTTTGGCACAATTCAATTTTAATATTTTTGGCATCTCAATTTAAACTTTTGGCAACTCAATTTCAACTTCTGGCATACCACTTTGAGTTTTTGGCATATCAATGTATACTTTTGACAAACCCAACTAATCCAACATTCCACCCCATAGAATGATCAATAAATGTTTTTTCTCTCTCAACATTGTCTTCGTTATTCACTGTGCTGTCTTCCTGGTTGATAAGTAAGGGGTTATCAGGGATCAGATTACGGTAAAACAATCTTGCATCTGGGCCGTCCAAAAACGTGGTTGAGTGCTGAAGGTCCTCCCATTTGGCAGTTTTTATGGGCACAGGCCTTTCATAAAGCTTCATTACTTACTGGTAACTTCATTACTTACTGGTAATGTAGGCGGGTGGAACAGCGAAGGCGGTTCGTTTGTTTGGAGTTTGATCATTCTTTCCCAATGACGCTCGGGACTTTGATCGTTTTTGACCGTAGACGTTTATTTCCGCTAGTGATTTGACTAGGAACCTGAACTTTTTCCCCCATGTGAATCATGCACCGCATTCTACTCTGAACCAGGTACAATATCCCGTGTTTAACTCATTTCGGACTGAAAATGGACTTTGATCGTTTTTCCCCATGACCCTTCAATTACAAACGTTTCAAGTTTTTTGGCTCCCCTCATTTTGATGAAAATTTCTTTCGCGCTCTTCTCCATTTCAAAGACAAATCTGGAATCACTAGGATCGTAGGGTTCCTGCAGACAGTGCTCAGGCAAAGAGCGTTCACCATAAATGAAGGCTTCATCATAGCCTAAATATTCTGTAGGCGTATGCCTATTTCCATTGTCACTAATTTTACTTTAAGTTATGCTTTAATTTTTATGCCAGTTGTTCAATCCATAATCAATTTTATTATTAGTTGACCCAAGCTGTATTTTCTGTTTCATTTTATATACTTGTATTTCTGCACATTTCTGAATGCGAACTCTTGTGAAAAACGTATTGTTTACCACAATAAATTTCGTCTTCTTCTTCTTCATTATTCAATTCTCAGGTACTTCAGTTTTGAAACGTGTCATGTACAAATATATTCACGATATCAATTAATGTGCAGGAACGAAGAGTGGAAGTGGCTGATGCGTCTGAAAGAATATCACCGCGAGAGCTCCAGGAGTCCATCAAGAGCGGAGAGTCTGCTCTATTGATTGACGTACGGAGCGCCATCGAGTTCGAAATGTGCCATATACCGGGCACCATTAACATCCCTCTTAAAAGCCTGGAAAGAGAAGAAACTCAAGAAGATCTACGAAGAAGGTGGAAGGAGTTGTGTGACGGAAATTCTGGCGAAAGTAAAGGTGGGTACCACCTGCTTAACGAGCGTTTTGAGCTTGAATCTCTGGAAATATCTTCAAATTCAAAATTCGCCTATCTCGCCGTGGTTTATGGTGTTTGTATTATGGCCAAGCTGACGTGGTGTCCATTTACATCAAGTTTTTATTTTGCTTCCTAGTCTACCAAGGTAGCGGAAGCATTGTTTTCGCACTTTCGGAATGTGAAAAAATTTTTGTCTCCAAAAAAGTTTCTATTTTGCGTTTTAGACCTTTCTGAACAATTTTGTGTCTGAACAAAACTTCACGAAGTTATAGTCCGATTTTGATGAAATTTTCAGGGATTGTTCGGTTTGATGTGTAGATGGTCCCCTATGAGTTTCATGACCCCCGGATCAATAGTATCAAACGTGAAATCCTTGTTACGCGCATAACTCCGGGAGTTCTTGACCAATTTCGATGAAATTTTCAGGGATTGTTCGGTTTGATGTGTAGATGGTCCCCTACAGGTTTCATGACCCCGGATCAATAGTAACCTCTGCGCATGCGCAAACGTGAAATCCTTGTTACGCGCATAACTCTGGGAGTTCTTGACCAATTTCGATGACATTTTCAGGGATTGTTCGGTTTGATGTGTAGATGGTCCACTATGAGTTTCATGACCCCCGGATCAATAGTAGCCTCTGCGCATGCGCAAGATATATACAGCCACTGTGCAGAGGGATGACGGCAGTTGGTTACTTTGCAACGACGCTGCAGTCAACCCAACATTATTTGATCCGTCATTGAACTGTGCTTATATTTTATTTTTAGAAATGTCATAATAATTATTTATCACTTCAGTTATCCATTTCATTTATTCGTCAATGTCAATTTTTATTATTAGGTATATTTTATAGTTTGTTCAATAGTTGAACATGCCTACCTTTATTTTCTCAAGTTATGCTCCTGCATAACAATAAATTTACCCTAATTCAATATTTACTTCGCCTAATTGAACGAAGTTCTTTAGTCAATAATAATTTTCAATGATCTATACAGTCATGTTATGGATACGAGGAAGCTATGTGCCTCACCCACTTGGCAGACGTTTTTTCTTTATTGATGTATACGAAGTTTGCCATAAATACTTCATTTTAGATGGACGAGGGGAAGAATTAATTGGCATATCCTCGTTAAGACGTATTTATTCATTTACTTATTTATTACACTCCCTTCCACCTTCCTGACCAATAGGATCGTTTCTCCTTTCACTCAGAAACCACATGATTGGACGTTCACCCACACCTCCTGACCAATGGGGAGTTCCCATTCGCCTTTCACTGTATAACCACTGTTTTTTCGTATGTACATTAAGTTATTGTTCTGTTGCTGATTATGACTTCACCGCCGAAAACAATTTAACGTGTAACTCTTCAATTTTGTGGAAGTTGACTACGTTTCTTTTACAAACTGTGTTTTTTCCCCATGTCAACTAATTCTTCTCCTCACCCGTAAAATGCTTTTCAAGAGATAAAATGCTTTCAAATTCGTAAAATGCTCTCAATCGCCTGCACAAATTCAAACTGAAGGTGATGGCCAATCCGAGCTTCTAAGTCACTCTCCCAAAGAACTGATTGTTCCGAAACAATGGGGTATGGACTGCATTGTTGGTGGTTCGTTTGAAACCGATTTTCTCGTTATTAATGGGAATTTCACAAGCCAACAAGAGTACATACGTATTCCAAAAAAAAAAAAATTCTTTCACTGGGGTTTATTATTCAATTGGCTTGCGTTCATGATTTGAATTTCTACTAAGCTTTGGAGTGTGCGTGTTTCACAGGTGAAAGCGATTATTGAATTTACCCCAGTAATAATGCATGAATAATAAACCCCAGTAATAATATTGAATAATGTTTACTGAAATTATATATTATCAGCGTTTCATGCATATCAGAATGCTTCAACCCGTGTATCGGCTATAAACTACAAGTATCCACATCGGCTATCACTCCAGTATCCACATTCACTACAACTCGACGCTGTCGGCATCCACACTAGGTTACAAACAAACAATAATAAACGAAAAAACGCAAATGTTGGCACCATAAATCGGGCCATACATCGGGAATGGTTTGACCTACGGACGTGGGGAGGGTCTCATTCGATTCCTCATGGTATGTTCTTCAAATAGGTAAATATTTAGGCCGATTCGACTTGTTTTGAGGTTTTTAGGGATTTTACAAAACTTTGACAGCCCTTAAAGGGCACTTTAAATTGAGTGAGAGAGCTGGCTCAAGAATTGGGGCGTCGTCGGACCAAGATGGATTTCTCCTGAAAATTTCAGATCTTTTGCTCCAGCGGTTTCGGAAATATCGTGCGTACGGCGGACGGACGGAAAATATTTTATTGCAGATTCGGATTCTACACCCTTTGAAATTTTCAGGGGGACTTAGAATTTTTTTTTTCCAGAGCGATTACAATGGTTTATTATTGAATAATAAACCAAAAGGGTTCCCGTAGAGCCACCATAGTAGGTGAATTGGGGACTACCCCCTTACCTTCAAAACCCAAGAAACCATTGTAAAAAATACCGAAAATGAAGAACAGAATGAATGATCAAATACAAATAAAAAATGGGGCACTTCCCGTACACGTGTTGTTTCACCTCTCGTAGGTAAATCCAGATGCAAGGGCTATTCTCCTAAGTCCAAATCCACCTGGTGAGGAGCCTTCATACTGTCCAACCAAAATTGATTGGGAACAACAAATTGAAGTTGAATATAATTGTCAGCATTTTATCAAGTGTACGACTTGAAGGATCAGAAGGGAAGGTGACGAGAGCGTGTGTACAAGCATTCTCCAGCACAGTGCGCGATTCACCGCCCATGTCAACATTTGTACATAAACTTCTCGCGAGTATAATACACTCTATTCCCTAATATATTATATTCCCTTCCCAAACTCCTATACTTTTTACTCATTGACACTAGTTAACTCAAATACCAGGTACCTAATCACATTTTCCAATAATAAATACGTTTGTAATTCATTTTCAGTGTACGTGATATGCAGGAGAGGGAACGATTCTCAATTGGGATTAAAACAAATCAAGAAATTTCTTCCATGCTCAGCTTACGACTTGAAAGGAGGACTCCACGCTTGGTCGAAGGATGTCGACCCCACTTTCCCACCATATTAACGTGACTCGAAACAACAAATATACAGGGTAGTTCTTCTTAATGAGTTGATATTTATTTCAAAAATAATTTAGCATTACCTCTTTTTTGGAGCTGCAGTCTACTACGTTATTTTACAATTTTGTAATCGGGGAGAGTTGCCGAAGTGGACACCAACGTTTTTCCTACTAGAAACCTGTATTTTTAACATGGAACATGTTTTTAGCCGGGCCTATCTAGTAAAAAAGCGTTATACAGAAAGTGTCACGAAATTGTTCTGATAGTTTTCACGTACAACCGAGCTGTTTCTAGGGAAATGAAAGTTGTTCAGTTTCGACGGACGAAAATCGTTCTCCATTCGTTGGAAAGCTCTCGATTTATCACGCAGGCCTTGCGTACTTGTTGTTGGTATTTATGTCGTGATTTAATTTTATGTATGTTACTAGTTTAATGGCCCTGCTACGCAGGTTAAAAGAAATAGGTGAATAACACAATTTTTTTTTTCGTGATTTATTAATTGCGACTGAAAAATCAAATACATTTCATCTAGCAATTTTACATATCAATAAAGGTACACTCCAAGAGGGTAGGTTTACAGCAAAATCTAGCCCTTTATTATATAGCTCAATTAATTAGCACTGAGTTCGATTGCACTTCTATTCACGCAGCACAACTAAATCCAGTGGTTTGTTTCGCTTGAGACGTCGGATTTCACCTTCGTTGTCCAAAACGTAGAGCATCTCCGGGTTCACGTGTTTGTGCAGGCGATGTTCATGCTTCCTTGCGTATTTTGCAATAATTTCATAGACTGTCTCCATCCTCAAATCTCGATGAATATCATCGTTTCGCATGTACCAAGGGGCTCCAACTATACTTCTCAGTATTTTATTCTGAAAGGTTTGGATTTTCTTAATATTTGATTTCTTGGCACAGCCCCAGATCTGTATCCCATAGGTCCAAATAGGGCGAAGGATCTGCTTATATATGAGCAGTTAGCTGTGAAGAGAGAGATGGGAATTCCTTTCCATTATCCAATACATCCTTCTGTACTTGATTTTAAGTTCTTCTTTCTTCTTTTCTATGTGTTTATTCCAGTTTAATTTGGAGTCAAGTGTCAAACCCAAGTATTTAACTGCTTCAGTATGCGGTATTTTATTCGAATTGATCTCAACATCCAAGATTGGGACTTTTCGGTTAGTGAAGTTGATGTGGGCTGATTTTGATTCGTTCAGCTTCATTCTCCACATCTTTGTCCATTTAGAAACCTCAGTAGTAGACGTCTGTAGTTTGCGTGTTGCAGCTTCTATATCGTCTCCAACAGAGAGGATAGCCGTATCATCTGCAAAGGTGGCAACAGTTGTGCCTTCTTGTTGGGGTAAGTCCCGTGTGTACAGGAGGTCAGTACTCACATCACAATGAGGGAGTATAATAACAATATTAAAAGTCAAAAAATCGTATATCCCAAAGGAGGAGTTGCCCTGGGAGACGCTTCCCCCGTGCTGGGCCCCCTCCTTCATTGGCGGGGCTAAAAAAGGTTGGAAATTCCAGCCCAGCGTTACCACCCCCTGAAACGTCGATATACTCTGATAAGCTGGTTTTTATATAGTGTGATTATATAGATGTAGTAAACAATGCCGCTTGTTTTCTTATTGTCACTTGGTTGTCATGTTGGTTAGAGTAGACGCTCACCGGAATAGAAAAATACCTACATCATATAAGTTACCATCGTGGGTAAACCGTTCAATTACAAGTTGAAGCTAAAAACATGTTCCATGTATTGTGATGTTAGCCACTAAAGCAGGTACGAGGCGCGGAGTTTTTATTTTAGATTTGGATTTTACGTGAAATTGTATGAAAATTTGACTTCTCAACTAATTTTTTTAAATCGCCTGCAACCCGCCCAGTGAGAGCTTCTAGTTACCTAAAGTTTTGTCAAATATGAAATATAATATATTGTACCCACGAGTGACACTTGATATTTTAATATTTTTACACCCTGAATCGGATCTGCTTTCTGATTTGACTGCATTTTTATCGAACTATGAACGATAAATCCACTTTCATAATATTAAAACGGCCTTTAAAAGAGGGCAATCCTACCTTTCTGAAAATTTGTGCCTGCAAGCTCGACTCTCGATATCATCAGCGTATTGTTTAGCATCTCTGAACCCTCTATATTTAATTTCCAGAAGTTAAAAACATCTAATGGGAGAAGACCCATGATTTTGGAAAGAGATTGAAGAGAAGGCGGATTGACTGAAGAAGTTTTAAATTAGGTTTAAGGTTTTGCCCTTAAAAAAGGCAGTTTTCCTTTTGAAAAAGTTATTTTTTCATCGAAATGCAGAACAATCAGGAAATGGAGCTGGATCAGGAAATTCAGCTTGTAAATTACTAGCATATGTGTCAAAACCTTCCAGTTACGAATCTTCGAGTGCTTATTGAGTGGGTTGCGGGCGAACCAAAAAATCGGTTGAAGGGTCAGATTTTAATGAAATTTCACGTAGAATACAAATATTAAATCTTTTGTTCTTGTTTGTTGAACAAGGTAATTTCAAGACAACTTTCCCCTGTTGAAAACAAATTTAAAATAACTAAAGTCTCAAGACGGTTGACGGCCAATACAATGTTTCCTAGTTAGCTCTAAAGTTTTTCAAACATAAGGTATTTTATATTGTCCCAGGAGTTATGACAACTTGACGTGTTCTAAATCATTTACGAACAAGAATCGGATCCTCTGCTTTCTGCGATTTCTGCATTTTGATCTTATTTAATATGAACGTCATAAATCAATTTCGGTGATATAATATTGAAAACCGTTGAAAGAGCGTTAAATCCTATCTATTTGATCTAGAAAACAGCCTAAAAATTGCTTTGAAGATGTCGATATCATCAGCGTATTGTTTAGTCAAAATCCTAAAATCGCCTATATTTCATCTCGAAGAAACCCCATTAAAAACAATCTAACAATGGACCTGCAAAAATGAACCCACCAATGAAATATTTTGAGGAAAATCTTAATATGAACATTGACCTATCACTCTCAAGAGCTTGTCCCCTTCTTTTATGTTCTCAAGCGGTTATTGTCTTGTAAGTTCTTGCCATCGAGTCTTTAAATCTCTATGAAAAAGTTAAATATATCGGTATATGGCAGACCACATCAGGAAATATCGAGGAAATAGAAGCTCTTTCATTCCTGTTTAAATTACGCATAGCCCTCACAAAATGAACCTGTCGTCCAGCTTCTTTCAACATCATTCGTGTTGTTAGTTATATTTATAAGTGTGATCATATAAAAATCGGACACTTGGCGTTCTGTTGTTTTAGCATGAGCTCAAAAATTTACTCTGCTAGAATACAAATATAGCATTGTTAGCGGTCTCTTGCCAACTTTCCACAACAGCTCAGTAATCCTCCCAGGTTTTCCCCATTGCAAACAAATCACTAGAACCGCAAAACTGTTAACCCCTCAACTTACCTGTCATTTTTACCACCGTCCATTGACAGTCGCTCTCCAAAATCTACCGCACTTTCCGTAACATTTTTCCCCAGCACGTCTCCATTCATGTACCCCATCTCGCCTTTTACCTACAGAACGTGGGAGGTGGATACTTCTTCTTAACTCACTTCTGCTTAAGTTTTCAAGTTGTGTAGTGCTCTGAAGGTTGACGGCATGAGCGGCCCCACGGAAATAAGGGAAATGAAACCAATAGCACCTACTCGAAACTTTTTTCATGCGTATAATTTATTGCTCTAAAATGAACACTGTCAAAACATGCAAATAGACAATCACAGTCACATGACGATTTGGACATACTTAGCTAGGGTAACCGTTTACCAACATCATATCTCGATTTAACAAGGCTACTTCGGGTTCCATCTTCGCTCGGATTTCTTCCAGTCACTGGGTTTAACTGGCCTGCGGGCCTTCGCTCGAGCAGGGCCGCTCGTACCATTTCTAATCTGTGCCCTTAGACCAGGCGGAGCCGCTCGTACATGCCTCTGACTCCAAAACATCGCCTTCCCTCCCTACGGGGCCGCTCGTACAAGTACCCCTCAAGACAACATCGCATCCTAAAAGCCTGAGTTCACTTCAGGAGCAAGCACACATTCCAGGAAGCGTTTTAGCGGCTAGGTGAGGTAATGTCTTTGTTCAGTAGTTCCCCACCAACGCCAGAAAGTTGTCGGATAGCTCATTTCTGTGAGTCACAAAGTGGAAGGTGGTCCATTCCTTGGTTACTGACGGATATCGTTTTTCAAGTGAGTTTTTCATTATTTTCACTTCATTTCATTGTTGATACGTGATAGATTCATGATAAAGATGCTTACAGAAGTTCATTCTGAGCTCTCAGCATTTGAAGTAATTGAGCGAAGCCCCTATAGCCTACCTACGCCAATACAAAAATTTCCGACATTGATAGTGTTAGCAAGAACGCGTCAACCAACTTCAGGACCAGCGTTGAGAGTGTTGAATTGCCAGAGGAAAAAAAGAGAAAACACGTGTTTTTGCGTTTTTTCAATATCCCTCACACTAAGGAAATTAAAATAAATATCAATTCTTTACGAACCACCCTGTATATACATGTACATATATACGGAATCGAATGTATTTTTGTATGTCAATATAATATTAAATTTTCTTCTACCGACTTATTAGCGTAGTATTTTCTTTCTCTTTTCCCATTTACACTCATTTTACTGATCATTCCTACACCATTAAGAAAATCAGTAGCGAAAATAATTTTTCTAAAAAAACTTCTGAGGATTGAGACAAAACAATTCGCACTTCAGCCGAAATATCAAACAAGAATGGAAGTTAAAATGACATTCTTGTTGGTTGGACAACACATTTTTAACATAAAAAATTACTTTATTACCAACAATGTGTTAACACAATCAGCAAAAATGGCAAAACCATATAAAAACATATTTTTATTGCAGAAAACATTCTCAAAATGTTGCTCAACTTAATGTTATTGAAACTTGCAAAAAATCGATGAGGTCTTCAAAAAAGTAAATTATTGTTTGAATATCAAAATATTGTTTGATATTTCGGCTGAAGTGCGAAGTTTTTTTGTCATAAAATCTGATAATTTTCAACTAAATTTTTTAATATCATCATGATTATGAGTAGAGAAAATTTGCACAAATGGCCATGTTCTGTGGGGAGGGGGGCATGACAATTGATAATGGGGTCACATGGCATCTCAGCCTCTAATGGGATCATATGACATTTAGCCTGAAGAGATATGCGAGTGATTAGTGGTGATAGGGCAGGTAATAATGAAAGGGCCAGTGGTCGTAACCACTCTCATGCTATCATGTGAGCTGATGGAATGGTTTTGTTGCCCCTTCCATTGAGCTGAATGCGGATAATGCTCCGGCATGCTCAGAGGTAGACGCAGACGCTAGAAGGCATCCATACATCACAGATTACCAAGGTCAAAGTGGAATCAATAGCGGCAACTGACTAGTATTAGAAGTTAAACGACGATAATAGAGAGTTTTTCCTCCCCACAGTGGCAAACGGTGTTGAACGCAAACCTAGGGAAACAAAAAGCAGATGCTAACTTTTCAAGAGGTCACGTGACCTTACGGTGTCTCCCCCCCGGCGTCAAACGGTCCTTATCATAACCTGACATCCATGTTTTGATTTGGCCGCCATTTTCCGTAAGCGAAGTTTAGTTGAGTAATAAATTACACTCACTCGAACATCTCATCAGAGTAGGTTGCCTCGACGTCAACTCAGCAGTCTACTGTACTCAGTACAAGCTGTACTCTACGATACTCGTACATGTATTTCCTCATATACATTTGATTCCCTTATATGAATGTACTAGAAAAATAGAGATAAATGCAAAATTGCAGAGAAAACTGTATGCATTACAGAGAAATAACCAACTTTCCTCATTGATCGGGGTAATTTCCAATCACCAGTGGCTGACAGGTAGCATTTGAATGCAGTTTTGAGGTCATCGTCGTCAATCAGATTGCCGCAATATAAACCAATCAATTCTCTAATAAATGAACAAATTCAATAATTAACATAAAAGAAAAATTGCTCATGAGCCCGTGCAGTAATTACTAACAAGTAATTATAATGAAAATATGAATTAAAACTGTTAAGTTGAATGGTGAATAAGTTAAAATCAGTTTTTCAAACTGAGCTTATATTTGAGCATTCGAGTTGACTATAACACAACCAAACGTGAGGAATGTGTTTCAGAGAATTCTGGCGTGAACTCGCTTTGCAAGCTGTGGACCTTTAAACCGATTGTCTATAACACAAGGTCTATTAACTCAGAGATTAGAATAGAAATCAGAGGAAAACTTGGTGTTCCTAAGTAATGAATATTGTTTGTTCTGAACGCTTCCAAACGCAATTGGCAATTTTGATGAACTATAAATGGAAAAAAAGCCCTCGACAGAGATGCAACAAGGTCATTAATAAACACATTTCCAAATGATACCCCAATTTTATTCTATACAACATTGTAGTAAACATGACTAAACGAATAAAGTAAAATTAAATCTTAAAACTAATAGAAAATTATCTACAATAATTAAATACTTTGATAATAATAATAATTTAAACAGCAATATACCATTTTTTTTCGATAGTTTCTAATGTAAATGGGATAACAAATAAAAGGCATGCTGGAGCACATTTAACTGAACGTGAACGGAATAATTCATTAAAACAACTAGGGTAGAAATTAAGGTAGACGACAACACCATGTTAACTTGATTTGGGAACGTTGGCAGCTGAGTTTCATTCATTCAGTTTTAGTATATTAAAAATGATTCAACAATTGAAGCAATTAAGTACCTTTTACAGTTGTTAATTCAACAGTGAAACTGTCGATTAAAGAAGCAAGCTATCATTGGAACAAATTTTCAAAAAAAAAAGCTAGGATATTTATGTATTGAAAAATAAACTTTTGAATGAAAATATAATTTTTAAAAAAATATGCATATAAAAAGGGAAAATACTTTTAAAATTTTTACTTTTTTGTATACAAATATAATTTCACTACTTACAAGTTATAAAAGATATGGGCTCTCGACTTTGATAGCTCGAAACAGGATGTCAAAACATTGATTTTGAAGGTGTGAAATTTTGTGCAGGAGCCTAACCTTATCTACACCGAATAAAAAACAGTATAACTTATCATCAACACAACAAAAACCTAGGTGTTCAAATATCGCGAGTGGCTCGCGAATCGCAAAACGAAAAAAAAAAGAGGTACCTAAGGAGAAGTTCTTACATTTCAAAGGACATAAACAGGTTCAACCTGATTTCTCGTACAATCAACACGGGGGATAACATCAAAAATTCTTAAGGACACTTTAATTAGCAGTCAATGAGTTCACTGCTGAACATTTTTAACAAGTGCACAAAAACAGGGCTCTGATAACAAAAGGAATGTCAAAAAAAACGATGATCACAGTGAATATGATCAGATGATGGACGATAAACCGTCAATTTGAAGCGAGGGAAGCTCGAGACTTGTTATCACCTAAACTATACAAATCTAAGTTGCAAGCAGTAATGGGGAGTCGGTAGGGAAGGAAGACATATCTCAGTTTCTCCATCACCCTGTGATCATCACGTTGAAATCAATCAATGCCTAAATTATTTTGACAAAACATACATGTATAAAGGATGGGATCGTATGCGTGCATAATCTCCCTCGGTGTAATACAAAGCACCAGCTACTAACCCCCCCTGATAGGCATATATTAGTAAGTAGTTCGAGTATCCAGAACACGATTAACAAAAATATTCGAATAAATATTATGACGTGCTGTAAATAAAATCTAAAGCATTTTATATGTTGATAATATTATTTCAACTAACAAGTCTTTTCAAATACACAGGTTAGCCAAATAAATAAGTTTCCGTCTCGAGGGACAAACCACTTAGTTCTCTCACCTTTGGCAATCAAAAGGATTCCCTCATCCTTTCAAATCAAACGATTTCAAAAAAAAGTTGCTTATTAGGACAAATAGTGTACGAAGTCTGCATTGTTTGAACTATTAAAACATGATTTCTACAATTATGTATGATAAATGCAAAGAGGATTGGTCTTTGGAGTTAAGTATCTTAATCCAAGCGATTTACGGAATAAAAAATCGTTTTACATGGGGGTTTGAGCTCAGCCTAGGCGTTGACATAATATCGAAATCGACGAAAAAAATGTACCCACTTTACATGTTTTCGAATTGGTCGACACGGCGCTTGGTGTTCCCTTTACGGATTTCACGGAGCGTCTTGTATTTATCTCTCCCTTGACGAACGTTTTCTCGGTGAATTTTATCCATAGCCGTTTCTTTAGTCTCATCTCTGGATTGAGCGAGATCTTGTTTCAACATCTGTAATGGAAAAAGATTTGTGTTATAAGTTAGAATCAAATTACAAGCAAACTTCGAGACACATAGAACAACAAGAATTGAGGAGTCTGATAGAACTTGGGTGCCTGAGATTTGACATTTGAA
The DNA here is from genome assembly GCA_031894815.1 of Creontiades dilutus. Classification (NCBI taxonomy): domain Eukaryota; kingdom Metazoa; phylum Arthropoda; class Insecta; order Hemiptera; family Miridae; genus Creontiades; species Creontiades dilutus. The sequence continues at coordinate 100,280 of JAVIWC010004633.1, forward strand.
GGGTCATGGGGAAAAACGATCAAAGTCCATTTTCAGTCCGAAATGAGTTAAACACGGGATATTGTACCTGGTTCAGAGTAGAATGCGGTGCATGATTCACATGGGGGGAAAAACTTCAGGTTCCTAGTCAAATCACTAGCGGAAATAAACGTCTGCGGTCAAAAACGATCAAAGTCCCGAGCGTCATTGGGAAAGAATGATCAAACTCCAAACAAACGAACCGCCTTCGCTGTTCCACCCGCCTACATTACCAGTAAGTAATGAAGTTACCAGTAAGAAATGAAGCTTTATGAAAGGCCTGTGCCCATAAAAACTGCCAAATGGGAGGACCTTCAGCACTTAACCACGTTTTTGGACGGCCCAGATGCAAGATTGTTTTACCGTAATCTGATCCCTGATAACCCCTTACTTATCAACCAGGAAGACAGCACAGTGAATAACGAAGACAATGTTGAGAGAGAAAAAACATTTATTGATCATTCTATGGGGTGGAATGTTGGATTAGTTGGGTTTGTCAAAAGTATAAATTGATATGCCAAACACTCAAAGTGGTATGTCAGAAGTTGAAATTGAGTTGCCAAAAGTTTAAATTGAGATGCCAAAAATATTAAAATTGAATTGTGCCAAAGGTTCAAATTAAAGACGATGTTGATTATATTGACAACCCTCTTACTGATGATGTTGCCTGCTGTGACGAATAGATTAAGTAAGATTTACAAAAAAAAAAAAAAAAAAAACTTTTTTAAGCTGGCGCATGTTTAAAGTTTTATTTTAATTTAAAAAACAATAAGCATAATCAGTACATATCACTTTATATTTCACATAAGCAGCGATAAACCCTCTGTGTACAGAAAAAAAAGATCCAAGCCCACGCATTTTTTTTTTTTTTTTTTAAATTGTAAAATATACAGTAAAATCTCTTAAAACCAACTTTTCTGAAACGGAATATTATAAATAAATGCTATTAGAACACAATGTGTTTCAATATTGATTTTTGTCTCAACCACCAGTACCCATGACGACTCACTCAACTTTAAAATTGATATTCTGAACATTTTGAAGTTTAGGACTCTGATCGTTTTTCCCCATGACCCTTCATTTATAGGGACCTGATGGGAGGAAAGACTCGCAATAATCAGGAGAGGGTTGTAGTTCTTATTTAAGGGGACATACACAGGGTGGTCCTTCAAGAACGTACCACACTTTCAATGTCGTTGTTCGTGGAGAAATCAAAAAACTTGTCGAAGTAACCTCCCCCTAATTTTTTGCAAAGAATTCAAAAATTGCAGTTTGAAGCGTCGTGCATGCTCACAAATGCCAGAAACGCGCACTAACTTTGTTATTTTAAATGGGACCCTAGTTTTTTATTTCAGATTCGGATTCTACTCAAAATTTCATGAAAATTTGATCGCTCAACCAATTTTTTTTATTGTGCGCAACCGGTTCAGCGAGCACGCGAAGTTGCCCAACCCCAAAAGTGTGGCATATGAATTTTCATCGTTTTTTAACGTTGATTCACGTGATGCTATCCGTTCTACGACTCGGTTTTTGAGTGTAATGACCGAAATTTGTTAATTTCGCGAGAAATACCATCATTTTTTTTCAACTTCTAACTCTCAGATCAAGATGATTTTTCACTTGATCACTGAAGAAGGTTACAATCCCCCACTTTTACATTTTTCAACCAGACCTCAAAAATTAATCCCCGTTACAATCTAAAAACAGGCGCTAAAATAAAAAAACGGACGCGAAATGAACAAATTTCGGTCATTGAGTCAAATCAAAATACAGATAGCATCACGTGAATCAGCGTTAAAAAACGATGACAATTCATATGCCACACTTCAGAGTTCACCATCATCCACTACTCGACAATTTTGGGGCTGGGTAACTTCGCGTGCTTGCTGAACCGGTTGCGCACAACCAAAAAAATTGGTTGAGGGGTCAAATTTTCATGACATTTTGAGTAGAATCCGAATCTGGAATAAAAACCATTTAGAATAAACAAGTTAGTGCGCGTTTCGGGCATTTGCGCGCATGCGCGACGCTTCAAACTTCAATTTTTGAATTCTTGCAAAAAAATAAGGGGAGGTTACTTTGACAAGTTTTTTTATTTCTCCACAACCAACGAAATTGAAAGAGTGGTTCGTTCATTAAGGACCACCCTGTCTAAAGGGCCAGTGGTCATAACCACGCTCTGTTACAATACAGCATGGGTGAGGTGGTGGAATGGCATGGATGCCCCTTCCAAGAGGTGAATGCGGATAATGCTCCGCCACGCTCAGAGGATGTCTCAGATGCTGGAAGGCGTCTGGTATATCTCCTGAGGCAGCGGATTCAAGAATTGGGATGGGACAACTAACCACACCCATCACAGATTCTAAGGGTTGAAGTGGAATCCAAATGAGAGTGATGTAAAGATCGACATTTTCTTTGAAATTCGTTTCCTTCTAATGAGGTAAAACCAATTCAAAGTTTGAAATTGAGATAGCTGTCAGGTTGTTTATTAATAACATCTGCATTCTGATCGCAAGGCTCCTGTGATCTTGTATCAAGGCTGATAAAGATGGAGGGGGCTGGAGTGTTTTTTGAGGTCATTATCCTTTGATGTTTGGTTTTGTGGAGGTGGGGTAACCTGACATTTGTCTGGTATGCATTTAACCGAGAGCACATTCGCAGGTTTTGGTCAGATGACAGCGGGTTGCCCCATTCCCAGAAAAGGATAAATATGGTTTATAAGTTAACTATTTAGAGAGGGTTGTTTTTAATGAAATCATATATGGTTATTTGTGCCCTTTTGTAGTATGGATTCCTCTATGGCAAATGTATGCAACCATTAACTCTCGAATGGAGGGGTCCCGTCCCAGTTCACCAGAGCTCTTTTTTTGTCCTCCCTCGTCACCCTCTGCACGGCGACCCCTCTCCCTCCTAGTACCCTCCTACAAACACCCTTTGGAGGTCTTTAACCCCTTTCCGCCCTTTAGTTTGTCTATACCTGTCTTCGAAAGCGTGCGTTTGTGTTCAAAGTCGTTTTGGTGAACTCTGTGCCAGACCCCGCTACTCATGTCCCAAAAAATTGTAGTCCCCCCTGATGAGTACCTATCTCGCGTCCTGGATGAGCTTAATGATGAACAGGACACTGATCCCGGAGACCTAGCTTCAGATTGCGATGAAACTGACAATGTTTCATATTCTGAACACGACTCAGCCTCAGAAATCGAAGATGAACGTCCAGAATCAGCTCAAATTTTGTCTTTGCCGCTTCCCAATTCCCTGACACGTCCTCTGCCGTCCACTCCTGGATCATCTGCCGATGTTGAAGATGAATTGATCGATTTTGAGGAATGTGTAGATGCCGTTGAAGTTTACTAAATTTTAGTTTGTAAAATAAATTAATTTTTTGGTCAGCAGACCCATTGCCGTGTTCTCACTCCTGATATAATATCTGAGCGTGTTTCAAATTTTAAATTGGGGGATATGATTGGTTTGTCGAAGTAGAACCACCAAAAACAGGTGTGGTGAACTCGGTGCGCCACCCCTCCATTATTATTACGGGTATTAACCCCTCCACTTGAGAGTTAAGTGCATAATATGGGGCTACAGTATACACATATTACATAATCCATGAATGCTAACGTACCCCACATCAGAAATGGCTTTACCACCACACTGCTGCATATCCAAAAAGGAAAACCTACCGATTCTCATCCTGCTCAAATAACGTACTGTGCAGTCTAAAATCATAATACCCTCAGCTAATTTTTCTTTCCCCATTGGGTATTGGAGGGGTACCCCAACGTCCAACAGACATGACAATGAGATTCACCTTGAGTTGATCGTGGAGGCGCTCGTTCCTCTCGGCCAAAGTGCGTCTCTCTTCCACAGGGTCCACGATGTTGTCGTCAGTGGCGAGGTCCCTGGACACGTCGCCGTTGGGCATATCGTCGTTATCATCTTGGTCGTTCTCGGTCACGTGATGGTGTTGAGGAGTGGTGGCCGCCAAGATGGCGGCATTCGCTTCTTCTTGTTTCTTCCTGGCGTTCTCCACCTCGTCCTGAAATAAACGAGGGTTCGAGTTAAAACAGCGAAACGTCAAACATACAAAAGAAGCGAAGACGATCAATGAAAAACAGATAGAAACAGAAATTCCCACGCACCTGAATAAACATAATTACACAAAACTGAAGTTAATGATTCGATAATAAGCAAAACAAACGAAGTTAGAGTTACGAAGGAAAAGTGTTAGAAGACATTCATTGACAACATGCAAATGAATAGAAGCCTCAAACGATAATGATGTGGTATCAGTTTGGGCCTGATAAGCATTAACTTCCCGTTCATTTATCTAAGGAGACGGACAATCTGTTAGGCAAAGAGACGCCACTAGGAGACAAATTGATTTCCCGTGACTAACGTAGTTTTAATTTTGAAGTGAACAACAGCTACCGGTGAATGAGCGAGAATAATGTGAACGTGATCCTACAACATTTATGCATTGGATAAAGAAGTTCAATTTTTCAATGCATCTTGAATTATTGCAGGTAATTATACCTACAAATGTTTTAGTGACTATTAAATCCGAATTTTACTAATAAAGATTTAATCAACAACACAGATATGATAAGGACCAAATTTTGATCAAATAGGTTCAATTGATACATTAAATGCAAAAACTGCAAATTTCAACTTTTGGATTTTAATAAGAATCATTCTAAAAAACGCGTGGACAGTATGTTTCAATAAACTTCGTAATTAATGATAAATATTGTTAAGTAATGGGGCAAAATATTTTACAACGTCAACTTAGTGAAACAAATGACATATTTATTTTCGTATATTATTTTTAAAAATGAACTATTTGATGTACCCCTACCCCATAACTTGAAAATTCGTTGGATTATTTTTCGAAATATGTAATTTAAAAAATCGAACAAAAAATACGTCCAATTGCTATCTATCTTTCTATTTCTATCGAACTATTGAACTAAACTTTTCTTTTAAAAAATAACAAATTATGAAATATCCTTGAATTAATTCTATTTGGTGAAAATTAACGTTGAAATTACAAAAAAAAAGTTATATCAAGAAAATTTTTGATCAAAAGATGGTTTTCCCGATAGATGACTGGCCCAAATGTTTGGATTACACTGAAGTTTGGGAATGAGATGTTTGTGTATGTGAACAGGAAGGAGTGTTACGTTAGTTCTTCCCGAAAATGTGGATTATTACGAAGGTTCTGAACAAGGAGGTACCAACATCTATGCGGAACGTTCATACGATATCAGGGGGGTAAAAAGAAAGAATAAATCGTTATGTAATGATTTGCAGCATTCTTTAAAGGTTTTGTAAACCACGTGGAGGTGAAGGCAAATTCTTCGAAGGTAACAAACGATGCAACATTCACAAAGTATCGAAGTGGTCAAGCAACTGATAATAAGTCGGTTAACAGTATTCTCAATGCTACAACATTACAAGCGGTAGATATAGTGGTATTCAAGCATAAAACATTCTGTACTAGTGATCCGAATTCTCCTTGAGAAGATCAAACTGTGGAACTTCCACATGGGTCATCCCATACCCAGATAGACTCGATATGTACCGCCCCCTCCGATTTCGTTCATACTTGGTGCAGTTTCCTACACTACACTTCTTCTTTTAACGAATAAAAAAGGCCCGCCAGGGGCCCGTTGCACAACGGACTTGTAACTAATACTATTAGTAAGCGAACTAATAATTTGTAATTTGTGTTGCATAACCAAAATCTACAAGCACTAATAGTATTAGTGGAGACGACTAATATATTAGTGTTTTTACACTAGTGCTATTAGTAACTGTTGCACAATCATCTACAAAATATTAGCGTGGAGGAAAATATTAGTGGACGCTACTAATTTTCCTACAAGAGTAAGGTGACTGGTAAAATGTTTACAAGTGTATTTTTTCTAGTGAAAGAATGTTATTCTGAGTTATTTATTCAACATGTTGGACGATATTCTGTTTGACTTTGGTGTTTTTGAAGATGAAATTCCACTTTCTCAATACCGTCGTCGTAAAATTTACAGACCGAGAGTAAACTTTACTTTTCCCAGTGATCTTGAATTCAACGAGAGGTTTAGAATGTCAGCTAGCAACGTTGAATGGCTCGTAATGGAGCTAGGGTCTACTCTCGCTCACCAAACAAGAAACAGTGGTGCTCTGAGTGTAAATCAGCAGGTACTTATCGCTCTACACTGGTTAGGAAGTGGTGGACAATACCATGTCATGTCTGATATACACGGAGTGCACAAATCCACAGTACACAGAGTTGTTAAACGATTTGTGGCTGCAGTCTGCGTTCGAGTGTTTCCCCGTGTTGTAACATGGCCACATGATATTGAACAAGAGGCTGCCAACTTCTATCAAATCGCTCGTTTCCCTCTAGTAATTGGAGCGGTTGACGGTTCGCTGATCAACATAGATTCTCTAGTGGATATCTAACCTTACGTTGAAGAAACCTCAACTGTTTTTCTGTCCCTGCCACACTGTGGCGGACAGCCGACTAATACTTTCGACTTGTAAACTTGTAAAATTCCACTAATAGTATTAGTGACTAGTGAATCATTGTGCAACACAAACTATTAGTACTAATAATATTAGGACTTGTAGACTTGTAAAATTTACTAATACTACTAGTCCGTTGTGCAACGGGGCCCAGGTCAGCTCCTCCAAAAATGAACGGTTTTGAAAGCTATAGCAGTATAATTTTGACGATTTTTTATGACCGAAACATGGTTTTTTGACTATATCTTCGGTTCTAATCGATCAAATTAGCGTACACGGTCTGATTTTCTTCGTAATAAAGTAAAGAACGCAACGGACCCTGCAGTAAGCCGGTATGAGCGTCCGTTTTGTCTGTCGGGCGGATAACGTCCGCAAATCTTAAGAACGCGATTTCTCCCGAGTCGCTCAGTAGAATTAGGCGTTCGAGGTCTTAAAATGTTTGTAATTACTTGTTTTACAATGCTCCCAACGAGTTTTGTGCGTGAATTTCATTTGACGGAGTTATAACGATTTTAAGGGCTATGCACCGCCATTATTTCACTTTATTTCGCCTTTTATCGATGTAAAGCTGAATTATCTCAAAAACCGTTCGAGGTATCGAAAATTGTCATAGAAGAAAAGTTGAAGCTCTTCCAATTTCCATCTTGAGAAATTTATTAAGATGCTAAATATTTTTTTGACCCCCACCCCTTGCAGTTCCAATAAGCCTTCGAGAAAAGCAAATTTCAAGTTTTACGAAGCTCTACTGACTATGAAACTCCCTTTGCCACTGCTACCTTCTTACCCATCCCCGTAAATGGGCGGACTTTGTTTTGATCATAGCTCGTAAACGGTTGGAGCTATGGAAAAGTGGAAGGAGTCCATCCGAATGGAAATTTCAAGAGCTACAACTTTTCTTCTATGACAATTCCCGATATCTCGAACGGTTTTCGAGATAATTCAGCTTTACATCGATAAAAGGCGAAATAAAGTGAAATAATGGCGGTGCATAGCCCTTAAAATCGTTATAACTCCGTCAAATGAAATTTACACACAAAACCCGTTGGGGGCATTATAAAACAAGTAATTACAAACATTTTAAGACCTCGAACGCCTAATTCTACTGAGCGACTCGGGAGAAAACGCGTTTTTTAAGATTCGCGGACGTTATCCGCCCGACAAACAAAACGGACGCTCATACCCGGCTTTCTATAGGGTCCGTTGCGTTCTTTACTTTATTACTAAGAGAATCAGACCGCGTACGCTTAATTTGATCGATTATATCCGAAAATATAGTCAAAAAACCATCAGGTCATAAAAAATCTAAAAAATCGTCAAAATATCATACTGCTATGGCTTCCAAAACCGTTCATTTTTGGTGGAGCTGATCTGGCAGGCCTTTTTTATTCGTTGAAGGAAGCAACTGCACCAAGTATGAACAAAATCGGAGGGGTCGGTACATTTCGAGTCTGTCTGGGTGTGGACGATATGTGGACATATTAATGCGGGAACAAGACAATGCAAAAACCCAGAAAAATCGTCAACAACACTCCCGGAATGCGTAAAAAATGGGGCACAAACCTCTTCTTGTTTCCTCCGAACGGCTTCATATTCTTCCTACAACATTATTACACCAAGTTGTATAAATCTACAAAAAGGGCAGGTCAAGCCACCTTGAGAAGTTGGTAGCTTGGAAACATGCAATTAATATATGATGCACTACCATTGAAATGTCTATGACATAATAATGTAAACACATGAATGAATACAGCGCTACAGGTAGGTAATATCAACATTGGAAATCTATGGGGAATGTGATGGAGGGAGCACGAGGTGCTATAGCTTCCTAGGGAACTACGAGAGAGCTCTGTACATTTTGAGATGGGTGTGCAGAAAATAGTGAAGTGCTCCTCACATGAAAGTATGAAAAATGGCAAACATGAGAAACACATATATTGTCTGCTACAACATTCTAGAAGGTAGGATCCCTGCGTTTCTTCAGCAAAAAAATTGAGTGTAGTTTAGTGCAGTCCACTCACAACGACTTCTGCAAAACTTATAATCAAGTTTATTTTGCGATTAGTAAATTAATAACATGTTTGATGGATTGACTTGATAAGTGGTGTATTTTTTGGTCTTTTACAAAGCGGAAACCATTTTAATTCATTATAAAATCAATGAAATTGGTCTAAAATAGTTGTTTGTAAAGTGTTCTTAAAAGCAGATCTGGGTAAAATCAGAGGTTGACCGATAGTTTGTTTGCTTGAGATGTTGAATCAAAGCAGAACATGTCCCTGGTCGAATACTGGGGCAGAATAACAGTTGGGAATTTGCCCAGGGGAACTGAAGGTTCATCTATCATAGGCAGCCAAATTTTTTCCTGAAATGCAAAACGCAATGTGAGGAGGGTCACGTGTACAGGTTGAATAAACTTTTATCATTTAAATGATTAACAGGAGTACAATCCCGTTCTTAGCGACTGTACCAACCTTCGGGTGGGCTCCTTCCGCCCTTTGTTATCCCGGCATCACCACTTTTCCGTCTGCCTGAGGGGGTCATTCGTGTACCTGCCACCTTGGTAAGCACTAGCCTCTCTGGTGCTCTGGTTGAATCTACAGATTTTTCCAGGGAGTTGGTTAGGCTTAGTAAGTACCGTTTATGAACACAGAATGCGCTCACGTAAACCCTTTTTTGCCCCCCCCCCCCCCCCCACCAGCCGTAGCTTTCATCTCTGTTTACTAGCTCCCCTCCTCTAAGCTAGAATCCCATATTTGTAGGTTGCATTGGCAATTTTTCATCTTCGGTACTTAAATGTGTAAAATTAATCATTTAAATGATTTGGCTGTAGAACCATGCTACTTCTACTGTCCCGATTTTTTTATTTTTGAAACTATCTGCTACTTCACAGCACTTCCTCAACATTGTAACAGTTCTGGATCAGTTGTGGACATCGGTCGTTCCCACATACTCCAAAGAACGAACTGGCCTCCTTCAAGAGAACTTGTCTTCATTGTTCGTATATCAGCAAATAATCAAGCAAACGCCGACATTATTGTATTCAATTCAAATTGAATCTTAAATTGCCGTAGTCAATCAGATTAGATTGTCTCGATTGTCTAATTTCATGTTAAAACATTGACTTTAATTAGTAGAAGCATTCATCATATATATGCTCTTAGAGTTTGATCGACCTGTACCTGAAAGATATACTATTGCTATTCCTTTGAAGTTCAAAGTTTGAACAGCAGGTAACTCACAGAAATTCCAAAATTTTTGCTCCTCTTTTAGGCGTAGGGGACTATTTTAAGGACTTCGTGAATAATCCCTGGAAATCAAAACATGACTATGTTTGATGTATAGGAACCTACTGCGTTTGGAGTATTGTTTTTAGCCTAATCCCAAATGACAGACTTGCATTTGGCAATTCACTTAGGGTTTGTGCCTATTTTTGGTAATTTCCCTAATAATGGTGAAAAGGAAATTTCACTTGGAAATGCTACATGTGGAACTGCTTACTGTCTCGATAGAATGTAAGTTCTCAAATTATGGAAGCAAATGGAAACGCCCCTCGTCATTCCTACAGCAGAGAGAACAGGGCTGTATTTATAGAAAACAGGATGAAAACAAAGTCTTTCGCTACTATACAAAGGTGATCCAAGTCGTGAATATGATGATGGACATTGACTGAACAAGTTGCTCACCTGTAACCTACGGGTTTCTTCGTCCTTGATCTCAACGACGCTTTGAATACGAGTGACCTCTTCCTGCTTCATCATGATCTCCTGTTCCAACTTAGCTCTCTCGGCTGCCTCCAAATTCTTGGACTCCTCCAAACGAGTCATCATCGCCGTTAGCTCGTTCTGTCGAGCTTCCAGCTCTTCCTTGGCGGCTTGCAGTTGTTTCAGTTGCTCTTCGAGACGACGGATCATTTCCTGGAGATAAGATAAGATTTAATTTATTCTGACAATGATATTGCATAATTACCATACGAGGGATTAACCAAATAGACGACCAAATTCGCCTCTCTTCCTGACGTCGGCTAATTATAATTAACCTTCACGGCCAACGTAACTGAGAGATACGAGTATATCTAGAGAACTTAGGAATACATTTCGCCAGTTATTATTCCGAAATACGTAGGAAAGTATGCGATATCGTGATTCACTGAAATGTCAATTCAGAGTCGGAGGTCCTTATTGTTTTTTTAATTCTTGGTTTCAAAGCTACATCTACAAGCGGACATTTTGCACCAAGAATCTTTGAAATCCCCCCATGAAAATTGCATTCAAAATGAATCTGAACCTGACTATTACCGCTCTAAACAATAAATTCACCCCACAGGAACACTGAAATGTTTAACGGACTAAGTCACTCGCGACGAAGTTGTGGAAACCCATTTCAATCAAAACGGATTAAGATAGAACGTTGTCATGTATATCATGATGATGTATATCAAACATGTTCATGTTTGTTACTGATGATGACCTAACCGTCGAAATCGATTCAACTGTGCTACTCATTATTTTGGTGGAAATATAGACAACGTTCTGTTTCAATCCGTTTTTGTTGAAATGTTTTACTTTAGGACTGTTCTCGACAACGTTGTTTTACGCGTATTCAATGCAATTAGCTCGAAAATCGATGTCAACACATCGGTATTAACAAGTAAAGAAGGGTTTTGGGCGGTACGATCTAAATCGCTATGGTTGCAGAGAATCATCTTGTTCCCATTTCTTTACCAAAATTATTCTCTGTAGTAAAATCACACTGTTTGACCTTTTACAACACTTTTCCTCCCGAACCTCTTTACCGATTTCGCCAATTTCTTTTGCTGCAAAACTTATTATTTCATAATGAATTGAAATGATGGAAAAATTTCAAAAAAAGTTATAGACATTGCTGGGAAAAAAAATTGTGTGTCCCGCAAATATGCTGTTCTATAAAAACCCCTGTAAACAAACCAGCCAAACCATTTTCTCGAAAATTGTCCATCAGCTTCCAGTTTGGAAGAAAAATTGTACCGATATTGCTAAAAATGTGGTTTTTAAACTTAAAATTCAGGCACTAACAACGTTTGACCCATTCACGGTACAAAATTGTTATTTCGCCAAGTGTAAAAGAGAAAGTACGACTTTTTTTAATGAATTGCTCCACCCTTTCAAGAGAAAATGCAAATATACTCAAAACGTATGCTTGATCTGGTGAGGACATCGACCTGCGAATCCCCTTAAAACCCCACGCTTCACGTTACAAAATGAATTATTCAGCAAACCAACAAGTTTGTGGTAGGTACCAAGTACGTTTACTACGAATCATAGAAACAAGATTACCTGAGCCTCCGCAAGATCTTGCTGACGTTTCTCCATTTCGTCTTGCATGGACTTGATCTTTTCCTCGTATTCTTGCTGCTTCTTTTCTGCTTTCTCTCTAGCAGCGATTTCAGACTGGAGTTTCTCACTGAAAAGAAATAGAGTTCTATTATGAACATGCTCTAAGATAAAAGTAACAATCAATTTTTTATTTAGTCGAAAGCATAATAAGCGTGACGTCTGTTTGTTTGCCCAGAGGAAGAGTGATATGGTAACTGGAAAAGCTTAGAGAATACTCATCCATGGTTGGTCTGAAAATTAATGTTGATAAAACTAAAGAGGTGCGAATGAATGTTGCCAGGAATGAGGCCTTGAAGGTGGAAGACCGTGTCGTCGAACTTGTGGAATCATTCCAGTATCTTGGAAGCAACGTTGATGCCCGAGGAGGAGCTGATGATGACGTGAAAAGTAGAATTAGAAAGGCTAATGGCGCGTTTGTGCAGCTGTATTCAGTTTGGCGAAATAGAAGTATCTCGCAAGGGACCAAGATCCGCCTCTTCAATACGAATGGCAAATCAGTCCTCCTCTACGGGTGTGAAACGTGGAAAGCTACTAGGGCTCCAACCAAAAAGCTCCAGGTTTTTGTGAACCGCTATCTGAGGTGAATCCTAGGGATCTGGTGGCCAGAAGTCATCTCTAATGATGAACTGCTGAGTCGTACTCAGCAGAAACCAATCTCTCTTGAGATAACAAAGAGAGAATGGAGCTGGCCACACCCTGAGAAAGGCTGAAGGAGCTGTTTAGAAGTCAGCCTTGGACTGGAATCCACAAGGATTTCGACGACGAGGACGACCAAGAGCAACTTGGAGGCGGTCTGTAGAAGCAGACCCCAGCCGAATGGGAAAGTCCTGGAGGGAGGTGAAGTACCAGGCTGGAAATTGCTCAGAATGGAAAACATTCATCGAGGCCCTATGCTCCGCCCCGGAGTAAAAGGAAATTACTATAATAAGCGTATAAATCAGGATATTCTGCCGACTTTGCTGAACTGAAGTCTCTTCAAGAACTTCATTTTAAGTGCACTTAGTTATTGACAATAAGCGTAATACTGAAACGGTATAACTAATGAATAATGCAGCACTCGGGTAGAATGACCAACCTAATTGTTTCGAGGTTTCCCAACATACGTTTTTAATTTATAACCAACTCAACTAAAACTGTTTGAAAATATAAATAAATATAAATCAATAATTTGAATTAAAAAAGAGTGGCAGTTCACAATTGAGTTGGTCTGGGTATACCATAGTACCAGCTAACAGATAATGAAACGGAATTCATTCAAAAAAGCTTCGAGAATTGGACTACCCGAATGTCAAATATATTCTTTGATAGTTTCAAGTAGACATGAATCAGCTTTTAAATAGTTTTCTCAAAGGAGCGATGGATGGTGAATGTTGTAAGACGTTCCTGGGATTTCCAAGCACTTGAAAATTTTCGTACATTAATGATTTCATACCCTTCTATGGTAACGTAATAGGTGTTAGGGCAAGTAAGCTAAAAAAAAAATTAATTTCAAAACATCTTGAATACGTATGGGCAATTTAAAGGAAACAACATCGAAGAACTTACACAAAGTCACTCTTCCCATCATTTACCTTGTCAATCTAGTTCTGGATCCATCACTGTTTTTGGAGGATCAAAGCCCCATTGAATACCAATCGAACCTATCTTTTCATTTTTGGGTATTTTTATTTAATCTTAGGGGGTTTCCTCTTGCAGTTTATTGCCCTGTACATCCTGTTCACCAGTGCTTTGCCAGCAAGAGGGGAGAACACACTAGCGACATTTGCAGATGATACAGCTGTCCTAGCAGTCGATGAAACGAATCATGCAACCCTAAACTGAGAAGATCTAGTAAGCAAATCAAATTCTGAACATCAAAGTGGAGGATCAGGGTGAATGAAACAAAATCAGTTCATATTGAGTTTACCAATCGCAAGTTCGACTACATTCCAGTCTATCTCAATGGCAAGACTATACCGCACGCCAATGAGGCCAAGTACCTGGGCATGACCCTGGATGCTAAGTTGCGATGGAAGACGCATGTCAAGAATAAAAAAGCACAACTGGTTCTCAAGTTCGAAAAACTGTGCTGGTTAATGGGTCGGCACTCAAAGATGTCAATCCACAACAAATTAACATTGCACAAACAAGTCCTCAAACCTGTCTGGACTCATGGAGTGCAGTTGTGGGGCTGTACTGCTCAAAAATGTACTTAGGTGTGTCGTCGATGGATACCCGTACACCCGAAATGTTCAACAACACAAAGAACTTCGTATACCAACAGTATATGAAGTAGTCAGAATGCACGCTATAGCCCATCACAAGCGGCTACAAGGACACGTCAATGAAGAAGCTGGGCAGCTCCTCGACGTTGACGACCTATTCAGACGTCTCGAGAGAAGCCTCATGATCTGTGTGCGTGAATTAAGGTGCTCGCGATAACAAAATCTGCACAGTGAAAAATTCACTGAATCTCAAGTGCAACAAATGGCACTTCTAACGTTCGAAACCATTAGAGACTTAGTTACGTACCTAAGCTTTACTACGAGTATAACCAATCCATATTTAAATCCCAAAAATGTGTTGCTAATAAGTTGTAACTTAGTGCAATAAATCATTTAAAAAAAAGTTATTGGATTTGAGATTTTTCTTTGTTTAAGACACTTTTCCGGGAATTTTCCTCTAACATGACTGTATAGATCATTGAAAATTATTATTGCCTAAAGAACTTCGTTCAATTAGGCGAAGTAAATATTGAGTTAGGGTAAATTTATTGTTATGCTGGAGCGTAACTTGAGAAAATAAAGGTAGGCATGTTCAACTATTGAACAAACTATAAAGTATACCTAATAAGTCCGCAATCCCTGAAAAATTCATCAAAATCGGTCAAGAACTCCCGGTGTTAATGCTTGGGCAAGGATTTCACGTTTGCGCATGCGCAGACTGCTATTGATCCGGGGATGAAAGAATAGGGGACCATCTATAATTGTTTACAATCCCTGAAAATTTGGATTAAGCGGTTGTGTTATGCTTGTACAAGGATTTCCGAGCGCATGCGCAGAGGCCATTGAAAAAAGGGGTTTGAAAATAACCCGCACAATCCCTGAAAATTGAGTCATCAAAATCGGACAATAACTTCAAGTTTTGCCCGTAACAAGGATTTGCTGACAGACAGACAGTGAACCAAAATTGTAAAGGTCTAAAACGCAAAATGCGAGTGGAATTTTTGATTTTGGAGACAAAAAAAATGTTCACATTCCGAAAGTGAAAACAATGCTTCCGCTACTTTAGTAGACTCGGAAGCAAAAAGTTATTGGATTTGAGATTTTTCTTTGTTTAAGACACTTTTCCGGGAATTGATTTTCAGTTTCCCGAACATTGAGAAGTAATTCAATAATTGGATGGATTGAATGGAAGGGTCCATGGGTTTGAACGAGCGGGTATCAGGTGCCCTCACGAACACGTGAGTGTGGATGGTCTTTTTTATCTCACTAGTCATCAAGCTGTGCAAAAATGTGTACCTTACGTACAATATATGTGTTATGGCACGAAAACATTGATGCCTTTGAATGAGTTCGAACTGGTGTCCTTACTAAGGGGAAACTTCCCTTGAGTTTCAACGGTCTAACGGGTCGAGCTACGTGTCCGATTCATGTCAAATACCCGGATAGCTAGCTAAAAAAGTGAGCCGAAATTACCGCTGTTGCTGCTTCGCCAATTTTTCTTCTCTGGCCTGAGCTTTCATCTGCTGGACGTCGATGGTGTCCGGTTTACGTCTTCTCATGTACAACTCGTGGTTACCCATGCACAGGGCGAGGATCCTCTTGTTGATTCGGACTCGAGCGGCGAAGAACACGAAATCCGGAGCCTTCTTATCGATCGGTTTGATGATGAACTTCCGATCGTTGAAGGAAATGTTACGGATCTCCGACCAGGGGAAACCGATTTTGGGGGTGAGCCTGAAACGAACACATCGATTGAATAGTATTTTGAACAACATCAAGGATGAAATACGGGTTATGAGAGTTATTCTTATTTCTTTGGGACACAACTAAAGTTCCAAAAAAATTAGTACAACCTCAAAAAAACAAAATAACAAGACTACTGACAGAGAAAAATTGAAATCACAAACATCTAAACAATAATTGCCCTGGGTTTCAGCGACATTATGAACGGAGTAGCCCCTAACCTCAAAATTCTTGGATTCCAACTTGCTTCGATCTTGTGAATTGATTTTGCGATTTAATGAATTCTGAGATCTAGTAATGAACTTCCTAGGGAAGCAGAGTAAAGAGTAAGATAAATCTCTCAAACTAACTTATCATCCTTTTCGTAAATGTTGAGTCCCAGAGCGTCAACGCCTAACCACAACTCTGTTCCTTTCTTGTTTCGGATTTCGAAGTAGTTGACGCCGTACATCTCGAGATCCTGAGCAATCTTGAGGTACTCCATCATGGCGTCTTCGCGGAGCATGCCCTTGTGCTCGTGCCACCAGGTGGTGATGTTTTGTTCCCATTCCTCCTTAGACATCTTGTGCTGATCCATGACCCTGAGAATAATTGTACGAAAGAACATTGAATGATCATGTTTTCGAAGTAACGTCTGAGGCTGAAGTAGAGAATAGGTGACCCTACCCCTTATCAGGTAGGGACTTTTGAACATGTATCGTGTGTACTTTCATTGATATATAGTATAGTATATCGATACCACTGCCATGTATTATGGAATGATGTTCACGACCGTTATACAGATAAAAATATTTTTAATACGCAGAGACACAAGTGTTAACACATTCTGAACTATTCGTACATCTGATCTAAACTTCACTAAAAGGATTGATTTAGGATATTTTGTTGCTTTTGAGATGCGAGCGAAGCGAGCATCCAGACCAGCAAACTAGACAGAACACATTCGAAAACACACATTGAAAGGAAACATCTGGTTTTCAATATGGCGACGGTCTGATAAGGAAGGGGTCACCTATTCTCGACTTCTACCACGTCTGGATTCAATCCGCGTTGTCAGTCCAAATTATGAATTCACAGATCGCTAACCTTTCTGTTTTTGTACCAACCTATGTACATCAACTGTTCATTTATCGATTCCTGTAATTGGCAAAGGGTTGAAATGTATTTAGTTATTATTAGGAGGCAACTAGTTTGTGTTTAGTTTGGTAAACTCAATGCTCGCGTCTAAAACAACGTCTGCCAAGTAGGATGTGGCACAAAGCTTCTCCCTTCTAGGTAACATGAACGTGTAGATCTTTTGAAATTGGCATAAATGATCCCGAAAGATGCAGAATATCAGCTTGCTACAACGACACACGGGACAGAAATGTCATGTTGCGTCATAGGTACGTTGACGCCTTCAAAAGGTTAGTTGTAATGTATTGCGGGTCTGTCACGCTAATTCTATAGTGGATAGAAGGATGATACGAGCGTGTCATGAAAATTGTAGCGCAACCAAACCACAAAAAGCTGAGGAAATGACGCTATATGGATTTTACGTTTGCGCGTGTGCAGAATGATGAATTGATTTGTAGTAATTTGTGATGTGATGGAATGGTAAAGTTACCCCTTCCATTGAGCTGAATGCGGTAATGCCTGTCACGCTCAGAGGATGATACCAACGCTTGAAGGCGTCTGATTCATCTCCCAAGGCAATGGATTCAAGAATCCATCACACTCCCAGGGCTCTGAGAAAAGCCGAGGGGCTGAATAGAGGAACGACTTTTATTCACGGGGGGGGGGGGGGGGATTGCTTGCAATAAGAAGGCAGGGGCATGATAATTAATAAAGGGGTCATAATTAATGGCATTTAGCCTGAGAGGATACACGAGTGATTAGGGGTGACAGGGCAGGTAATAATGAAAGGGCCAGAGGTCGTAACCACGCTCTGCTACCATGTGAGGTGATGGCATGGTATAGTTGCCCCTTCCATTGAGCTGAATGCAGTAATGCCCGCCACAATCGGAGGATGACACAGGCGATTGAAGGCGTCTGATTCATCTCCCAAGGCAACAGATTCGAGAATCAGAAGAATTTCATCAAAATCGGATGAAAATGGTAAGAATTATGCTGCTTATAAGGATTTCACGTTAGCGCATGCGCAGTAGGTACTAATCATACTATCGCTTAAAAATTGGCATGAGATTATCATATCGTTTTTCCCCAACTACCTTGGAAAATTGAGTGCTATCACACCTCTAGAACCAGACAAAAAGTAGCTTACTGGATTTTACGTCTGCACATGCGCAGATTGAAGTACTGATTTCAGAGAGATGAAACTCTAAGGGGACCATCTAAAGGTTAACCCGCATATTCTAACCCTAAAGATTCTATCAAAATCAGATGAAAATCGTGGGAATTCGGTTGCAGGATCTGCAGAAACATAGACTGACAGACACGAAGCGAAAGTTGTTCAGAATAGTTTAAAACGCAAAAAGGCCAGTGGAAATATATCCCAACTCAATCTTTCTAGTAAACTATAGATCAGTTGGACAAATACATCAAAATTTGTGATTGGAATTGCATGACAATAGCTTTGAATAGCAGTGGCCTCTGTATGAAACCTTCGTACCCGTTTACAAATAGTATTTTTCAATAAACGATCAAGTAACATCTACTGATTAAATAAAAAAAAGAAAGTAATGATTTTATAAGGATCAGTCAATGTACATAAATCATTATCAAGGATAATATAACAACATTTTATTCGATACGTAAGCTAACGGATCGGTTACCTTTGAGGGAGTAGGCGGTCATTAGCTAAGAATCCAGCGATGTGAAGGGTTTTGTTGAAATCCCCATGACGAGCTTGAACTGCATACGAAGCGAGGAGAACCGATGTTTCCGGCGGGCAGTATATTTCGTCCGAAAGAATAGCGTTTTTCACCTAAGACACGATACACAATGAAAATCATGATGTCATATTCCACGTTCATTCATTAGATGTTAAGTTGTGAATGAACAATTGGAGTGATTCTTAATTGTATCTCCTAGAATGTACATCTGATGTAGATGCAGGGGAAAATTCTAAGGGTGAGGGTTTCCAGCCCTGTTGGATTACTGAACTTCTCTGAAAGTTTCAAGTTTAACCAAAAAAACTCAGCCCCTGGCGAGTCCTTGATTAATTGTTCTATTTGGATAAAATATTGGAGTTTGCTCCCAAAAGTGTTCAAATCTGCGACGAGTGAGTGCAGGCCACTCAAAATTTCATATCCTAAGTCACTATAAACCCCAATTACATATAAAATAAGTTGTTTCCAGCGTTTATCTGACCTTAGAAGTGGAAATGAAGTTGATCTACAATCGTAATTTGGCTGAAATATTAAGGAGAGATTGGACTCCCAAATATGTAGTGTAATATCCGTAGATCCCCTAGGTTACCGATTTATGTGTAATGAAGGTGGTAAGCCTGCGTGCTTCCCTCCCCTCACCTACGGCGCCCTCCTACCTTAACATGGCTTGCAAGTTGTGATTTGAATAAAACCCCTTATCAAAAGTGTTAGATAAACGTATTTAAATATACTCCCCCGTCCGAAACACTACATGCAGAATTCCTGACTAGAGCTCTTCGTGGACATCCATCAAACTTGACTGCTCCTAATATTATTTTCCTTTTAATGTAGATGCCACAATACCCAACTTGTTTTTGAACATTTCTCATCACCGTCTCGTAGAGAGTAATTGAATCCATTCTTTTTCAAATTGTTTAGACATTGGTCAAATTTGATAATAAAATATCTGAAAAGATCAGGCATATGGATGGGAACTGTATGGCATCCTTGGCCATCTGAAGACAACCTTAACTATATTTTATCAATGTCTAACGAATCCACAATAAGCTATTGGCATAAACACATGAAAAGTTATGCCCCAGGTATTTCCCACCCCCTTAGGCAATATACTGAAGAGCCTCGAAGATGATTGTCAAAACCAGATTACATTACCTACCCTACCCACTTCAAAAGTTAAGTTTGATGGATGCCCACAAGGAGCGGTAGTATAGCTGTACAACAATGGTCAGAGCCTAACCTCTCCTAAAATATCCATCAAACAAAAGCTTGAGGCAACTAATGCTCCAGCAGGTTCCGGAATATCGAATAGTTTGAAAAACGTTCAAGGTCTCGGGTTGAACTGTGAATTTACCAAGTGATAAACTAAATTGATATAATCAGAGGTCCAACAGAATGTTTTTGCTTAAAATTACAAAACTAGAGAAATATGTTATGAAAAGACTGGAACTATACGAACTAAGTTTGTGCCTTATTATATATGTGTCATGGCCCAAAAATATTGATACCTCTGATTGAGTTTGAACTCGTGTCCTTTGCGTTATGAACGTTAAATTTTCTTTAATTTTCATTCTATAAAATTGTCTCCTAAGTCACATCACGTCGTACATGGTTTTTTCAAGCCTAAAAATGAATTTTTGTCAGCCTTGTGCTTTTTCAATAATTCTCAATGTTGATTTACCTCTGTTTGTACAGTGTACAGTGTTTGTTTTTTACTGTAAAATGGATGAGCTCCACGGTTAAAACATCTGTACTTCATCAGTTTTTAGAAAAAGTTTTCTCCGAACGTTCTTACACCGAGCACCCAGAATAACACAGGTAGTAATTCACCACTATGCACAGCGAATGAATAACCACAAGTAGATGGCTCAATATCGAAGGAATGTCCACAGTACACTCATGGTGGCGGAACCCAACATCAAAATTACTGATTGGCTACTAGGTAAAAGCTGTAGGGAACTAAAAACAATGGTCGGCCTCATAACCGGCTTCTTTACCCCTAAGGTTCCACCTACACACGATTGGGGTCACACAAAGTACAACCCTGAGCAGGCTATGTGAGGAGACTGACGAAACAGCATCCCACATAATATTTGAGTGCGCAGCACTCGCATCTCGTAGATTTGAACTCTTTGAGGCACAAACCCCAATGAAGTCCATTCAGAGCGAACAACTAATCAAGGGCCTCAAAACCCTCACCAAGGGGCTGAATCTCCTTGAATAACCCTTATCTTGGCAGTGATCCACCGGTGGATCAACTCATATATCTACAGATATATAAGTAAAACTAGGGTTTTTTTTCGGTTGGCAACCTGTTGTGGTAAACCTAATTCAACATCCAGGCGCAAATCATAACCTTGCTTGCAGTTTTAGTCGTGTTGACACATGTTTTTGTGACAGGAGAAGAGGTGGAGCAGTCTCACGAAGTTTGTCATTTTCACGTAAGTTTTTGACACATTTTTCATTGATATTTTTGTCCAGATATTTTTTTTCTAGTTTCCTTCACTGTTCAACTAGAGAGAAAAGGTCTCATTTCAAGCAAAAATGTGGTTTCATTGGAAATACAAATGAAAAATGGAATGTTCCACCAGTGGATCATTGCCAGGTTAGGGTAACAACTTAGCCATTCAAAATTTCTAATGCCTTCATTTCAATTCCACATTTAAATCAATCATTGTTTTCTTCTAACGTCTATTTTATTAAAGGTTCTCATGTATAGAAACTTCTAACTCGAGGAGAAAGGATTCTACCCCTGTGCCCTCCTCCCCAATCACCAGATATCAGTGAAGGAAGCAGATTAGTGTCGTTGGGACGTCCTATAATAATTATTAGATATAGATTATAATCTATGATTCGTTATTTGTAACCTTAATATTAGATTTTATATTTAAATGTTACCTAATTAATTAATTTCCTCGCGATGGAAACATTTTTTCATTACTCGTGAAACGATAAAGTGATGATTTTCTAAAGGTCTGAGATTGAAAAATCACTAAATATCTTAATGTGATAACCACTCATTCTATATAGTCATAATGTAATAAATAAATGTTAAAATGTTACTATGAAATGATATTCGTTCCTTTTTTGACGTCTCCGTTCCATTGTAAAACTAAGATATTCCAGTAGTTGAATTACAAAATCTATAGGCATCTAACTTGGCAATGATCCACCTATGGATCATTCATTGAAATGGAGATTAATCAAAGTTAATCAACACAATACATTTTTCCCTTATTTTTCCCGTGTTAAGAAAAAATATTTCAATTGGTTTGAGATATTTTGTTTTTCTGCCAAGATAAGGGTTTAAAGCAAAACTCTCAGGAAAGTACAATAAGCGAACAGGCTTCTGTGCTGGGGGCTCCCTAACCCCCACCCTGAGGGTTTTAGTTATCATCTACATGTACATCTACAGTGAATGACATAAACTATTACATTTTCATCAATACTTTTAACCAAGGATTCGAGGTAAACATTTTATAGAATTATGTCACGATAATTTCGATGCTTCCATTACCTGGAGGTAAAACAAGCGGAGAGTAATGTCTTGGATGATCTCTTCGGCTACGTCTTCGGGGTAGAATTTGGCGCGGAACTTGAACTGAAGTGGGTTCTCCTTTTTGACATCTTGACTCATCACCTAAAATGAGATAAAACAAACAGACAATTTAGATTGAGCGAAGCCAATTAGAGACGAGAAAGAAAAAAAATGTTGGGATAATGAACGCAGGTGAATAAGTTGAGGTGCGTCCTACAAGGACAAGATAAGTCCAAAATGTGAAACATCCAGTATTAAGCGCAATACGGTAATTTAATGTGCGGGACCTCTAGTGACAAGAGTATTTCGGCAAGAAACCCACATGTCAAGGTCTGCAGTAGGGATGGCCATCGATAGTCGATAGTATCGAAATATATCGATATTTTTCTATCGATGATGCAAGGGCCAATAGTGTTGGATATCGATAGTTGGTGACCGATATTTTTTCTGATATTGCGCCAATATTCTGTTTTAACCAATATATCGGCTTCATCTGATAATATCACATATTATGTTGACTCATAAAATAATATCGATCGTAAGTTCCATTTTTTTCACTTTACACGAGTTTGAAAAATATTATGCCCACAAAACTGAGTTCGTGTGGGTGGAATATCGATATCTATCCATGGATAATTTCCATAGGATATCAAGTAGTGGTTTTGGCTGCGAGATAAAAATAGAAGAAGAAAAACCTAGGTATTTACATTCATTTAAGGAAGGACATAAGTACTACAACCTCCCTAAGAGAACTTGGGTAGCTTATCAAACAACATAATTTGTTACAAAACTATTGGTAAAACAAAATTAAAATTTTTAATACATTAAACTGAAGATAGTTTCAATTTAAACATATTTTATCTTGAATCAGAAAAGGCGTATATTTCTAATTTATTGATAAGTATTAATTTTTCACTGATTAACTTTCCTTTTTTAATCAAATTTGAACTTCTGCAAACTCAATTGTGGCATCTGGTTTACTAAGTGCATTAAATACATAAATTGTATTCAACTTTTTAACCGATATTTTTAGAAAGATATCAATATTATCGGTAGTGCCTACTATCGATGATTAACCTACGATATACAGGGTGTCCCGCACTTAGTGTAAAAAAAAATTGGGTGAAACTACATGGAAAATGGAGTAAATCGCCGCCAACCGCGATTTTTTTTCTCAACCCGTTGCTGAGATATGCTATTTTTAAGAGTTTTTTCAAAAAATCGCGTTTTTCGCCATTAAAACGCTTTTTTCTTGGCAATTTCCCAACATTTTTGCACATTTGACCACATTTTCGGAATCTGCGTTAAATTTTCTATAAGATGAAGTTACTTTGATTTCCAAAACGCATCTTCCAAACACCGAAATTTTCAATCAAAGATGAACATTTTTCGCAAACTGAAATTTTTCAAAAACTTAGAACGCTTGGCGTGACCACAAAAGTAATTTTTTTCGTTGTCAAATTTGATAAAAACTTTTCCCACTTCTAAGCTTTCCAACGGCGTCTCAACCATTTAATTCTGATTGGAATTGACGGAGAAATTAAAGTTCGAATGCCAGAAAACGTGTAGTTCGTTTTAACGTAAGTTGGTAGGTGACGTACGATATGGGCCACAGAAACTGATTTTTCTCGATTTCAATTAATGTTTTCCGGCATTCAACCACAGGTTCGAATTGAAATCCTGTAAGAAGAGGTTCATTTTGTTTCCAAAATTTAAAAATTGAGAATTGTGATGTAAAATCTTACGTTGAACCAACTTACGTTGAAACGAACTACACGTTTTCTGGCATTCGAACTTTAATTTTCCGTCAATTCCAATCAGAATTTTTTAGAAGTGGGAGAAGTTTTTATCAAATTTGACAACGAAAAAAATTATTTTTGTGGTCACGCCAAGCGTTCCAAGTTTTTGAAAAATTTCACTTTGCGAAAAATGTTCATCTTTGATTGAAAATTTCGGTGTTTGGAAGATGCGTTTTGGAAATCAAAGTAACTTCATCTTATAGAAAATTTAACGCAGATTCCGAAAATGTGGTCAAATGTGCAAAAATGTTGGGAAATTGCCAAAAAAAAGCGTTTTAATGGCGAAAAACGCGATTTTTTGAAAAAACTCTTAAAAATAGCATATCTCAGCAACGGGTTGAGAAAAAAAATCGCGGTTGGCGGCGATTTACTCCATTTTCCATGTAGTTTCACCCAATTTTTTTGTTTACACTAAGTGCGGGACACCCTGTATATCGGCATCGATATTTTAACGCCGATACTATCGAACACCGATATACCGATATTTTATGTTTCGATGGCCATCCCTAGTCTGCAGGAGGCATCAGAATGTTTGCGTTTCTCAACGAAAAATATTCCTCCGCTCTGTGCACAGTGCATGACGGTAGAATCAGAGAGAAATCAAATTAATCGAATCAAATGAGAAATCAGCAAGAACCAAACATGACACACAGAGTAGTGGGGGAATGATGCACGAAACGGGCAGCAAAAAAGAATTAATTTCTTCCATTCTAATTTTAGACAAATCTTGTCCTAATCGGAAATCCCCTCAATTCAATTCGTTCGACAAGTACATCAGCGAGTTGTGTTCAGGGCCGATTCAGTTCAGGTCAACCCAAGTCCCAAAATGATCAAATCCCGCAGAATTCAACTTTCGCTGTTGTTCAAATACACGATCAACCAATATTTCAATTATAAAGAGGTGTTCTTGCGGAAGATGTTTACTTAGCTCGACTAATTCGGCTTCTTCCCTCCTCTATACGAATTCCCTAAAATAGAATCACATGTATACATCGGTAAGGAGTTTACAATAAAATCTAAACCTCTCGATGATTATCCTCTAACGAGTTTCTTTATATTATTAGTCTTCTGTACGGGTTTACACATTCAACTTGCTGCAGCGGATTCACTTGTTTGTACACATGCAGCCAAAGCCAAACAGAAACAAAGTTCGGGGAACATTCGAGGCTTCGAACTACTTTCCAAGCCACCGTATAGCGGGCTAGTTGAAAGCAAAAGAGGTATTGATTATGTTTAACGTAATTGCGAAGCTGATTTCAAAGAGGTAAACGGTTTTGTTAACAAATCCTAAAACTGGTGTTGGCATTTTATTTGATGAGGAACACCCTTCTAAGAAATCCGAAAGGTTCAACATGTGATTTATTACGTACGACAAGAAAAGGAAAATTTGAGTTATCTACGTGTAGAATGGTGGAAGGATACAACGATATATACGGTCGAGTGCTCGCGTTTCACTGCTTACTTGAAGAATTCCTCATTAAAAATTATAATTATGGCAATCAAAATTACCAGTTAGAAACAAAACAATTAGCCGGTGATGCGGCCAGGTTGTACGAGCGAGCTGGGGCGTCAGTCCTCTAGAGGTTTACTTTCAGAGGGAGTACTGATTGCCCTGGTTCGAATCCGGCTGGCACCAATGATTAGGGCCAAAATCCTATCGAGTGTTGTATACCTGTCATGCTGTTAGACAGTTCACCTCTGATTTCGATATCACGTGAATCCAAAACGCTCCCAACCCAGGGGCGTGAGGCAATGGGAAGCCACGAGCGAAATCGTCAGACCTAGTTCCGATCCTCTCTGGAGGACGGCTGGCGACGTCCGCGACACTTCCGGATAGTAGGACGAAAATCCAAGGTGAAATTCCTTGTTTACTTTACTTTACTTTTTACTTAGCCTTCCGGTGATGCGGCGAATATCACCGACGTTTCCTCCGTTACGTGGCATTCAAGCTTCAACCCCCCTCATAAGCTATGAGGCTATTGACAGGCAGTGCGGAACTGTACCCCCTCTAGTCAGAAGATACCAATTCGACATTTCATTTTTATACAATGTCGTCAATAATCGAGTCGATTCTCCCCATCTTCTGGAAATGGTAAATTTCTTGGTGCCTCGTCCCGCCTCACGATCGAGCAATCTATTTTGGACATCCTTCTCGTCGACAAACTACATGTACCACCGCCCTCTGTCTAGACTGCCACGTGAGGCATACTGCTTGCTAATACCCAGAAATTGATTTCTTCAGCACCTCATTGCCCTCTCTCCGCCTGAAGGTGAAGCTATTTTGCGAAATTGTGCCCAACTTTGGACTATAAACAGTGAATTGTTCTTTTTTTTCTTCTTTTTTTCCATTTTCCACAAAATTGTAAACCAATTTAAGTGAATTTGATTTCTTTTTCTTCCCGCCGCGGTGATTTATTCATGTATTGTGATATTTCTAATGTATTGGGCTTGCCCGTTTTATTGAAATAAATAAATAAATAAATATGCTAGGAAATCTAAAAAACAAATGCCTAAATTGTGTAATGTAATGGAGTCCTTAGACAGCAGGTAGGAGCCATGTCATAATTTTCATTACAGTGCAACCAATCAATTACACTCTATCAATCATAATTTTCTAGCAAAATTAAAAACAAAAATTTGGCATAAGGCGTTCTCAGCTTGTATTCAACTTGCACGTTATTCGAGTTGTTTTGAATGAAATTACTGAAACGTATTTTATTAAAATATAGAGTCTTCAGAGTCTATTACGGTTTGATGATGGAATTCATATCCGCAAAATTTTAATTTTCATGCCGAATGATTCAAGTACCATTCATCAACATTTGTTAGGTGGAAGACTGAGAAAAACTACAAAAGGACCTCTTACAAACTATTTCAATTTGGTTCACTTCTTTAAATGTGTATGTGTGGAAGGCTTGCGTTTTAGCAGGGTTTTGATATGATGAGCTCAACCCCATCAGTATCAGCAGTAATTAACGATCTGCATTATCTTTACCCTTTGCCTTCTGCTTTGCACGGTAAAATTTGGGGGGTCATGCATGCGGACAGTTACCAACGTTAAATTATAAGTCAAATATCATTAATTAGTTATGAATATTTTCAGGGACAATCGAAATCGAGAAACACGAAATTATTCCCGCGTTAACGTATTCATGGGGACATGAGATAACTCAGGGCGATCCTGGGTCCGTAGGGTTGGCACCTTCTAGTAGCTTGTTGGAAGAAGGATAATACGATTTCAAATGTCTTACTGCAACTTACGAACCTCGTATATTATGATAAAATACTTAAATTTAAGTACTTTACAATATGTAAATTGTAAAACATAAATAGTTGAAAGTATATTCCTTAATGATCTAGTTCAAAAGAAGGAACTACAAATAATCTGGGAATGTTCTTCCCCGTTCATTAAATCATTCCAAATGACTTCATAATAAGCGTTACTAAGATAAATTTTGCCACAACTCACCCAAGCGAAAACATCTGGCTTCCAAAGAGCGTCCCAACATGCGGCGATCAAAAATAAGCAACACAAGGTAACATTGTCTGAATCGGTACAGAATTCAGGGTTAACAGTAATGTAAGTATGATATTCAGGGATTAACCACCATGCAAGCATCCTAAGGATCATGTTAGTGATAACCCATTAAGGCTCTTACACCGGGCAATAGCAAGAAACCAAGTTTTTATAACAAAGCATTGTCGTAACATTGTTGCATTACCTAAAATGTCGGTAAAAATCTCCGTATGAAATGTTGACAGACACATTGCTATTAACAACATCTATTTTCCCAACCATTGTTAACAAATATAATAACAGCCAAGAGTTGCAAGAACCATTCGAGGTTGTCATTAGGAAGGCTCTTTAAACTGCAGTTAATGACAGCTTAATGTAAATTGTGTCTTCAAGAATGTTATTAACATTGTTGAAGCAGGAAATCAACTAGAGAGAATTGTTTTTAGAAAATCACTCATGATTAACGTTGTTGATCGGAAAATACAATCAATATTTTGTTCGCCATGATCAAGCACATTTTGCAAGAAGCATTTCACACATTTTCCCAATAACTTTATCCTCTGTCTTGCGGATCAAACCAAAGGTCATACGAAATTATCAGAGCAACGTTGTGGAGTTTACCTCAATTAACTTGAAAATCTCGAAGAAATGCGTAGAGCGGAGATAAAAGGTTGAACATACGTATTATTAAGTTTAAAATGTCATATTTCAACAATTATTTCATTCGCCAGTGTGAAGGAGAACTAAAGAGCGTCGATAGACAAGCTCATAAATGCCTGAATTTTCTAAACTTCTTGTAGGGCAATTGTATGGGGTCCCAGGAAAGATACTGAGGCTGGTCCAGGGCCTATATGAATGTTACACCTGTCAAGTGATCCATAATGGCAGCTTTTCTGATCCACTTCTTGTCCGCTCTGGGTGCAGGCAGGGATGCGTCCTGTCCCCTACACTTTTCCTAATTTTTCTTGACCTCTTGATGAGGAGAAAATTGAGAGGGAGGAAAAGAGGTATCCAGTGGGGTCCTTGGGACCGTCTGGTGGATTTGGACTATGCCGACGACGTCTGCCTGTAGGCTCACAGATTCAGCGATATATAGCACAAAATGGAGAGCTTAATGAGTACTCTGCCATGGCTGGATTACCTATAAACGTAGCGAAAACCAAGGAGATCCGGGTTAACGTCCAAGCATAGGAAGGCTTAAGGGTTAATGTAGAGGAGATAGAGGCAGTAAACTCATTCCAGTATCTTGGCAGCAATGTAGACGCATCAGTCCTGTCCCCTACACTTTTCCTAATTTTTCTTGACCTCTTGATGAGGAGAAAATTGAGAGGGAGGAAAAGAGGTATCCAGTGGGGTCCTTGGGACCGTCTGGTGGATTTGGACTATGCCGACGACGTCTGCCTGTAGGCTCACAGATTCAGCGATATATAGCACAAAATGGAGAGCTTAATGAGTACTCTGCTATGGCTGGATTACCTATAAACGTAGCGAAAACCAAGGAGATCCGGGTTAACGTCCAAGCATAGGAAGGCTTAAGGGTTAATGTAGAGGAGATAGAGGCAGTAAACTCATTCCAGTATCTTGGCAGCAATGTAGACGCATCAGGGGGGACAGATGAAGACCGAATTGCGCCAATTTAACACGAATGTCAAGTCAGTTCTTTTCTATGGTTGCGAAACGTGGATAGTGACAATAGTCCTGACCAACAAGCTTCAATCATTCATAAATCGATGTGTGAGAAGAATCCTCGGAATATGGTGGCCTGAGGTCATTTCCAATGAGAGACTTTGGGAACGAACCGATCAAAATCCTGTATCAATGGAGATAGGCCGGAGGAAATGGACTTGGATTGACCATACATTGAGGAAAGATGAAGAATCTGTGGAGCGGCAGGCACTGGATGGAATCCTCAAGGCTTCCGCCGGCGGGGCCGCCCTCGTATAACATGGAGACGCTCTATCGAGAAAGAAGCAAAATGAGCTGGAAAGACGTGACAGGAGGTGAAGATGCAGGCCTGCGACAAAACGAGGCTGCGCTATTTTGTTGAGGCCCTATGCTCCTCAAGGAGTGAGAATAAGAAGAAGAAGTTGCAGGGCAAAACAAGAAAAAACGATGCAAATTAATAAACAGGGGTTTATCATTTTTATTAGAATAATCCTTCTATGTAAATCACTGATTTATGGATATTCGACGTAATGTATGGCACATAATCTGAATTGGCGCTTCGTGCCTCCATATCTTGTAATTAAATTCTAGGTGCCATAAAAAGACCTCATTTATATTTCAGCAAGGCAGATCGATTGAGAACGAAATTAGACACAAGGGTCTTCAACTAATCAACAAGTTGACTTCTAGATGACTCAAAGAGAGTTGGATGACTTTGTTTTGAGATAACTCCGTGAACACCAATCTCTATAGGTACAAATGTGCGAAACAAAGCCTAATATCAAAATAGGCACCTACAATGACGCAGTATTCTGTAAATGGACACAGCGTAGAAAGCCACGAACAGAACAATTCATGATATCAACTAATACATCTACCTACGCCTCAATTGGCCGAAAATATGTAAGTCGTGGAAATTTCTATTACCATATACTCTTGAGGGGAAAAATTAGATTACATTTATATTAGCTGATTCCATTCTCATTTGATACAAAGCGATTTGTATCATGTCCAAGCACGTCCAGATGAACGTTAAGCATTCAATCCGTTGAAGGGAGGACCAATTCAAAAATCAAAGATAGACTTTTTACAAGCAAGATTTTCATTTTTTAAGGCTTTCAAAATATAAATTATGTAGAGGAGTGATAAGAGTTTGATGATTTTAGCGTAGAATACGCTTTAGCCATGGACTAACTAGCCGAAAAGTGTCAAGCGGGAGTGGAACGAAAAAGGGTATGGTATCCAGGAACGAAAACGGTGACGCGAGACCAATAAACATAAGAATATTTACATCCATGTGTAGTAGTTGCGACAAACCCGTTTGAAGTGAGTCATTTTATTTATGTAAACAAGTTTTCCTTCAAATTTAAGCCATTCATCGAAGTTTCGTCCATTTTTGCATATCGGACTGGCAAGAAACAGCTAAAATCATCGCTGATCACCATTAGTCGTTTGCCATATTTGGTAGTAGGTAACTCTCTTGAGTGTATCCATTCTATACCATTTATTCTGCTCTACTTCATCTACCTTCAGCAGAGGTGTTTCTGGACAATCTGCCAGAGCATTAATTGCATCCGAAGAATTCATTATTTTCTCTCACACAGCAACCTTTTCATATATAATGTGAAATGTTGCGCTCATCAACGTTAATTCACGTTCCACGAGCGCCAATGAACGATCCTTAAACGTTAATGAACGTTTCTCTAACGATAATCAACAATACTAAAACATTAATGAACGATCCTTAAACGACAATGAACGTTCGATGATCATCGTTGAACGTTCAGCGTTCAATCGAGGCTAAAGCGTATTCTACGTTCCTATACTTGTGGCAGTAGTCTCTAAATAAAAGCAAAAGGGGGTCCAGGGGGCTTGAGTTTTGAATCGTATTTTTTGTTGATTTGTTTCTAGATAAAACTTGATTTTATTACCTGTCTATATACTTTTAATGAATTTGGATTAGTGTCCCGATCAGCACCGAGACTATTATGGCAACCCTAATTCAGTAACCTGTGTTCAGATTACATCATACCGCAGCAGGAGAGGAAATTAATGTCAAAACCCCTGCATAACTTGTCTTTGGCTGTGCGGGTTGTTTTGAGGGTTTCCAAAGCTTGAAAAGCGAATATGAAACCAAAAGTCGACTCGAGGAACTCCATCATTACAACATAGTATGTTCGTGGGGTTCCGAGTAAAAGTGACCAAGTAACATTTGCAAAATTTTACAGAGGAGCGATCTGAAGTTTCACCTATTTTCTTCTTACGAACACTGGTTGTGTGATGTCTCATCCGACTATGTTTCGATTTTTCTTTATCCTGCAGGTAGTTAGCTAGTGCCCGCCTATGATATCGTGCTTCAAAATTCACTTCAGATTAAATAATAGCTGTTTTCCGGAAAACTCAATTTGATCATTTTTACCTGCCTGGAGTTTCAAGCTTTACTCATTTGGTCAATTCAATTCTTCGAAAATCTGTCGCGTAGTTACATGAAATTGAATTGAATAGTTTTTTCGTTAATTTATCGTGTTGCCAAGCATCTAATAACAATGATATACCTATTTCTGTTAGAAAAGGTTATCCATTACCTATCACTGTAATTGGTCATTTTCACCTGCCCACTATGCAATCTTACAAATCTTACACAGTAAAAGTGATCAAATGGCAATTGATAACATTTACATGCACCAGCGAGAGTACATTTATAATCCATCTCGTGTTTTGTGGTTGAGTTCAAATGCCATTTGGTCACATAAAACTCTTTGGGTCAGGCAGGTAAAATTTATTTTCAAGTATTTCTTGCACATCAGTTTGAAGATAACGTTCTTAGCAACAACACACAGTAGACAACGTTCCTTAGTACCGGAATGACAAAATCATTTTGAAAAAAATGTTATTTGGTCACTTTTACCCGGAACCCGACGTTAGGTATTACCTTCCTAACGAACATTTCTCAGTTTCGGAAGATTCATCGTTATACATAATTAGCGTTACCGATATGAACCTCATGAGCGCACGCTTGGCGCCAATACAAATAAGGACGGTTACGTCATGCGCCGAAAAAGCGGAGGGTGGAGAATTCAACTGAGGCGGCGAGTGTGACGGAGTCACGTTTGAATAAGAAACTAACACATCAACGACTCAACCGAAATGAAGGCTACAAAAAATGATTAGCGCGTTAATAAAACACAAGAACAAAGGAACATGACTGGTTGTCATTGAATTTTTAAAAAATTCCTCGATGGTAGTTACGGAAGATTTGTTACCACGCTCTAACAATAGGACGGTAGGTACTTGTACAAAATATGATGGACAATGCGAATCAATCCTAAAGAAACACATTAGATATCTTATATTTTCTACCTAAAGAAATAGTGACATCCAATAAAACGTTCAACGGAATTGTATATATAGCTTTTCCAAGTCGAATTGAGAATTTTCCAAGTCGAATTGAGAATTTTCAAACGAATTGAGATTTTTTTCCAAACCAATTTGAGATTTTTCGAATTTGAGAATTTTCCAAACCAAATTGAGATTTTTCCAAACCAATTTGAGAATTTTCCAAGTCAAATTGAGAATTTTCCAAACCAAATTGAGATTTTTCCAAACCAATTTGAGAATTTTCCAAACCAATTTGAGAATTTTCCGATCTAAGAAACTTTCACTACTAAAAAGGAAGAGGGAGTTTTCCAAACCGAATTGACAATTTTTTAAGGCAATTCAAGACTTCTATTGAAAACAAAATTAGTGAAGCAGAATGAAAGAATAGCACTTCATGAACTAATTAACATTGAAATCAAAAAGACAAAATGAACGAAGAATACTTCATAAAAATTACGGTCTTGTTAAGAACAGAAAAAATCGAGGCTACTCTGCGTTTGGCTGGTCTATTGAAGTCAACAAAAACAAAAATTCGTTCATTTTGACATTCTGATTTCAATGTTAATTTGTTCATAAAGTGCTATTCTTTTATTTTGCTTCACTAATTTGGTTTTCAATAAAAGTGTTGGATTGCCTTAAAAAAATTGTCAATTCGGTTCGGAAAACTCCCTCTTTCTTTTTAGTAGTGAAAGTTTCCTAGACTGGAAAATTCTCAACTTGAATGGAAAATTCTCAAATTGATTTGGAAAAATCTCAATTTGGTTTGGAAAATTCTCAATTCGACTTGGAAAATTCTCAAATTGGTTTGGAAAAATCTCAATTCGGTTTGGAAAATTCTCAATTCGACTTGGAAAATTCTCAATTCGACTTGGAAAAGCTATATATTTTCACCAACAGTTTCTTCAAATTTGCACTGTTTTAAACTAATCAAAAGCAATTTTAAGAAAACCATTCTGAATTGTAACTTTAGTAAATATGTTTGCATGCAATGTGCTCCATGCAAAGCGAAATTGATTACAAAACTATCTCAGCTTGATTAAATTTCCTCAAAATCGAATAACAGGAACTCTAACAAAGTTACTTAACTTTAATTATTGCTTAAATAGTTGATGATGCATATCAAGTATTAATAGATAGCTAACTAGATTGAAATTTAGTTTTAGAGGCGTACAACAAACAGCTTGCAGTAACTTTCACTTAGCGACATTGTCTGCCTACTGGACAAATTGGTTAACATTGACTGGTAATTCACAGGGAACCGCTCAAACATCAACAATTCCAAAACTCCACAGATTCAACATACGAACCATACTTAATGGTCTTTTATGGTATGCCATCTGAAACATATCTCGAGCCATTTTAAAATATGGCAAACTATCGACACAAGATCTAGGACTAATGGATTCTTGAAGCACGCCTGCCCTGTTCCGCAATAACAATGCTAAAATAATTTGCGTGATATTCTTGTAGGATACATAACATGAGACGTGGTGGAGTATTGGAATTTCGATTTACCTTTCAACACATCTGTAGGTATAGTTATTAATAAACTGTGAAATTATTATTATTATAGTTATCAATAATATTACGTTCAGTTCAGAGAATTTCGACTCATTCAGCAAATCCAATTGAACATTAAGTTGTATTTGG
The DNA here is from genome assembly GCA_031894815.1 of Creontiades dilutus. Lineage (NCBI taxonomy): Eukaryota > Metazoa > Arthropoda > Insecta > Hemiptera > Miridae > Creontiades > Creontiades dilutus. Next base: position 134,511 of record JAVIWC010004633.1, read on the forward strand.
GTGATTTCAAAATTTCGGTCACATTTGGGTATCGACTTTTCTTTAAAAAAATTTGAAACTTGATCAATTCTCTCGGCATATTACCCAAGTGAGCACACATAATCTTGAACCATACTGCTGATACGGGATTTTGAAGAAAACACTTTTGTAAGGGGTGTGGTATATACCTACTACCATTTCTTTCCCCTCTTAAGCCTCCAACCTCCCTGGCAATCGCCGCTCAAGTTTTTCAATTTAGGTGAGAGGAATAGCACACGTAGCTTAATTTTAGCTACAGTAAATACTAAGGTTTCCTTGCCAAATTCTTGCTTGCTATAAGACGATCTCACTCCCTACAATTTAAGGGGCTATTGGCTGGATATTGTAGAGAGCGAGAGAGTAGGGAGTGAGGTTATAGCCTTTCACCGCCTTCACAGGCCACAAATCAATTGAAACTGGTTGAACCAAAATGTTGTCAACGAACTCCCAACAACTACACTAATTGTCAACAAATGCGATCAAGTTTCACTTGCCACTGGCAGAATATTATTGGAGTAGGGAGTGAGAGTTAAAAAACCCACACTGCTGCCTCCAGAGATGGTTTTCCCGGTAGAACTGACTGGGAAGGTTTAGGCAAAATCCAACCACCAGCGTAGGGACCATCTAGAATAAGGGATGTCAACAAAACAGAAGCAACTTCATAAACACCCTTTCCTGCCTGTTGGGGGCTACTTTTCAAAACATTGTAGGGAGTGAAGGAAAACCCTGTGACACTGAAATAATGGGCTGATAAGGCTACTTGATTTGATCCATTTTTTTCCTGAGGCATATATCCATTGTAGATGGTATGTTATTCTAACCTCTGGTTAGTGACAGCTGAAGGGAGTGAGAAATATTGACTTTGTTATGTTCTCCTGGGTCCTGTAGGCACACATTTTACATACTTTTCCATGGAACATGTACATAAACATAGGGGAAAATTTTAAAATACTTACAAAACTGTATTTAGTTGAGATTTGACGGCAGTACTGATCAGTGCCATAAATGTGAGCGAAATTTTGAAATGACCCATTTCTTTCTATTCTAACGTACGAGTATGTAAGGTTTTTTTTTTTTAAAGACGAACGAATTTGAGACTAATGAACTGAAATGGCATTTTCATATTGTATCATAGGTGTCCAGCGAAAGATAAGTGTTTATATACAATTGTGGGTGCGCAGTACTTCACAACATACCGAATTGGTCATTTCTAGAAAAATTTTCACTTAGAACAAACAGCTTTTCCCCTTACCATGTCCAATTTGTTCTTTTCCGGAGGATCTTTTCTATAAGTTTTCACAATCCTTACGGCCAAATTCTCCGGCTAGCATGCAAAATCCAGAAAAAGATGTGACATGCGTGAAAAGACCACAAAACGTGAATGACAACATGAGATCCAGCATGGTAACAGGATAAGAAATAACAACTACAGACGGATCAATACAACTAAACGATCAAACTTATCGGTACCGGCAAATGATCTAACATTCATACTCAAATTACATCGGCAACTATTGCGAGCGAAGTTTAGGGAAACTTGATTAAAGCACACATCAACCTACAGAATCACTATTGAGAATCAAGAAAGGGATGCTAGGAATGTTGGTTTGATGAAACAGTAGAACTAAATGATAGGTACTCGTACGGGCGAAACACGGAAAAAATGCGTTTTATTGATAACAGCAACGAGCTACACATAGAAGAGTATTGAATGAACCAAAACAGAAACCAAGGAGAACATTCTCAAAGTTCCATTTAGAAATAAATTAAAATAATTCTACAAATCATCAGTGACTAACTGATCCTATCGGAGATGATATTTCAAGTCGTAGGTTTATTGTTAACATTGTCGTGGTTGTATCTATTAGTTCTATCATTTTAATGACCAAGATTTCATCCGATCCATGTTTTCACAACTTCGTTAAAGGCTGTAATTAATGAGCATTGGAAGGAACCCTGAGACATCAGTACTTTTGTCACAATGTGATCTTGAAGTTGAAAATAACATAGTTTTTAACATAGTCGTGGACATTCCAAATTACCAAAAGACCACGACAATGTTAGAGCTCCACAACAATCTGGAAATTAAGTAATCCCTTTCTTTTTTATTGCCAAGCTTATTATTATAGTGCACCACTACTAGGGAATCCACCTACTTGTTCAGTGACTGACGCAACTTATGGTTTTACAGGGTAAGCAGTATGGGGGGATCAAGAATTTCAGATGAGGAGAGATTAAGAAGAATACGAGTTTTATTATTCTTTATAGTTTCATATTTTGGTAAATGTACTTAGTTACATGAGGCTTTGGAACCTACGTAAAGTCAGGAATGAGACAGTTACATCCCTCCTGTTTGATTCAACACAAATTGTCATTTTCGTCACCAAGCTTTTTTCTTAATGTGATTGGCTATCGTGATTTCATTTTTACTTCGAGAAGGAGTCAAGCGATTAGGGAAACTTTGAAGGCTGATAGATGAGGGACTGCCTACAAGTAGTATAATGTACTCCTAAATATTACGTAAGTTTTCATGTTCTGATTCTTGTTAAAACACTTTTTTACATTAATTAAATGACATAAAAACAATTTTTCCAAATATAATTCCATTTTTTCCTTCAACCAACCCAAGAAAAAAATATTACTACAACGAAATGGAATTTACCTACAGTGCAATGGACATTACATTTTTGTGTGCCCTAATTCACATTGTCATGGACGCGAATTTAAAAATTCAAATTTTGGAAAGGGATTCATGCGCTGTCATTACGTTTTTTGCCTTAGAGATTATAACTAAAATCCATACTAAAAAATTGTTTCTGATCGAAATTGCCCCTAGTTTAGGAATCACCCATATACGTAGTAGCCATGGAGTATTAAACAATCTGGTATGTCTTTCAACTGAGAATCTGTAGTGCTACCGACGATTTACGCTACTATCAACGAAATATCGATGCACAAGATGCGAGTCGTACAAGAAACTATCAAGTAGTGATATCCATTATCATTTTCTTAATTTCTTCCCAAGAAAACGAATTTCCTTAAGAAAAAATACAGAAATAAGGTGACATTAATAGAAAATAAGGTAAATCCACTAGTTTGTCATCAACAAAAGAATCAAGATGTAGAACCTGAAGGAATAAACACATATTCAGACAGCCATAGACAATCAATTGTAGAAACAAGAATCGCGACAACAAACTATTCCAGTCATAAAGTAGGATGGATGTATCTAAAATTTTGTCGACACTATACCGTTCCCCTTGAATTTCGACATGTTTACATCAGTCAACATTTACTTAGCAACTCGTAATCATTATTTGAATTATACAGATATATATTATAAAATTAAGGTGATACCGACCAATCACCATGCATTCACAGCATTCGATCTAAATTACATTAAACTAATTCATCAACTAATCGGAATAGCGTGTAGTCAGCTTGAGACAGGCATAAACATCGATTAACATAAGAAAGTGAAATACCTACCATCAGGTGACTAAGATTCAAAGGTAATTCATGCCCACAAAAAACCAAATATACAACCCATCCAAATCAATCAAACAACAAAAAACAACCCATCCTCGATTTCGCTACCATCAACATGAAGAAAGTACATCACAGAAAAATCTTATATAATCGATGAGAGGAGATTGAATCCATTTAAACAAGGAAGTGAAAACACACCCACCTACATATATCAGGGGCTACTATATGTATCACAGATGAGAAAGAGCTATCTATTACGAAATGAGAAGTATTTGCAAGATTTTTAATTCCAGTAGAAGATGAGCGTGTACGTTTCATCCCACTTACTTTGCGCCAGTTATTAACCTTATTTTTAATTCGAAAGGATCCAGAGCTCCAATCAACAGAATGAATTCAAATCTCAACCAAACGAAGTACAAGGATATTGGGATCAGTAAGCCAAATATTCACTATCTTACCACCATTTTGACAGACAGACATTTAGGAAGAAAATTTATACAAATATTTTCGCACCTCAAATCAATGCGGATAGACAAAAGAATTCCAATAAGTGGGGTGATTTTATTTTAAATGAAATATGATAGTACTCCACGTAATCTTGAATGGACTAAAGTACTTTTGACCTGAGTTGAGGACAATATAAATTTGTGAAACAAAGAAGAATCTGAACACCTAATTTATAGGATTCCAGATCTTGGACAGGTAATGAAGTAACCCACCAACGAGTAACCCCGTTGGCAAGAACCATATGAAACATTACTGTGTCTCCCTTCACTAGCATCTCTAACAAAACCAAAAGAAAAACGTTGCAAACTGAGTTTAAAAATCATTTTTGTAATCAGATAGAACTTCTACGTAAACTACTTACCTATATATTTGACGTTACTTTTTTAATTGCTTTACTCAATGTTTAATCGCTTATACATATGTTAGACGCTGTCTGTGGAACATTAGGTATCTAAAATAGACGACTCGCATCTCCGTAACTAGTAATTGCAAGCAAGATGAAAATACTCGAGCGGCCGCTAGAAACGCGGTCTAGCTCAGACCCCCCTTAACTTTAGGCTCTTCAGCACGACCGTCTACTTGCCCTTAGACCCGTCTCATAAATTAGCCAAGTTAATGAACCAAAATCAAAGAATGGACAGCACAAGATTTATTCTGAGGGACATGACAACTGCCAAACTAACAGACAAGATTGCTTGTTACATTTCTAGATATCAAACAAACATCCTGGCTGCGATGAATGTGGACAGTTCTTCTTCAAACTGGACATGAGCCTGACGCCCTTTTAGATTCGATATCCTCTGGGTGTGGCAGGTTTAATAGAATCAGCCCTTGAAAGGGGCAGTTAGACCCTTCCTTTTTATGTGGCTAATGAATAAATTTAGAAACCTCAAAAGCAGAAAATATTTAAGAAGACTTCACCGAGCTTCTAGAGATGATAACGTTGCGATCAAGAACGGAAGAACTTGCTCATCGCATAATGGCATGCACTTTGCTCCGAGAAATTTTATAGAAGATAATTTGCTGATTTGAGGAAAAGATTCACTTCAGATGACTCCAACGCGATGTAACCGGCGGAATCCCCTTTCAATGCAAGAGGCCTCTTTATGAGGGAGAGCGTAAGTTATTTTAATCAAACGGAAACCGCGGAAAGTCAAGTAAATTAAAGAAGTATACTGTAAATCATTGGGATACTCAACGCTCTGAGGTAGTAGGTAGGCAATTTGTAAGTTCCACCACCACTAAGCAATGTCATCTTCATGTCCACGGTCCAGGCAGGTAAAAGTCATAAAAGGAGGAGAGGAATATGCGGTTTCCCATGGAATTGTCCCGTTGTCTTTTTTCCGTATTCAAGTTATCGTATCCGATCCTAATCGTTTGAAGAACGGATTAAATTCGCAATTTACCGAACTACCATCCAGTCAAGTTCTCCATTAAGAGGTTTCACTATTAATTTCAGAGAAGTTTTACTTGATCAGGGATGGAAACGGCGTGATCTAACTGCAAGTATCGTGAGGTGAACCACTCTACCGTTTCAAAATGGTTGGCTCCAGGTGCGCAGTTTCGACCTGAAGCCATAACTACCTACCAGAAAGTTAAGAAAAAGTGTACGCCGTCATCGTTTTGAAATCGAAGGCCATCATCCGTCCTCACCTTGGTTTGTCATCGGGTCTTCAAGTCCCCTCACATTTGGGAAGGGAACTACCGTTCAACTTTCGTCGGAGGGCTGCCTTTTCCCCTGGACATCTCATCGCAAGCTGCATACAGATAAGCCAAAATCCTTCCCAGCGAACCATCTTTCCTTTTATTTTCCTTAGAACCTTCTACCTTATACCAATTCAACCCTTTATTCGGTTAACCCATTCCTCCCTAGAGGCAAGATCATAATTTTCTTTAATTTTGGAAGTCAGTGGCAGGAAATTCCCCTATTTTATTTATTTTGCTTAAGGTATAGCAAAGTACCTGTACTTAAGTAACTATAGTTCTTTTGATACTTTCTACGGCTAAAGGCATTTATTTATTTGAATTTTTTTTGTTTTTAGTTGAAATACATTCCGTTATTTCTGTACCAGTGTATCTTGGGTTCATCCCCACTCCTGATTGAGCTAGTGATAGTTTGAATTTTCGTTAAACTCTGGTATAGAAGGTGTGGAAATGACTAATAAGATATAAAATAGTTTCGTTAATAACATAGCTTCCTCAAATCTCCTTCTAACGAGAAGTTTTATTAAATAAAATCCTTAAGAAAATCCTACAAGGACAAATCGAGTTTATCTCTGTCGTTACCAAACAGTATTGAGCGCTCAATTGTACCATATCAAGTCTGAGAGGAGTGATCATAAGTCATAAATGATGACAAGAAGTAACGTCAGCGACCATTTTCTTCGGTGGATTGTTAGTCACAGCGATAGGATATCGTCTCGAGCAGCCAACGGAACGGGGCGTGTGCACTGTGCAGTGGGATGCTCCTGCAGCTAGGATGACCTTGGCGGCCCAGACGTTACCTCGTGGGGGCATGTCAAGGAAAGCTACCTACTAAGCTTGCCCTTCCGATAACCACCTAACGTTAATCTTATTCGATTTCCACTTCGTACTCGGTCCGCTCGTCTTCTGGACGTTTAAAACGTGACAAATGTGTACTATATCGGTTGAAATTACAGTCACACATCAAGATAGTGGGTTTGTATACCACCAACTACCGTCAAGTGTGGTTTTTGGTAATTTACAAGCCGCTACTGCTTTAATCGAGCTGAATATTGAAATGTGGCTTTTACACATCTCAGCTACCAGCAGGTATGAAGAATGTAATTTTTCGCTTATCGCGTATGCGTCCCAGGTATGGTGTTTCCAAAGGCTATGTATGAGAGGTAGAACTTTTCATTCATTTTTAGTTTATTATTCAATAATACATTGCAATCGCTCTTGAAAAAAAAAAAAAAAAAAATTCTAACCCCTCATGAAAATTTCATAGTTTACGTTTCAAAGGGTGTAGAATCCGAATCTGCAATAAAAAAATTTCCGTCCGTCCGCCGTACGCACGATTTCTCCCGGACGGCTGGAGCAAAAAATCTTAAATTTTCAGGAAAAATCCATGTTGGTCCGACAACTCCCCAATTCTTTAGCCAGCTCTCTCACTTAATTTAAAGTGCCCTTTAAGGGTTGTCAAAGTTTTGTAAAATCCCTAAAACCCTCCAAAAAAACCAAGGTGGCCTAAATGTGGACTTTTTTATAAGAACTTTCCATGAGGAATCGAATGAGCCCCTCCCCAGGTCCGTAGCTCGAACCATTCCCGATGTATGGAATGATCTTATACTGCCAAGATTTGCATCAACATTCACTACATCACTAGGTTACTGCGATCAAAACAAAAACAACAGCGTTTTTTTTTTTTTTTTTTTTTAATTTTTAATTGCAGTAACCTAGTGACGTAGTGAGATACTGGAGTGAACTCCTAAAAGGCTTTATAGCCGATACACGGGTTGAATCATTCTGATATGCATGAAACGCTGCAAATTCATTCACTGGGGTTTATTATTCAATTGGCTTGCTCATGATTTGAATTTCTACTAAGGTTTGGAGTGTGCGTGTTTCACAGGTGATAGAGCGATTATTGAATTTCAGGAGATATGCATAGAACACTTAAATCGGTTCTCAACCAAAATGTCTATTTGGATTGATCAGTTGATCATATTTGTGTGCCTCCTGAATTTCAATAATCGCTCTATCACCTGTGAAACACGCACACTCCAAAGCTTAGTAGAAATTCAAATCATGAATCATTGAAAAAGAAACCCCAGTGAAAGAATTTGCAGCGTTTTTTATTTTAGCGAATTAAATACCGTCTTAATTTTGACGAAAACTCAATTCTGTTCATTAGACTTGCGAATGTGATGAAGTTTAGGTTTCCGGCTCCAATAATACTGTAAATATTGAGTTTTAAGCGCTTTTAAATGATCCTGAAGTCCTTAAAATGGGGATGTTCCCTCCCGCACACCCTCACGAGTTGACTCAACGATATTTTCGTTTTCTTGTCAACTGTGTGTGTCAATCTGTGACTTGCGGATAAATCATCGACGGATGAGGGAGCCCTACAGGCGACGAGTAGCGGTTATTGTTGTTCCCCAGCCCGCTAGCAGGTTGTTGCGGTCACATTGGCCGCTTTTGATCAATTAGCCACGCGAAAGGCGTGAGTTCGTTCAAACCGTCGGGCTTTTCCGTTAGACATATTAGGGACCCTGGTCATATTATGGTTCGTTCGAATGAGGTAAACCAGTAACTTTTTACTGAAATGGCTTACATCAAATACCTAAGTACCGGTAAAATGTAGTATTTACCAGTTGAAATTCTAACCCCCCCCTGAAAATTTCATGGTTTACGTTTCAAAGGGTGTAGAATCCGAATCTGCAACAAAAATTTTTCCGTCCGTCCGCCGTACGCACGATATCTCCCAAACGGCTGGAGCAAAAGATCTGAAATTTTCAGGAAAAATCCATCTTGGTCCGACGACGCCCCAATTCTTGAGCCAGCTCTCTCACTCAATTTAAAGTGCCCTTTAAGGGCTGTCAAAGTTCTGTTAAATCCCTAAAAACCTGAAAACAAGTCGGAGCGGCGTAAATTTGTACTCTTTTTGAAGAACATTCCATGAGGAATCGAATGAGACCCTCCCCACGTCCGTAGGTCAAACCATTCCCGATGTATGGCCCGATTTATGCTGCCAACATTTGCGTTATTTTGGTTTATTATTGTTTTTGTTTGGATATCAGTAACCTAGTGATGAAGTGATGTAGTAATGTGGATACTGGAGTGAACTCCTAAAATTCTTAGTAGCCGATACACGGGTTGAAGCATTCTGATATGCATGAAACGCTGCAAATTCTTTCACTGGGGTTTTGGTTTATAATTGTTTTTGTTTTGATAGCAGTAACCTAGAGACGTAGTGACGTAGTAATGTGGATACTGGAGTGAACTCCTAAAAGGCTTTGTAGCCGATAAACGGGTTGAAGCATTCTGATAACCATTTAAAAAATTCTTTCAAACGCTGCAAATTCTTTCACTGGGGTTTATTATTCAATTGGCTTGCGTTCATGATTTGAATTTCTACTAAGCTTTGGAGTGTGCATTTTTCACAGGATAGAGCGATTATTGAATTTCAGGAGGCACACAAATATGTTCAACTGATCAATCCAAATAGGTATTTTGGTCGAGAACAGATTTACGTGCTCTATGCATATCTCCTGAAATTCAATAATCGCTCTATCACCTGTGAAACACGCACACTCCAAAGCTTAGTATAAATTCAAATCATGAACGCAAGCCAATTGAATAATAAACCCCAGTGAAAGAATTTGCAGCGTTTCCAATTGAATTAAACCTTTTTCCGACACAATTAAACATTTTCCCAAAATAATTAAACTGGTTCGGCATTCATGTATACCATATGAAGATTGAAAAAATTTCCAGAATTGAATCAAAACTTTCCACAAATTGAATGAAAACGAGGAAAAATCTGTTATTTTAGCCTAACAAAATGGATTTTGATTTTTTTGCATTTTCAGGTTCTTTACCCTGAGTCACATGGGTACTAATATCGATTGCTAAACAAAACGGTTTGTATCACACTGTAAATGGAAGCTAAAAATCAGTTTCCCCCCAAAAAGGCATGTATCCTTCTCGTTGTTCTAACCTGATTGTTGTACTCCAAAATGGAACGTATCCCTCATTCTTAGTAAGCCCGCTTTATCGTTTTCATCTCAAAAGGGTGTGTATCCAAAATGGGAGTTCCCACCAAAAATTCAAATATCATTCGAAGTGTATCCGCTTGAGGGAAGCACTGGCTGAGGGTACCTGGAAAAGTAGGTGCTCAACCTTGTCGATAGATGGCGTTGTCATCTTTCTTGGGTACTGCGTTAGCCATTTCGGCGGGCCGTCAGCTGAGCAATGACGGAGCGCTTCATGATTCCATGTTGTTTTCCTAGTTCAAAGTTCGTTTTGAAGTTTGAGCAGTGTTACCAATGTAGCTGGAATGATTTTTACCTAGCTGTGGGACATTTTTTGATGTTGCTTGTGGGAAATATCAACAGGTGTGAGTGGGCCAACCCTGGTTTTTTCAGGGTAATTTGATCGAAGATCGAAGGTTGTTTACAGTCGGTTTCGTTATTTTTACAGTGTCGGTTTGTGTAATTTTACAGTGTTTGTGTAATTTTTCTACACAAAATTTTAAAATTTCTACACAAAGATTTTATTCTATACAAAAAAGGAAAAAAATCAAATCGGTATGGGCTGCATTTCAAAATGTGGAATGACTGTAACAGCTAGTTTCCTTCCAAAAATCCAGAATTGTGAGGCATACTCGTAGAAAAACCAGGAAATTTTTTAATAAACAGCGACGATCTGCTAAAGTGAGTTTTACCCCAAAAGGGGTTGAATCCAATTTTGTTACCAAAAAGGCATGTATCCAGATTAAAAATGGCGCTGTCTGCTAACGCTTTTGACAGAATATCTTCAAATTTCTAGAATAAGTTACCTGCCCAATGAATAATAACTGGAATAAGTTGTAAGGCGATAAAGTTCATCGTATAAGCCGTGAAACATTTTTCTCAATTTACAAACAAAAATCAGAATTGGATATGTACACTATCGGATCCACCCTACATAATATGTTATGTACTACATATTATGATAAATGACTTCCCTGGATCCTGGTACATAATTATTATCATGAATAAAGTTTAATTGAATTCTTGAGAGGTTGAATTCATTACCTATGGTAGAATGAAATTCAATAATGTATCATCATTCACTGGACTTATACGTAATTCGGATTAGTTTGGAAAAAATATCGATGACCGATATATCGAAATTTTCCTTTCGATATATCGAATTACTAAAACGATACTTTTTAAAAATATCGATATTCGATATATCGATATTTTTTGCCGATATTGACATCCCTACTGCAAATTATTACAAAGAGTTATATAATTTCTATACCATTTCCAAACCAAATGAAACCTTTCTCAAACAAAATGAAACCCGTTCCAAACCAATGAAAAATTTTCCTATTCAAAGAAAAACTATTGAGAAAATGAGTGAAATGAGGTCCCTAGATAGGAGGACCCTGCAAATTGCAGTGAGATGCAATTGTACCTGTCGTAGAAAGAAGTTGACAAAATGAAAATTCTATGAATTTTAGGAATAGGATTATGGAAGAAGATCTCACTTTAGTAGATTAGGAAACGAATAGGTAAAAAGGTTTAATTTGATATGGAAATGATATACAGGGTGTCCCACCTATATGGGCCCATTGGGCGTACTTCGTTTCGGCACAGTCATCGATTCGGCACACCTCTTATCACGATCTTATCAGATAAGATCGATGTGTCCTTACATCGATCTAATTATCGATCTAAATACGAATGAAAGCAACGATTTCTGGTGTGAAAGCAAAAATCTCCTACCGTCTAGTTTGGTGGTCTGGATGCTCGCTACGCTCGCATCTCAAAAACAAAAAAATATCCTACATCAATCCTTCTAGTGAAGTATAGATCAGAAGAAACAGAAATACTTAGGAGTGAAAGCAACAATTTCGGGTTTGAATGGTCGTGATAATAGTTTCAAGATGGCATTATATCGATGTAATAATCGATAATTAGATCGATGTAAGGACACATCGATCTTATCTGAAAAGATCGTGATAAGAAGTGTGCCGAATCGAAAACCGCCGGGGCCCATTAAGGAATAACAGCCATACGGTGCGAGCTATCAAAAAATAGAACTGGACCTTATCTATAGTATTTTCACTCTGCTTGAAGGTGGTGGAAACCGTTTTTCATTGTTTCGATGTTTTAGTGCTTTAAATCTTCGATTATAACTTGAGGTTACCTCTTGACCCCCCTTTTTTATTTTAGTTACTCGATTCGGAATTTTTTTTTCAGAAAATGAAACATTTTTGATGACAGATCTGTGTGTCTGTCTGTGTGTCTGTCTGTCTGTCAGCAAATCCTTGTTACGGGCAAAACTACACGAAGTTATTGTCCGATTTTGATGAAATTATCAGGGATTGTGCGGGTTGGGGTGTAGATGGTCCCCTATAGGTTTCATGACCCCCGGATCAATAGTAGCCTCTGCGCATGCGCAAACTTGAAATCCTTGTTACGCGCATAACTCCGGGAGTTCTTGACCAATTTCGATGACATTTTCAGGGATTGTTCGGTTTGATGTGTAGATAGTCCCCTGTGAGTTTCATGACCCCCGGATAAATAGTAGCCTCTGCGCATGCGCAAACGTGAAATCCTTGTTACGCGCATAACTCCGGGAGTTCTCGACCAATTTCGATGAAATTTCCAGGGTTTGTTCGGTTTGATGTGTAGATGGTCCCCTATGAGTTTCATGACCCCCGGATGAATAGTAGCCTCTGCGCATGCGCAAACGTGAAATCCTTGTTACGCGCATAACTCCGGGAGTTCTTGACCAATTTCGATGAAATTTTCAGGGATTGTTCGGTTTGATGTGAAGATGGTCCCCTATGAGTTTCATGACCCCCGGATAAATAGTAGCCTCTGCGCATGCGCAAACGTGAAATCCTTGCCACAAGCATAATAACCCCGGGAGTTCTTGACCGATTTCGGTGAAATTTTCAGGGATTGTTCGGACTTATTAAGTATATTTTATAGTTTGTTCAATAGTTGAACATGCCTACCTTTATTTTCTCAAGTAAATAAATAAATCAAGCAAATAAATTTACCCTTATTCAATATTTACTTCGCCTAATTGAACGAAGTTCTTTAGTTAATAATAATTTTCAATGATCTATACAGTCATGTTATGGTTACGAGGAAGCTATGTGCCACACCCACTTGGCAGAGGTTTTTTAGTTTTCGATTCTATGTTTAATTTGAAAGAGAAAATGCATCGTTGAACAATTTTTGTAGAGACTTCTTTTCAGAGTTATTCCACTTTTTGCGAACAACAAAAATCGACGAATCCTTTTCGAAAAAACTATTTTCTCCAATTATCTTCAACATTTTTTAGATTTTGACCACATTTTTGAAATCAGCATCAAATTTCCTATCGACAGAAGCCAGTTTCCATCATCAACAATCATCATCACAGATTGACATTACAGTTCAAACGATTCTCTAGCAGCACGGAGGGAAGTGAACAACCAATTCGCCAATCGATGGATCAATTGGTCTGTGAGATCTCCCGATCTCACCCCACTGGATTTTTGGTGGTCATCTCAAAGATAAAATGTACTCCAGGCAACACACTACACCAGAGGCACTAAAAGGTGATCTGAATCAAGCTTGCTTGGCTATCCCGCCAGATGTGGTACTTACAACAACTTCTTCGGTGAGAGATCGACTCTCAATCTATTGACAGAAGCAAGGGGGTCTACTGAAACGTACGTAATTATAGAAGAATAAGAATTGCCAATAAAACGTCTAGTAAAATTTGTATGTGTACTACTTATTTATTACGACTTGGTGCAGGGATTGAAATGTCAATCCTCTGAGGATGATTGTTGATGATGGAAACCGGCTTCTGTTGCTAGGAAATTTGATGCTGATTTCAAAAATGTGGTCAAAATCTAAAAAACACTGAAAATTCTTTCACTGGGGTTTATTATTCAATTGGCTAAGCTTTCTACTAAGCTTTGGAGTGTGCATGTTTCACAGTTGATTGAGCGATTATTGAATTTCAGGAGATATGCATAGAGCACGTAAATCTGTTCTCAACCAAAGTACCTATTTGGATTGATCAGTTGATCATATTTGTGTGCCTCCTGAAATTCAATAATCGCTCTATTCGAAGCTTTTGGATTCAAATCATGAAAACTCCAATAAACTTGATCCAAAACAAAAACCCCCTTTGCTGGCTAATGGGAAGGACTTCCATCTCTCTCTTCACAACAAAGCACTTATATATAGATATTGCGATTGAATAATAAATCCAAACCTTTCAGTAATAATATCTGGAAATAGGAGGCGGACTTGCTATATGCGGCAACGATGATATTCAGAGATTTGCTATAAACAACCAATTTGCCGGATGCTTCATATCTATGAAAATTCCAACGCGTATCGGCCTATCAAACACATCCCACGGAGATGCTCTACGTTTTGGGACATCATCTCAAGCAAACAAACTTCAGAGGATGAATAAGTGCAATTTTGGCAATTAATCGGGCGTTTGAAGGGGAGATTTTAGATACACCTTGGAGAGATGACCTTTATTGATATGGTCTAGCAGAATCAATATCTTGATTTTTATTCACATTGACGTGTGGCAGGGGATTGGGATCACTGTAATTATAGAAGAATAAGAATTGCCAATAAAACGTATAGTAAAATTTGTATGTGTACTACTTATTTATTACGACTTGGTGCAGGGATTGAAATGTCAATCCTCTGATGATGATTGTTGATGATGAAAACTGGCTTCTGTTGCTAGGAAATTTGATGCTGATTTCAAAAATGTGGTCAAAATCTAAAAAACGCTGCAAATTCTTTCACTGGGGTTTATTATTCAATTGGCTAAGCTTTCTACTAAGCTTTGGAGTGTGCATGTTTCACAGTTGATAGAGCGATTATTGAATTTCAGGAGATATGCATAGAGCACTTAAATCGGTTCTCAACCAAAGTACCTATTTGGATTGATCAGTTGATCATATTTGTGTGCCTCCTGAAATTCAATAATCGCTCTATCCTGTGAAACAAGCACACTCCGAAGCTTAGTAAGATTCAAATCATGAACGCAAGCCAATTGAATAATAAACCCCAGTGAAAGAATACTTATTTACCCCAGTAATATTATTGAATAATAAACCCCAGTAATAATATTGAATAATATTTACTTATATATTATCAGCGTTTATTATCAGAATGCTTTAACCCGTGTATCGGCTACTAACTACAGTACAAGTATTCACATCGGCTATCACTCCAGTATCCATATTCACTACAACTCGACGCTATCGGAATCACTAGGTTACAAACAAACAATAATAAACCAAAAAACTCAAATGTTGTCGCCATACATCGGGAATGGTTTGACCTACGGACCTGAGGAGGGGCTCATTCGATTCCTCGAGGTATGGTCTTAAAAATAAGTACACATTTAGGCCGCCTTGACTTGTTTTGAGGTTTTTAGGGATTTTCCAAAACTTTGACGGCCCTTAAAGGGCACTTCAAATTGAGCTGGCTCAAGAATTGGGGCGTCGTCGGACCAAGATGGATTTTTCCTGAAAATTTCAGATCTTTTGCTCCAGCCGTTTGGGAGAAATCGTGAGTACGGCGAACGGCCGGAAAATTTTTTATTGCAGATTCGCATTCTACACCCTTTGAAACGTAAACCAAGAAATTTTCAGGGGGGGGGGGGGGGGGTTAGAATTTTTTTTCCAGAGCGATTACAATGGTTTATTATTGAATAATAAACCAAAAGTGGGGTCAAGAGGTAACCTCAAGCTTCAATCGAAGATTTGACTAAAACATCGAAAAATGAAAAACGGTTTCCACCACCTTCAAGCAGAGTGAAAATACTATAGAAAAGGTCCAGTTAAATTTTCTGATAGCTCGCACCGTATGGCTGTAATTCCTTAATGGTCCCATATAGATGGGACACCCTGTATATAGGAATAAGCCTTCACTGATCGACGATTCCGTACCTTACATTGCGTTCTAGGTGTCATAAAAAGAGATCCATTCACATTTCAGCACGTTAGATGGATTATGAACGAAATTAGCCATAAGAGCCCAACTACAACTGATTACTGTGTTCATAGCTCGGTATTGATTGACAGTTGGATGATTTAGTCTTAAATACAACTCCGTGAACAGCAACCTCTACAAGTTCCTACTCACGAATCAAAAGCTAATATCAAAATACCCGCAATGGAACAAAACATGAAACTGTATACAGGGTGTTAATTCGAAGAACCTGCCACAGGCTATGAATAGATTTTACAACTCATTTCTGATAAACAGTGCCTCAAAGAAATTTGTTTACAGGCTTTGTTTTTTAGTTATTTCAATTTTAAGATTTTTTCGTGTTTTCGATCTTAATTCACAAAAACGGCCAGAACTCCGTTATGTACTTGAGAAAATTCAATTTTGATTATACCGTTGGAAAGAGAGTTGAATTTTCCAACCCCTGGAGTATCAAAAGTTCCACCAGGGACTCTCTATTTAGCCTGAATAGAATAGATAGATAGATAAAAGATTTAGCCTTGATTATAGGAACTCTCTATTTAGCCTGAATAGAATAGATAGATAGATAAATAGATTTAGCCTTGAATTTTCCAACCCCCTGGAGTATCAAAAGTCCCACCAGGAACTCTCTATTTAGCCTGAATAGAATAGATAGATAGATAAATAGATTTAGCCTTGAATTTTCCAACCCCCTGGAGTATCAAAAGTTCCACCAGGAACTCTCTATTTAGCCTGAATAGAATAGATAGATAGATAAATAGATTTAGCCTTGAATTTTCCAACCCCCTGGAGTATCAAAAGTTCCACCAGGGACTCTCTATTTAGCCTGAATAGAATAGATAGATAGATAAATAGATTTAGCCTTGAATTTTCCAACCCCCTGGAGTATCAAAAGTCCCACCAGGAACTCTCTATTTTGCCCACTGAAACCCCTGCCAGAATGCAATAACTCTATGGCACTGCCCCACTCTATGAACGTTCAGAAAAACCAAATTATAAACTAGGCGACGATCCTTGCAGAGCCTAGGAGACTAACGCCTCCTCGAACTCTGCTGTCGAGTTGGCTAAAAATGCAACAAATGATATTAATAATTTATGATCATAACATACCTATCTTTGAAATAACTTTTAAAATTCAAAAGATGCGATGATACCGTAACCATTTGTATCATGAAACATTATCAGTGCATTGTTTCGAAAGAATGACGTACACGGCTGTAAACGGCAGTAGACCTCAGAACTTTCTCAGTATCACATAACCAACTAGGTAGTAAAAGATTCGGTAAATGGAGAAAGTACGTTAATCAGGCGAAGAGCTAAATAAGTCCTAGACCTCCGCTCCAGCCAGCCCTCATGCCAACACAACTGTAATGGGAAAGCTACCAATATGAGGCGAGGCGAAAGTTGCAGCGCCAAAGCCAAGTTCCGCTATAAATACTTTGTACAGACGTGTCAACTCACACGGCCAGTCTCAGGGATAGAACATCTGCAAGTAAATCAACTTAGTGGAAATTCTTACAAATATAAATACCTACTTGTTTTATGAAAGCACTTTTAACTGATAAGATTGATCGGGAGTAGGAATAGTGCAGTTTTTTTTCCGCTGAAAGTATTCACTCAAGTTAGTGATACCTTTTTACCCGGCTAGGGGTGGATTTGGGATGGCTGATCTGTGACGGAACGTCGAAAGACGACGAAAATCTTAAATTTCTCGGAGGCACTTTTCGTCTTAAAGTAGTTGTAGGAGTCCATCACTTAAGTGGGATATGTAATATATGTATGTATGTATGTCATTCACTGGGGTTTATTATTCAATTGGCTTGCGTTCATTATTTGAATTTCTACTAAGCTTTGGAGTGTGCGCGTTTCACAGGATAGAGCGATTATTGAATTTCAGGAGATATGCATGGAGCACGTAAATCTGTTCTCAACCAAAATACCTATTTGGATTGATCAGTTGATCATATTTGTGTGCCTTCTGAAATTCAATAATCGCTCTATCCTGTGAAACGCGCACACTCCAAAGCTTAGTAGAAATTCAAATAATGAACGCAAGCCAATTGAATAATAAACTCCAGTGAAAGAATTTGCAGCGTTTTTTATTGAAACACGCACACTCCGAAGCTTAGTACAGATTCAAATCATGAACGCAAGCCAATTGAATAATAAACCCGAGTGAAAGACTACTTATTTACCCCAGTAATAATATTTACCTACATATTATCAGCGTTTCATACATATCATGATGCTTCAACCCGTGTATCGGCTATAAACTACAAGTATCCACATCGGGTATCACTCCAGTAACCACATTCACTACAACTCGACGCTATCGGCATCACTAGGTTACAAACAAACAATAATAAACCAAAAAACGCAAATGTTGTCACCATAAATGGGGCCATACATCGAGAATGGTTTGACCTACGGACGTGGGGAAGGGCTCATTCGATTCCTCATGGTATGTTCTTCAAATAGGTAAATATTTAGGCCGATTCGACTTGTTTTGAGGTTTTTAGGGATTTTAAAAAACTTTTACAGCCCTTAAAGGGCACTTTAAATTGAGTGAGAGAGCTGGCTCAAGAATTGGGGCGTCGTCGGACCAAGATGGATTTTTCCTGAAAATTTCAGATCTTTTGCTCCAGCCGTTTCGGAGATATGCGTATGGGACGGACGGAAAAATTTGTATTGCAGATTCGGATTCTACACCCTTTGAAACGTAAACCATGAAATTTTCGGGGGGGTTAGAATTTTTTTTCCAAAGCGATTACAATGGTTTATTATTGAATAATAAACCAAAAGCATCAAGCATAATGGAAATAACTCATGGACTTCAGTTGGGGAACTTGAACTTCGTTCAGGAACAATTGTATCTACAACACACGATAAAACCATAAGTTAAGTTTGCCACAAATGATTGGTAAGGACTGGTGTTTAAACATTTTAACGGAGTTGAGGCAACTATTTGTGATCCTCAGATTCGTTGGAGAATGAGGAAGTTATGGCTGTTTTTGTGACAGAAAGTCGAGAACACGGCGAAAATCTTAAATTTCTAGGAGGCACTTTGTGTCTTAAATTAGTTGTAGGAGTCCACCTGTTCAGATGTATCTGAAATGGTTTTAGATCTTGAAGAATTTTTCAGTATTTAGGTCATTACCTCTTGAAAACCACCCTCGACTCGTATCCGAGGCCCACAGGTAACGGGACCGTACCATGGCGTTAAGCGTATCGCTTATTCGCCGCTGTTGGTTACCTGAAACCATATCTATATCTGAAAATCCCGTTCCTATATGAAAATATTCAAAGCCTTCAACGGACTCCTAATTCCCCAAGCTGCGTAGCGCCGTTGGTTTTTCCCAAGCCACCCTTTTTCTGGCAAACGGTCAGTCACCCGTAGTCTCCTCCCTAGCACCCTGGGGTTTCCTGGGGTAGTTGTAACCCCGTCCCTGATTGGTTTCTACTATCCCCCTCTCTCTGCTCCCCGCGATTCCCCACTCTAAATTTTCTTCACTTCCCCTCCAAACAAAATGTTCCCGTTTTTTGTTAACAGAATCTGGAGTCAGTTCTCTCCTTCGTTTTAGCCGGTTCTTACACTCTTGTTAACTTGACTCTCCTGGGACCTCCCTAATATTGGCTGGGATCCCTATATAGTTATCACTTATCAAACTTGACTGACTTCATATCATAGTTATCAAAGTGACTTCATTTTCCCAACGAAGTAGTGGCAAAGCAGCATATTTTGTGATATTGTTGGCTACCCGCGAAACCTGAACTTTGGCAGAAGCGCCCTAAGGTTTTATTCAACAACACCTGCATTTATTTGATTGGTTCACTGTATCGACGAATACGAATTGAATTATGTATTTCCATACTCGTTCATTGAGCATGTACGCATTCATTTGAAATACAGCTTCCATCAGTTAACTACACAACCGTTTACATCTTCCTAGGGTTCACCTTAACACCACCCTTAAGCGGGATATGTAACGAGACTGTTTAATTTAATCTCTTCAAGAAATCATCACACTATATAAAAACCAGCTTATCAGAGTATATCGACGTTTCAGGGGGTGGTAACGCTGGGCGGGTGGAATTCTCGCCCCCGTCTCCCAGGGCAACCGACCTGCTCCCCCCTCCCCCCGACCCCGCCAGTGAAGGAAGGAGGGCCCAAGCGGGGGGAAGCGTCTCCCAGGGCAAGCGACGTGGTCCTCTCCTCGGGGATTTGGGATATACGATTTTTTGACTTTTAATATTGTTATTATACTCCCTCATTGTGTTGTTTAGTACTCTACCTCCTGTACACACGGGACTTACCCCAACAAGAAGGCACAACTGTTGCCACCTTTGCAGATGATACGGCTATCCTCTCTGTTGGAGATGGTATAGAAGCTGCAACACGCAAACTACAGGCGTCTACAACTGAGGTTTGTAAATGGACCAAGATGTGGAGAATGAAGCTGAACGAATCAAAATCAGCCCACATCAACTTCACTAACCGAAAAGTCCCAATCTTGGATGTTGAGATCAATTCGAATAAAATACCGCATACTGAAGCAGTTAAATACTTGGGTTTGACACTTGAATCCAAATTAAACTGGAATAAACACATAGAAAAGAAGAAAGAAGAACTTAAAATCAAGTACAGAAGGATGTATTGGCTAATGGGAAGGAATTCCCATCTCTCTCTTCACAACAAACTGCTTATATATAAGCAGATCCTTCGCCCTATTTGGACCTATGGGATACAGATCTGGGGCTGTGCCAAGAAATCAAATATTAAGAAAATCCAAACCTTTCAGAATAAAATACTGAGAAGTATAGTTGGAGCCCCTTGGTACATGCGAAACGATGATATTCATCGAGATTTGAGGATGGAGACAGTCTATGAAATTATTGCAAAATACGCAAGGAAGCATGAACATCGCCTCCACAAACACGTGAACCCGGAGATGCTCTACGTTTTGGACAACGAAGGTGAAATCCGACGTCTCAAGCGAAACAAACCACTGGATTTAGTTGTGCTGCGTGAATAGAAGTGCAATCGAACTCAGTGCTAATTAATTGAGCTATATAATAAAGGGCTAGATTTTGCTGTAAACCTACCCTCTTGGAGTGTACCTTTATTGATATGTAAAATTGCTAGATGAAATGTATTTGATTTTTCAGTCGCAATTAATAAATCACGAAAAAAAAAATTGTGTTATTCACCTATTTCTTTTTAACCTGCGTAGCAGGGCCATTAAACTAGTAACGTAATAAAAGGCATTGACCATAATGGAAATAACTCATGGACTCATACGTGCGTACCATCTAAGTTCAGGAACAATTGAATCTAGTACATACGATAAGATCATACGTTTGTCAAAGATGATCAGTAAGGAGTGGTGTTTAAACATTTTAACGGAGTCGAGACAACTACCCAACTTCTTGCCCCATGTCTCATTGAACTGTCATTTCAACGATAAGAAATCCTTCTAAATCAACTTACCTAATAAAGAGCACGGGTAAACATTGTTAGTTCCGTTCTCGGTGACACACCTTGACAAACTCACTTCCATTATTCAATATGGCACCTAATAGTCGGTAAGAACCTTCACGAGTTATTTTTTTCCCCTAGCCGTAAAGGCGGCCGTCTTGGACACTCTTCTCTCCGCTTTTTTTACATAATAGTCCTTGCCATAGGTGAACAATACAAGTCTAAATACTGTAGTTACTCGCTAAGATTTCTCATAGAACTCGACTTTGAGGGACGTTTTCGGGCGTAATTGACTTGATTTGCCAAACAATGAATGACGAAAACGGGGGGCCCGTTGCACGGGATTCGAGCAACCTGCAATTACCGCGTAAAATCACAGTTTCTTCTTCATCATTGCTCCCAGTCACGATTCGTTCCAGTTGGTCTCGAGATAATCAAATTACTTTCAGTTGCAGTGAGTTCTTGGCGAACATTCAAAATCCACGGCAACATTGTCAAATACTACATTTGCTTAAGTGATCACTCACATTACACTTATCATCAAGCTATATACATCTATTCTCTTGTATGGCGCGGAGGTGTGGGCAGACGCCTTGAACGTCGCCTATTACCGCAAGAGAATGGTAGCAGTACAACGAAGAGGAGCACTACGGATCGCCTGTGCATACAGGACTGTGTCGGAACCAGCCATACTTGTTATTGCAGGAGTCATCCCAATACAACTCATGGCAGCGGAACGGAAACGTAAGTTCGATAGAAAAGGGGAAACAAAAATACAGTCGCCAAGGAAGAGAGGCAGCGCACGATGGCTAACTGGCAGGAGATGTGGATAGGAGAACACCGAGGAAGATGGACTGCACACTCAATACCCTGTATCGACACATGGATGAACAGATCACATGGGGAGGTGAACTTTTTCCTGACGCAGTTCCTCTCAGGCCATGGACTCTTCATACGCCTACTTGCATAGGATGGGGAAAGTGGATGACCCAGCATGCCCGTATTGCAAGGAAGAGGATGATGACGATGTGTTCCATACTTTCTTTAAATGTCAATACTGGGCTGCCAAAAGAAGTTGGCTTCAGCAGACACTGGAGCTATCACCTCAGGACATGACACCAGAATGTATCTTAAGTAAAATGCTTGAGCGTGAACAGAACTGGACCGCCGTAGCATCCTTTTCTGAAAAGATCCTGAAAATAAAGGCTGTGAAGGAACGGGAGAGGCAGAGCAGAGAGAACACGGACCGAGAGGAGTAACAAATCCCTCCCTAGAACCAGCCTGAAGTAATGTGTCAAACAGTTCCAGGCTGAGTTCCGTCGTGGGAAATGGAAGGTGAGCTTTTAGTGGGTTTGAATCCCACATAACCCAAAGTGCGGTCCCTTTTGGGTGTCTTCCGCCGATTTCCACCTAAGGATCTCAAAGATTTCCTCACCTGCCACCGGGGAAAAAAAAAAAAAAAAAAAAAAAAAATCAAGCTATATAAAGACGAAAATATCAGAGGAGGTATATCCATTTTTCAGGGGGTGGTGACGCTGGGCGGGAATCCCCCCTCCCTCCGACCCCGCCAGTGAAGGGGACCCCGCTGGGGCGGAGCGTCTCCCAGGGCAACCGCTCCCCTCCTCGGGGACTTGGAATATACGATTTTTTGACTTGGTGTATTGTTTCTATACACCCTCATTGTGTTATAATATTTGATTACATTTTTGCACCAAATAAACGAAAATTGGACTTGGAATGTTAAAGAGTTGTTTTCTAAAACATACACTTCAATTTCAGTTCATGGTTCATCATTTTAGATAATAAGCCTTTGTAATCGTACACCACAAATTATTCATAATCCGTCTCTCAAATTTTGTCACTTCTCAAGAATCCGTTCTGTGGCCCATGGACTCCACAAGGGGTCTAGCTGGGCAAGACGTCTACCCTGCCCGTTCACCTCAAACGCATAGATTCTATTGTCGCGAATTAGATGATATATTTCGTTAAATTTGAAATGGGTTTCGGCAACAAAATAGCTATGGCACTGATTTCACTTCCGTCAAAATTCCAAATCACCTGGCGTTTGATTATTAGTTTATTACGTATTATTCTGGAATTAAACAACTGAATAAAGATAGTCATTGTTGGTACAGACCTGAACGAGAGTAGTTCAGCACAAAAAACAGGAAGAAATAGCAGAAGAAAAGAGTTCGCCATAGCCGCGGGGTAAAAGCTGGTCAAAAACGTAATTTTTCATTTTTTTTTTTTTTTGGGATTTTATGCTTTTAGTAGATTCTCTCATGGCAAACAATTGATCTGAAAGTAAGCCCCCAAACCTCAAAATGACACGAGCTGTCACGCGTTATTCCAAAAAAATTAACTCATGGGGTCCCCCCCCCCCCAATGTTTAGTAATTGTAGACGCAGAATCGACAGGGTAAGGTTTTAGACCCGTGAAAATTCTCCCATGGCAAACAATCACAATTTTTGAATCTGAAAGTAAGCCCCCAAACCTCAAAATGACACGAGCTGTCACGCGTTATTCCAAGACAATAAACTCATGCATTTTTTCCTCAATGTTCAGTATGAAAAAGGATTGTAAAATTTCTTGTATTTATTGAATTTAAATAGATTCGAGGATTCCAATCTACACGAATTCCAATCTCAAACACATAGCAAGAGAGTCATAAATACAGATTGTGAGAAAACTCGCAGATAAATTAGTTGAATAGGTGTGATGTTCCTTCCGATACTCCAAGATAAATAAAACAATAGATTGATTGAGAACTGGGCAGGATATCAGAGAAGGAGTTCACGAGAGTGATTTTGTTGAAGCTCCTCATATTACGGTTACGGAGAAATTGATAAGATTGGAGATTTTCAAGAGAAACTCAATTTTAACTTTCATGGGAATTAATTAATCTACACAAATGTGCGAAACAATCAATTAACCCACAAAATCACGATAAGAGAAGCTTGCAGCTGCGCTAGTACTCAAGTAGACCATAAGATAAAATTGGCGTCGTTTTATGAATCAAGCAACAGTACAGATTGAAGCAAATTTAATCCGTGTGCGGGGTGGGCTTAGAAATGGAAATTCAAATGTACCGCGAAATGTGTGACAGGATGGGTGTGGCTCATACCTTCCTCATAAATGTATCGATTATTGAAATGTTTTGAATAATCTTAAATGGTATAAAATATGAGCTTGCTACAACGACATCAACGCTTTCAAAACGTGAGTCGACTTGTATTGCGAATCGGTCGCGCTAACCAGGAGGATAGAAAAATGATAGAATGGAGCTGAAATTCCTATGAGACTATTTTACCATTAAATGAGGAGGGAGGAAGAAATGGAAGGAAGTGGCCTTATACAATGCCACCAGCCTAAGTAAAAGCCTCGGGTGACGCGGGTGGTGATACCACGAAGCACTCCTGACGATATACCCAGCTCGAGTAACTCCATGGCACTTTTCCCACACCACACTCCATGTCAACGCTGCCACTGACAACTTGGACATCCCAGATTATGGCACACCCATCGGACTTAATGGCAACTATATCTGGCTTCTTGCCTAGTCACTCGGCATATGATCTCTCTCTCTCTCTCTCTCTCTCTCTCTCTCTCTCTCTCTCTCTCTCTCTCTCTCTCTCTCTCTCTCTGTCTCTCTGTCTCTCTCTCTCTCTCTCTCTCTCTCTCTCTCTCTCTCTCTCTCTCTCTCTCTCTCTCTCTCTCTCTCTCTCTCTCTCTCTCTCTCTCTCTATGACAATGCTTCACCTGAGTTCTCTGGACACATCCCAGCCACTGGATGATAATGGTTCTAAAGGTTCTAATTTTTACCAATCCCAGTCGATTTTTTGTCCAAAATTTCTAGAAATTGACACACCGCTTCTATATGTTAGCGGGACCCAAGAAAAACGAAGTTTTTTGACACATTTCTAGGACCGCAGCATCCATACGTACGAGGAGATCGGGTTGGCTTGAAGTTTGGACCAACTAGATCCATTTGGGAGTCCATGTGCGAAAGAATGGATTTTCTACGGCAATTCTAAGGCCTTTATATGCTTTTTGCGACGAACGGACAATGCAGATTTCGAATCTACGCACCTTAGAACCAAAAGAGACACAATTTGAGGAAGGTTTCACAAAAATGTTTGCTATACGATTACAAAGGCTAATAAATAAAAATAATGAACCAAAATTGTTCATATTCTGAAAGTGAAACCAAAGCTTGCGATACCTGCAGGAAAAGTTTTCAAACCCCCTATTCTGGTTTGCAATCCACTGCAGGATTTTCAACAATTTTTCGTTATTTACTCGCATTTTTACCAAACCTGCAAATTAAATCCACGTACCTACGTTTCCAGCAAAATTTCATTATTTTTATTTATTTCGGAGCCATTTTCAGAGGAAAATTTCCAGAAGTGTGTAAACTGACGGTTCAAATACATGTAAAACGCTTAACCCAGAAAACTCATATTGGCCAAGTGGGCATCACATTTTAATATAGACAAGGGAAATTTGAATAATTAAATATTGTCTACTTCAGTGGGTGAGAAAACCTAATCCGCCGATTGTGTATAACACAGATAATTCAAGTTGATATTTCTCCAGTATCCAAGAGAAGAAGAAATGAATGAATTATTCATCCATCCTCGCAGACTCGCGTTCACGTTGACAATAACCTCGCGAAATTCGACTCAAGGCCTCTCCGAAAAAAGGCCTTTAACGTGATCTAGTACCTGGAGACCACCTTGAGTGACGTCACCGCACTCTAAAACGTTTCACGTCGGCAGACGATCTTACGAGGGAATTCGAGTGAGGGAACAACTTGTGAAAACTTCTCAATCAGTTTGTGGCCATTCTTCAAGGTCTGTAAACGATTTTTATCACATCGTTTCTTGAACAAATGAAACATCAGCGAACATTAATTTGAAATATTCAAAAGTACCTTGAATTCAAATTTCACGCTGAGAATTCCAAATGATTGACAGATGCTAAATGATAAATTCTACTGTTCTGATTGAAGTGACAATCTTCAGTGTCAAAATTAAGAAGAAAAACACTGAAACGAGGTCTACAATTTTGACGTTTTTTGGGTTTTAGAAAAAGTTGACTTCCAAAAGTTGACCTGTCAAATTATTGACAGATGCTAAATGATAAATTCTACTGTTCTGATTGAAGTGACAATCTTCAGTGTCAACATCAAGAAGAAAAACACTGAAACGAGGTCTACAATTTTGCGTTTTTTGGGTTTTTGAAAAAGTTGACTTCCAAGGTCGAAAACCTGGATTACTCATGCAGCTATCATACCAAATAGCTAATTAATGGATGCTCCAGAGTATGGAAACATGAAAAGGCCTATAATTTTGACGGATTTTTAGGAAAAATTTCGAAAACTTGGGTACTTTCATACCAAATAGCTAAATGCTCCAGAGTATGGACAAATGGGCTCCAAGGCCTATAAGTGGGATTTCGCTCCACTTAAGACGGTATTTAGATAACTCCGGATAAGTTTCATTATGATCATTATTGTTAATACTAATGTAATACAGTAATACTAATACAGCGCCACAAAAAGTGACTGAACTATCATCCTGATTAAGTTTTTCTTACGTGTGCTAAAAACGAATCTGAAGTCAGAATTCCCATTTACCCCACAAAATTTTGCGCTACTGTAAAAAAAAAACCAAAAAGCGTAAAGAGCTCATAAAAAAAAAAAAATTGAAAACCCAAATAGACCGTCGGATTCTACTGACAGCATCAAATTTAAGATATTTATATGAAATCTCTCTCAAAAAGAGTTTTAAATGCCCCCATTTATACCATGACCCCCCAAAGAGGCAAACATTTTCCTTTGATAAAAATTTGAATATTTGATGTCTGTTAGCATTTTCATTTTCAGTGACCTAAGAAACCTAAGAATTGATATCAAATTTAAATTTGATACTGTCAGTAGAATCCGACGGTCTATTTGGGTATTTTAATTTTTTTTTTTTTTTTAATCAGCTTCTTTACGTTTATGTTGAAAAATCGACTTTTTAGGGCGGTTTTTTTACCGTAGCACAAAATTTTGAGAGGTAAACGGAAATTCTTACTTCAGATTCGTTTTTAGCACACCAAAATACGTAGGGAAAACCTAATCAGAATAATAGTTCAGTAACTTTTGGTTTATTATTCAATAATATTTCGCTCTTGAAAAAAAACATTTCTAACACCCCCTGAAAATTTTATGATTTACGTTCCAAAGGGTGTAGAATCCAAATCTGCAATAAAAAATTTTCCGTCCGTCCGCCGTACGTCGTACGCACGATTTCTCCCAAACGGCTGGAGCAAAAAATCTGAAATTTTCAGGAAAAATCAGTATTGGTCAGACAACGCCCCAATTCTTTAGCCAGATCTCTCACTTAATTTAAAATGCCCTTTAAGGGTTGTCAAAGTTTTGTAAAATCCCTAAAAACCTCCAAAAAAACCTAGGCGTCCTAAATGTGGACTTTTTTTGAAGAACTTTCCATAAGGAATCAAATGAGCCCCTCCCCAGGTCTGTAGCTCAAACCATTCCCGATGTATGGCATGATCTTATGCTGCAAACATTTGCATCCACATTCACTATATCACTAGGTTACTGCGATCAAAACAAACACAAGAGGTTTTTTTTTAAGATTTGTTTTGATCGCAGTAACCTAGTGATGTAGTGAATGTGGATACTGGAGTGAACTCCTAAAAGGGTTTATAGCCGACACACAAGTTGAAGCGTTCTGATTTGCATGAAACGCTGCAAATTCTTTCACTGGAGTTTATTATTCAATTGGCTTGCGTTCATGATTTGAATTTCTACTAAGCTTTGGAGTGTGCGTGTTTCACAGGTGATAGAGCTATTATTGAATTTCAGGAGATATGCATAGAGCACGTAAATCTGTTCTCAACCAAAATACCTATTTGGATTGATCAGTTGATCATATTTGTGTGCCTCCTGAAATTCAATAATCACTCTATCACCTGTGAAACACGCACACTCCAAACCTTAGTAGAAATTCAAATCATGAAACATTAAATTATAAACCCCAGTGAAAGAATTTGCAACGTTCATGTCTAGACGCTCCTTATAGTCCTCACCTTCTGCCTAAAGTCATCCAGAAACACTTGCCTCTATCACTCACCATGCAATACGAGAAATCAAACGAATCTGTTTCTGATAATTACCTATGTTTTCATTGTTGTTTCCTGAATTACTTTCAACTGTTTTTTGTGGGGCTGTGTCATCGTTTTCTATTAGATTTATACTAACCCTTCATTAACAACAATAATTAATCAATTATCACATTCCGCAGATTTCAGCGTGTAAAACGAGACTGTTTTGAACGAAATAGGAAGGAATCGGACGATTCCCGTGAATCACAATTGGAATTATAACACAGCTCGACGTTCTAACGTACTTGAAACAACAGTTCGTTCGGGACGGGCTGAGATGGGATGTCAAGAATTATGACTTCGAGCGGTTTGGTAATTCAAGGAGAACGTGATCCCGCAAAGTGAACGAGGATAATTTAATCCTCGGGGATCGTCACGACGGCAAGACAACCGGAGTGAAACATAACGTCAAACACAATATTGGGAATTACCGCAGTGAGGAGTAGTTTTTTCTCCCAATAACGAAAGCTCCAGTGCAAATACGACCGTAACATTGTTCCACCCATTTGCAGACACGTGTGGATATGTGCCTATACAAACATATAAGTACTCCATACACTACAGAGATGTCCCTATGTCCGGTTTTAATATGATTATAATCATCTACGAAACATTTATGAATATTTTTGAAAACTAGGCAATGTTCTTAACCGAGGGAAAAAAAACGAAAATTGGCTGGGCATGTTAGTATGTTGACAGCCCTAGAATGGATTGCCCCCTCCAGAGAAGTCTTCGAACCAAATTTTATATTGGTATTCAGTAGGTCTGAGAATCGGCTACTATATATTTTTCGTTTTTATTTCTTTCTTAATGTAGCATTAAAATCACTGGAGTTTATTACTCAATTGGCTTGCGTTCATGATTTGAATTTCTACTAAGCTTTGGAGTGTGCGTGTTTCACAGGATAGAGTGATTATTGAATTTCAGGAGATATGCATGGAGCAGGTTAATCTGTTCTCAACCGAAATACCTATTTGGATTGACCAGTTGATCATATTTGTGTGCCTCCTGAAATTCAATTATCGCTCTATCCTGTGAAACACGCACACCCCAAAGCTTAGTAGAAATTCAAATCATGAACGCAAGTCAATTGAATAATAAACCCCAGTGAAAGAATTTGCAGCGTTTTTTTTATTGAACCCACTATAAAAAACATCTATAATTTATCAAGTCCTTTAGCACTCGTATTGCGCTAAAACTTCCCCAAATTTAAACGATATAGCCAAATTTAAACGATATAGCCAAAGGTAGACTGATGTAGAGGAGGCACACAAATATGATCAACTGATCAATCCAAATAGGTATTTTGGTTGAGAACCGATTTACGTGCTCTTTGCATATCTCCTGAAATTCAATAATCCCTCTATCACCTGTGAAACACGCACACTCCGAAGCTTAGTACAGATTCAAATCATGAACGCAAGCCAATTGAATAATAAAACTTAATAATAAAATAATAAATAATAATACTAATAATAATAATACTTAATTGAATAATAATACTTATTTACCCCAGTAATAATATTGAATAATAAACCCCAGCAATAAGATTGAATAATATTTACCTATGTATTATCAGCGTTTCATGCATTTCAGAATGCTTCAACCCGTGTATCGGCTATAAACTAAGCTATAAAAGTACCCACATCGGTATCACTCCAGTAATCCACATTCATTACAACTCGATGCTGTCGGCCGGACATCAATAGGTTACAAACAAACAATAATAAACCAAAAAACGCAAATGTTTTCACCATAAATCGGGCCATACATCGGGACTGGTTTGACCTACGGACCTGGGGAAAGGCTCATTCGATTCCTCGTGGAAAGTTCTTCAAAAACAGTCCAAATTTAGGCCGCTTCGACTTGTTTTGAGGTTTCTAGGGATTTTACAAAACGTTTACAGCCCTTAAAGGGCACTTTAAATTGAGTGAGAGAGCTGGCTCAAGAATTGGGGCGTCGTCGGACCAAGATGGATTTTTCCTGAAAATTTCAGATCTTTTGCTCCGGCCGTTTCGGAGATTCGGAGATTTTTGCAGATTCGGATTCTACACCATTTGAAACGTAAACCATGATCCGTATAACCGTATAACCCTAAATCGTTACTCTTTTATCACCAACCCCTATTTTTGTATAGCCGTTTTAGTAATTTAATTGTTATCATCTCGCTCGATAACTGATCAATTAAAGTGTTTTTAATTGTACTTCAATTAAGATTTCCCTTAAGCTTATGGCAAATCTAAAACTTTTTTTAGGAGAATAAACATTTTTATTATTAAACTTCAATCCTGATATATGCTTAGTGTTCCCAATCTTAGATTCTTAAAAACACAAACATTGACATTGACAATCGTTGGGTGGTGCCGTATTCGCCTCTGCTAAGCAAGACATACAATGCTCATATTAATATTGAGTTTTGCAGTTATGTGAAGAGCATCAAGTATATTTGCAAGTATGTACGTAAGGCAGTGATATGGCTGTGTTTAGAGTGGAAAATAAACTATAATGAAAATAATATTGATGGCGTTTGTTATTTTCGTTTATTATTCAATAATAAACCATTGTAATCGCTCTGGAAAAAAAAAATTCTAACCCCCCCTGAAAATTTCATGGTTTACGTTTCAAAGAGTGTAGAATCCGAATCTGCAATAAAACATTTTCCGTCCGTCCGCTGTACGCACGATATCACCGAAACGGCTGGAGCAAAAAATCTTAAATTTTCAGGAAAAATCCATCTTGGTCCGACGACGCCCCATTCTTGAGCCAGCTCCCTCACTCAATTTAAAGTGCCCTTTAAGGGCTGTAAAAGTTTTGTAAAATCCCTGGAAACCTCAAAACAAGTCCAAGCGGCATGAATGTAAACTTATTTTAAGAACATACCGTCAGGAATCGAATGAGCCCTTCCCCACGTCCGTAGGTCAAACCATTCCCGATGTATGGCCCGATTTATGGTGCCAACATTTGCGTTTTTTGGTTTATTATTGTTTGTTTGTAACCTAGTGATGTCCGGCCGATAGCGTCGAGTTGTAGTGAATGTGGATACTGGAGTGATAGCCGATGTGAATACTTGTAGTGTAGTTAGTAGCCGATACACGGGTTGAAGCATTCTGACATGCATGAAACGCTGATAATATATAGGTAAATATTATTCAATATTATTACTGGGGTAAATAAGTATTCTTTCACTGGGGTTTATAATTCAATTGGCTTTCGTTCATGATTTGAATCTTACTAAGCTTCGGAGTGTGCGTGTTTTACAGGTGATAGAGCGATTATTGAATTTCAGGAGATATGCATAGACCACGTAAATCGGTTCTCATCCAAAACACCTATTTGGATTGATCAGTTGATGATATTTGTGTGCCTCCTCTACATCAGTCAACCTTTGGCTACATCGCTTAAATTTGGATTTGGGGAAGTTTTAACGCAATAAGAGTGCTAAAGGACTTGATAAATTATAGATGTTTTTATTGTGGGGGTATTGAGGTTCAATAAAAAAACGAGCAAATTCTTTCACTGGGGTTTATTATTCAATTGGCTTGCGTTCATAATTTGAATTTCTACGAAGCTTTGGAGTGTGCGCGTTTCACAGGGTAGAGCGATTATTTAATTTCGGGAGGTATGCATAGAGCACGTAAATCTGTTCTCAAGCAAAATACCTATTTGGATTGATCAGTTGATCACATTTGTGTGCCTCCTGAAATTCAATAATCGCTCTATCCTGTGAAACGCGCACACTCCAAAGCTTAGTAGAAATTCAAATTATGAACGCAAGCCAATTGAGTAATAAACCCCAGTGAAAGAATTTGCAGCGTTTTTCGTTTTTATTTCTTTATAATGTAGCATTAAAAAATACATATAACTCTAAATTGTTACTCTTTCATCACCAACCCCTATTTTTTTATAGCCATTTTAATAATTGAATCATTATCATCTCGCTCGATAACTGATCAATTATAGTGTTTATAATTGTACTTCAATTAAGATTTCCCTTTAGCTTATGGTAAATCTACAATTTTTTTTTTAGGAGAATAAACATTTTTATTATTAAAGTTCAATCCTGATATATGCTTACTTTTACCAATCTTAGATTCTTAAAAACACAGACATTGACATTGACAATCGTTGGGTGGTGCCGTATTCGCCTCTGCTAAGTAAGACATACAATGCTGATATTAATGTTGAGTTTAGCAGTTCTGTGAAGAGCATCCATAGCAACAAGTATATTTGCAAGT
The DNA here is from genome assembly GCA_031894815.1 of Creontiades dilutus. NCBI lineage: Eukaryota > Metazoa > Arthropoda > Insecta > Hemiptera > Miridae > Creontiades > Creontiades dilutus. The sequence goes on from JAVIWC010004633.1 coordinate 167,117, forward strand.
ATGTCCATAAAGGCAGTGATATGGCTGTGTTTAGAGTGGAAAATAAACTATAATAACATGAAAATAATATTGTTTGGCGTTTGTTATTTTTATATTCCCTTATCGTTTATAGCGCTCCATGCCTATTTCACGCATGTACCACATACTTACACACTTATAATAAGTAAGTTACTTTTTGTCTACACTAGAATTTATCTAGAAACTAGAAATAATCTATGAGGCAAAACAAAGTTTGCCGGGTCAATTCATCAATAATTTATCCAATTTATCAATTTTTTTCAGGATTTGAACACCTCAAAATGATCAGTTATCTGATAATCACCCTTATCCACACTTCAGGATTTATTGCTATTTAGTTTGAATGGGCACCTCATCTGACATTCAACTTGACAACCGTAAATTACCGTTACTTACTTTTTTTATTATTGAATAATAAACCATTGTAATCGCTCTGGAAATCGCTTGATACAAAAAAGCCTTATTTCCGAAAACCACGTATTTCAGAAAAATCGTTTCAAGTTTTCTATAGAAATCAGGCTGTTGTTCTCCTCCAGTTTGTTCTTTCAAGCCATTTTCAAAGACACATCGATAGAGCTTAAATTGATCAAGTTATCGAGAGAAAAAAATGAGCAAAAATCGATTTACAAACCAAAAACTCTATTGAAGGCGGGGAAATCAGATCGAATGGAATATTTGCGATATTTTTTAAGGTAAACCGACTTAACTTGCATGTAAGGCGATTCACCATCAAAAACAAAAGGGTTACCGATTCAATAATCAACCATTGTAATCGCTCTGAAAAAAAAAGTCTAACCCCCCTGAAAATTTCATGGTTTACGTTTCAAAGGGTGTAGAATCCAAATCTGCAATAAACATTTTTCCGTCGATCCGCCGTATTTACAATTTCTCCCAAACGGCTGGAGCAAAAATTCTGAAATTTTCAAAAAATCCAGTTATCTGACGAATCCCCAATTCTTGATCCACACTCCATGCATATCTCCTGTAATTCAATAATCGCCCTATTGTGAATGGGCACACTCATCTTAGACATTCAAATCTTGAACAACCAATTGAATAATAAACCCCGTTAGTGAAAGAATTTGCAGCGTTCTTAAAAAGAAAGAACAAGATTATTGGGAACTCGGTGCAAGAAAGCGACTGAATAACCTTCAACTAAAACGGAAAAAGTGGAAGTGAAGGCTTCCTGTTCCCCTTTCACCCTCGACTGATCCTCGCGCCCTCAGCTGCACCTGTTGCCCCGTCTCTCCAGCCGGCGTTTTACCGACCAAAATGCTGAGGAAACCGTTGAGAGAGAAATGAGTGACCCCGTAAGATCTTGTGGAGGAAAATGATATGATACTCTCCACTAGGCAAATATTAAGTGAATTCCACTCAGATATACGCGGCCATATACAGGGTATTAGAGGAGGGCGATAGTCGATAGGACTATCGATATATCGATGTTTGGGAATACGAAATAACTCTGCCCGCTTCCCTTGAAATTTAAAGTTTTTTTTTTTAATTGGCTTTGGAACTTTCCATTAGCCACAAGTTCATAAAATTACATTATTTACAAGTGTATTGTGGACTTAATTTTATCCTTATTCTATTGTGGACTTAATTTTATCCTTATTCTATTCAAATATAAAAATTACACTGCACTGTATAATCGTACATGACTTTGAATACACGAATGTCATTCAATGATAGTAGATGTTGAAAATTAAAGGGCTGCGTCGTTAGTTGGGACAATTCTGAAAACATCTGATCTCGTTCGCAATGAAATACTGGACAGTCCATGAAGAGATGCTCCATTGATCCGGTCGCACACTCGCAGTGATGGCATAGAGATGATTCACGAGAATTGAGACGGTTCAAATATTCATCACATATACCATGGTTGGATCTTAGCCTGACGATAGTTCTGCACCATGACTTAGATACATTGTTTCCTATGAACCACGGCGATGATGGAACTTCAGGTTGAAGGGCCAAGTAATACAACCCTTTTACTGAGCTTTTGTACTCCTTTCGCCACTTTTCCTTCCAGAAATGTCGAATTAGTGGATATAAATCTGTGCAGCTATAAAATTTAAAGCTTCACTTGAAGGAAAGTTAATTCATTCTAAGAAAAGAATTGAATTGAATGGTATTTGCTACCTAAGTATGTCTCATTGCCTTTTTCTTTAAACCTCCCAAGTTTCCATTCAAATTATCACATATCTATTCCATTTTCAACTAATTAAAATTTAAAAACTTTTAAATTTCTCCGTATTAAAAAAAAGGACATTTTTCCATATTTCACAAGGATATTTTCAGAAAAGAGAAGATTTCATAGATTTCATAAACCATAGGAACCTACTCAATATTTGATTAAAGTAAATTGTTATCTATTTGATTCTAAACAATAATTATAATTGAGCTGCGTTACATGTAGGCACAGGTATTTTATACAGGAGGGTGGACCCCATCTCCATTGAACGTGCAAATAGATGCACGTTGGAAGAGGCTGATCTATTTGCCGACAATGGGGTCCAGGCATTCCTTATAATATTCCGTGTCATCGATGCTATCGATAGTTGAGGTGTAATTTCACTATTCGAAAATTTTCGGAGTCAAAAAAAAAACGAACTATTTATCAGCCAACAATTTTTCCTTGATTTTTTTAACGTAACATTGAGCATCACTAGAAACTATATTGACAACATGAATGGGTTCAAATCAATACCACCCGGAGATTTCGCTCTTTTTAATTTGGATATTGCCCTTTTTGCAAATTCGTGGATTTGTGCCATTTTGATAAAAACATCATTTTCGTGAAATTATTTTCTATCAAAACTCTCGTCTGTTTGTGAAATTTCGTCGGAATTTAAAAGGGCAATAAGATTGTCCATGGAAAAAACTGATCTTTTAAAGAAACTATTTTATTTGAAAAAATCACTTTAACCTTTGGAACGTTTAGTATTGAGGTACCTAGAGCTTATAAACTTACGAAGGTTTGAGAAATTATTTTCAATGAAGAAAATGTTATAAAAACAATGACTCTTCAGGTGTTCTTCATTGGTCACGCGTGGAAGTCAACATCTTCCTCTTCTAGGCAGTCCATTCGTTATTACATGTTCATGGTCTTCGTCGTGGCTTCTTGGTGCTCAACGGTGTGTTTTCAAGATAACGTTGAACCATGCTAGATCAGGTTCGTAGCCCAGCCATCCCCATAATGGGTTTTAAGTAGATGAAAACGTATTTTTTCTCCTCACTTGGGACCATCAAATGCTAAAAATGACCAAGACTGATGTCAACTTCATTCTTTATTTTTCAAATTGAGCGGAAAACAGAATGCGTAAATGACACATTTAACTAGTAGAGACCGTCCATGTTTCTTAGGGAATTTCTTTATTTCAAAATGCCAGACAGTTTGTTGTAATATAAACCAAGTTTTTTGATTTCGAATTTCCCAGTCCGTTCCCAATTTTTTCACGTTCTCAGTTATCAGTTCGTATTTATCGAATTCAAAAGTTGCGGAACCATATAACTCACATGCAAATGTGCAACTTCTTTCTAGGAATAACAGACTCCGGAGAGCTTTCTGATAATACGAGATACTAAGAGGGCTGTGCGCACGCTTTCTGGATGCTATACAAACCTGACTCATAAGTGTGTGGTTACAATTTGGCATCGAATTCTACCAACTTCCATGAAAACTATTACTTGTTGTTTTTTATTCCTTTTGAAAAAAACACTATTCGACACTTCTGAAAATCGTGGATTTGTTCCATTTGTGATCAGAATTTCTCAGACGAAAAAATGGAACTTTTTTTGTAAACTGATTTATTTTTTTAATATTTGTTCAGTTTTACATTGGTTTAATAAACGTATTTCATCTCAGATAGACATTTTTAGAAAAAACAAAAAAATTTTCTTGTGAAAATTTAACCTCCTCAGTTAGTCACCGATAGTATTAACTAATCGATATTGTCTCACTATCGACTATCGGCCTTCCCTACAGGGTATCCCACATCCGGGTGGGCATCCGGTTATTGACAACTACAACTAATTTGTGAGAAAAAGTGCGTCTTGGAAATATTTTAGTAGAGGCTTAGTTTCCGAGTTCTTCACGGTTTGTGATTTTTTCATGTTATCGACTTTCCTTCACGAAAGCAGCCATAACTTCCTCATTTTCCAAGGAATTGAGACGGAATTAGGTAACTACCTTTACCAATTTTTCAAGCTGGTCTCCTTTTGCCTTGCCATCAATAACCAAAGGATCTCACCACTACACCAACTGTGCTATGAGCATGTTTTTGATTGTCGTTGGGACAGAGACACGGGCCTAGCAAACGACACACTATTGTTATTTTACATATTTGAAAGTATTTGTAATGTTTTCACTGCTCTTGGAAGCTATAAGTTCGAGAAGAAGCATTCCCAGTGAGGGACAGCCGCTCCGTTTCGACATCCACAAACCTGAACGACGGTGTCGTCACCATTCAAATGCACGTGGAAAATTCTCCTAGCGAGAAAACACGTCGAGTCGTGAAGTAGTCATTCCCCTCCCCCACAATCCCAGAATTCCTTAATTTCACCTAAAAAACATGTTTTCCGAGGAGAAACTGAATTTTCTCCCATACTGGCCTGAGGAAATTCAAATTTGAGGATACCGTTGGAAAGCTGACCTTTCTGGCCAACTTTTTAAGTAACGGTACAAAATGTTCATGTAAGAGAATTAGGTTTTACAGGCGATTGAAAAAAACCAGTAATTTTCCGGATTTGGCACATTTTTCCCTTTAGGCTAATTGTTCACGCATTAAACCTGAACAAAAATGTTTGGTTTGACATCAGGAAGATAGGTATTTTAATGTTCTTTCTAACGATGTCCTCAGATTTGAGATTCGTTGAAAAAAAAGGAAGTTATGGCTGTTTTTGTGACGGAAAGTCGAAAATACGATGAAAATCTTGAGCCGTCAATAACTCAGAAACGAAGCCTCTGCAAAAATATTTCTAAGAGGCATTTTTTGCCACAAATTAGTAGCAGAATCCATCCCTAGCTGGATGTCCACCTTTCCTTCAGTGGGACACCCTGTATAAAACCTAGCTATCATGTTATCTAAAGCCGCGTCCACACTATGCCGAATGAGGGTGGGCACCCTCGTAGGATCCTCAAAGGTGAACAAGTGTGGACGCGTGCCGACTTTGCGGTAGGCGACCCGAACAAGGGCTATCAAAAACCGACTTGTGTTCAAAGATTCCGGATCCGCATGAATAGTCTGGACGTGCCGATCACCCTCAGTCGGGTCGGGTAGTTTCATGGTATACATCAGTGAATGGTAGGAGTCTCCAGCAGCTTGAAATCGAAGGGTAACTGCAAGGCGTACACTTGCTGGAATTGCTTCCCTGAAGGTGATGTTTCTTCTAGCAATTTTGGGGCCTACCGTGCTTAGCAAAGTCACAGAATTTCATCCGGAAAAAGTTTGCAAAGCCCACGTCGTTTCTATACTCGTCATTTAATGCGTCATCAAGTATAAAATCTTTCATAAATTCGGTGGCGCTGTATTTTTTTCCTTCTATTTTTTATGGATGGACGAACCCAAAATCTTCGAGGGCGGCTGCGACGACTTTCAGCAGTAACTCCAATCAGAATTGCAGCGGCAGCTGCGAATTTGATCGTCCTCTCTCATTATTATTATTCACTAACTACTAATAAAATTCCACTAATTTGTGACCAAAAATGAAAATTATACAACTCTTTGGAGGCTACAAGCTGACTAAGGGCGACCGCCCCGTCCACACTACTTTCGCCGTGTGGACGCGATGCCGACCCGAAGAGGCCGGTCAACCTCTTTCAGCATAGTGTGGACACGGCTTAACATACACTATTTTCGGAAATATTGTACAACACTCCAGCATTATTGAATGCACTTCTTCTCTTCTGTTACCACGGTATTAAGGCGTATTCTGTCACTTGATCTCACTAGTGACACCTCCGGTCGAGCGGTTCATCATTGTGCCGATTATTTTGAAAAACGCCAGATTTGTTTTGCGGTTTTAAAAGCTTATTTACGTTTTGTCGTCGACGGCCCGCGATTAGTTTCCCACCTCGTTAAGCGCTTCCGCCTCCGAGGCCTTGGGAGGTCGCTCGTCTCGCGTTCCCACCTCAAGTTCACTTCAATCAACCGATCGCGGACTTCGCGACTGCAACGCCGTCCACCGCTACGCGAACGGAAGCCTCAACTTTTCACTTAGAGAAAAAACACAGCAAATCATTACACAAAGCTTTATTATTTCCGAATTAGAAGATCCCCTCTGAAAAATACAAAGAGCTATTCCCTCTCACTGATTTAAGGCTATGGTTTGGTAAGATAAGTGCAGCTTTACCTAAACGATTTTACAGAACCATGGTTCGATTGAGGAGTGGACATGGTTGCACCAACCAATAACTACGACTTGCTGAATCATCCCAATGCAGAAGTTGTGAGGACGATCCAGAAACCATGCAGCACATTATTCTGGAGTGTCCTGCCTATGCAACGTTTAGAGACTCCTTGCTGAATGAAATTGTGAACATACGGGAAATCGAGTGCCCCTTCAATACCCTTGTGGCATCAGGGAACAAGGACATTTTCTTTACCTTATATCAGTTTTTAAAAGCTATTGGCTCGAACCTGTAAAACAATATTATTATTACTAATTTATTTACTTAATACTAGTAACAGCAGTAAACACGTTGAAGCCAATAACAAAAATCCTCTCTACGCAAACACTGATGTACGTACGTCAGACGTAGTCTTCAAAAGTCAAGATGTAAAGTATCAAAGAGCTATAAATTTTGCTCGGCTGATTTATCTCTATGGGTGTAACGGCCCAAATTCTGAATGATTTGTGGTCAAATTAATTTTACTTATTAAGCACATACCTATTACCCAAGGCAAAGGTATTTACTAATTTATTTAGACTTGAAACTAGTAGCTAGTAATGGCTCGAAATCTATAAACACTTTTGAAGCCTCGAACCTGTAAAACAATATTATTATTACTAATTTATTTACTTAATACTTGTACCGGCTGTTAACACGTTGAAGCCAATAAATTTTTTTTTTAAATCCCATCTACGCAAATCACTGATGCACATACGTCAGACGTAGTCAGTCGTACAATACACAGCCCCACAAAAAAAAGTCAAGATCCGTAAAGTAGACTGGAGTATACCTAAGTATTTTTAGATGCTGAATTCGAATCCACGGTCCAAAAAATCCCCTGGCCCCCAAAATTTTGAGATACGGCCAAAAAACGACCCTTAAATTGGTGTCAGAATCTTCTTTTTGAGTCATGAGATTGGGATGAACTACGACACCTTTTAAAGTGAATTTCTACTTTTTATTTTACTTTTATTATTATTATTATTTTTTTTTAACTTAAGAGCCTTTGAAAGAATTAAAAGTCATATTCAATTACAGCGAAACTGGGAACACAGAAATCCTTACCTTATTCGACATGGCGCAAAAACCTAATTTCAACCCCTAGGAGTGGATGATTGAGGGGTTAAGGGGTGCCTACAGGCTTTTGGAAGTTCAAATTCGATCTCAGGGGCCCCAAAAACTTGGAAATCCTTACCTTATTCTACTTGGCGAGAAAAATCAAATTGCAACCCCTAGGAGGCGGTGATTAAGGGAAGAAGAGGTGTCCACGGACTCTTGGAAGTTCAAATTCGATCTCAGGAACCCCAAAAACATAGAAATCCATACCCCACTCGACTTAGCGTGATAACTCAAATTTCACCCCTAGGAGGGGGTGATAGAGGGGTTAAGGGGTGCCTACAGGCTCTTGGAAGTTCAAATTCGATCTCAGGAACCCCAAAAACATAGAAATCCATACCCCACTCGACTTGGCGTGAGAACTCAAATTTCAACCCCTAGGAGGGGGTGATTGAGGGGTTAAGGGGGTGCCTACAGGCTCTTGGAAGTTCAAATTCGACCTCAGGGACCCCAAAAACATAGAAATCCATACCCCACTCGACTTGGCGTGAGAACTCAAATTTCACCCCTAGGAGGGGGTGATAGAGGGGTTAAGGGGTGCCTACAGGCTCTTGGAAGTTCAAATTCGATCTCAGGAACCCCAAAAACATAGAAATCCATACCCCACTCGACTTGGCGTGAGAACTCAAATTTCAACCCCTAGGAGGGGGTGATTGAGGGGTTAAGGGGTGCCTACAGGCTCTTGGAAGTTCAAATTCGATCTCAGGAACCCCAAAAACATAGAAATCCATACCCCACTCGACTTGGCGTGAGAACTCAAATTTCACCCCTAGGAGGGGGTGATAGAGGGGTTAAGGGGTGCCTACAGGCTCTTGGAAGTTCAAATTCGATCTCAGGGACCTCAAAAACATAGAAATCCATACCCCACTCGACTTGGCGTGAGAACTCAAATTTCACCCCTAGGAGGGGGTGATAGATGGGTTAAGGGGTGCCTACAGGCTCTTGGAAGTTCAAATTCGATCTCAGGAACCCCAAAAACATAGAAATCCATACCCCACTCGACTTGGCGTGAGAACTCATATTTCACCCCTAGGAGGGGGTGATAGATGGATTAAGGGGTGCCTACAGGCTCTTGGAAGTTCAAATTCGATCTCAGGAACCCCAAAAACATAAAAATCCATACCCCACTCGACTTGGCGTGAGAACTCAAATTTCGACCCCTGGGAGGGGGTGATTGAGGGATCCTACAGGCTCTTGAAAGTTCAAATTCGATCTCAGGAACCCCAAAAACATGGAAATCCATACCCCACTCGACTTGGCGTGAGAACTCAAATTTCACCCCTAGGAGGGGGTGATAGAGGGGTTAAGGGGTGCCTACAGGCTCTTGGAAGTTCAAATTCGATCTCAGGAACCCCAAAAACATAGAAATCCATACCCCACTCGACTTGGCGTGAGAACTCAAATTTCACCCCTAGGAGGGGGTGATAGAGGGGTTAAGGGGTGCCTACAGGCTCTTGGAAGTTCAAATTCGATCTCAGGAACCCCAAAAACATAGAAATCCATACCCCACTCGACTTGGCGTGAGAACTCAAATTTCACCCCTAGGAGGGGGTGATAGAGGGATAAAGGGGTGCCTACAGGCTCTTGGAAGTTCAAATTCGATCTCAGGAACCCCAAAAACATAGAAATCCATACCCCACTCGACTTGGCGTGAGAACTCAAATTTCACCCCTAGGAGGGGGTGATAGAGGGGTTAAGGGGTGCCTACAGGCTCTTGGAAGTTCAAATTCGATCTCAGGAACCCCAAAAACATAGAAATCCATACCCCACTCGACTTGGCGTGAGAACTCAAATTTCACCCCTAGGAGGGGGTGATAGAGGGGTTGAGGGGTGCCTACAGGCTCTTGGAAGTTCAAATTCGATCTCAGGAACCCCAAAAACATAGAAATCCATACCCCACTCGACTTGGCGTGAGAACTCAAATTTCACCCCTAGGAGGGGGTGATAGAGGGGTTAAGGGGTGCCTACAGGCTCTTGGAAGTTCAAATTCGATCTGAGGGACCTCAAAAACATAGAAATCCATACCCCACTCGACTTGGCGTGAGAATTCAAATTCCAACCCCTAGGAGGGGGTGGCCGGGGGTGATTGAGGGGGAGGTAGTTCTCCAAGTTCAAATTCGATCTCAGGAACCCCAAAAACATAGAAATCCATACCCCACTCGACTTGGCGTGAGAACTCAAATTTCACCCCTAGGAGGGGGTGATAGAGGGGTTAAGGGGTGCCTACAGGCTCTTGGAAGTTCAAATTCGATCTCAGGAACCCCAAAAACATAGAAATCCATACCCCACTCGACTTGGCGTGAGAACTCAAATTTCACCCCTAGGAGGGGGTGATAGAGGGGTTAAGGGGTGCCTACAGGCTCTTGGAAGTTCAAATTCGATCTCAGGAACCCCAAAAACATAGAAATCCATACCCCACTCGACTTGGCGTGAGAACTCAAATTTCACCCCTAGGAGGGGGTGATAGAGGGGTTAAGGGGTGCCTACAGGCTCTTGGAAGTTCAAATTCGATCTCAGGAACCCCAAAAACATAGAAATCCATACCCCACTCGACTTGGCATGAGAACTCGAGGGGTGATTGAGGGGGAGGTAGTTTTCCCAAGTACCTACTCTCCTTGTCTGAAGTTGAAAAAAATGTATAAATTCACTTAAAAAGATGTAGTAGTTCATCCCAATCTCATGACTCGAATTTAAGGGTAGTTTTTTGGCCATAGCTCAAAATTTTAGGGGTCAGGGGATTTTTTTGACCTTGCATTCAGCTGTCACTGATCTCCATACCTTGTAATTGATGTCAAGAGGCGCCCAAGTCAATTGGATGACTTTGTCTATCATATAACTCCGCCAATACTAACGATTACTAGTCCCTATGAAAACAAAAACTGATATCAGGATTACAAGAACTGATATCAGCTCTACAATTAGGAGAGGACGAAGAAATCCACTATATTACGAAAAATATTGTTTTTATCTGTTATTGACTTGGGTGGAAATAGCATAAAACCGTCTGATATTGGTATAGACACTTGTCATCAGATTAAAACCAAATTGTTGATAGATTAGATTGGTATGGCTTAGATAAGAAAATGAAAATAACGCAATTTATAACTGATAACACATATTATCGGGGAGCTGTCATACTGATAACTTAAAATAAATATATCTAATTGAAGATTAATTAATGTTTGGATGAAAATTATATCCGTGTTTATTATTAGTGTTATTACATCTACGCAAGCTTTTATTACATCTTGAAACGTAAACGAACGCGCGCGCTTGTGTGTGGAGGTAACACTTTTTCTTTCGTGGTCTTTTTCAAGAAAGCTTTTATTAAAATGCCCTAAAAAGAAGGAAATAAATTTTTACTAACAAATTTCAACTGTCTACTTATAGCCTATACACACAATTCATAAAATCATAAAAGCTTGTCGCGAGATTTAGGCTTGTGTACATTAACAAGTTCCAAGGTACCTATTTCATTGATCAACCTATTCCAATAAGTTTTTTTTGGTTTATTATTCAATAATAAACCATTGTAATCGCTCTGGGAAAAAAAAATCTAACCCCCCTGAAAATTTCATGGTTTTATCTGCAATAAAAATATTTCCGTCCGTACGCCGTACGCACGATATCTCCAAAACGGCTGGAGCAAAAAATCTGAAATTTTCAAGAAACATCCATCTTGGTCCGACGACGCCTTGAGCCAGTACTCACTCAATTTAAAGTCTCCTGTAAGGGCTGTAAAAGTTTTGTAAAATCCCTGCAAACCTCAAAACTAGTCGAATCGGCCTAAATATTTTCCTATTTGAAGAACATACCATTAGGAATCGAATGAGCCCTTCCCCACGTCCGTAGGTCAAACCATTCCCGATGTATGGCCCGATTTATGGTGCCAACATTTGCGTTTTTTCGTTTATTATTGTTTGTTTGTAACCTAGTGATGTCCGGCCGATAGCGTAGAGTTGTAGTGAATGTGGATACTGGAGTGATAGCCGATGTGAATTCTTGTAGTGTAGTTAGTAGCCGATACACGGGTTGAAGCATTCTGATAATATATAGGTAAATATTATTCAATATCATTACTGGGGTTTATTATTCAATATTATTACTTGGGTAAATAAGTATTCTTTCACTGGGGTTTATTATTCAATTGGCTTGCATTCATGATTTGAATCTTACTAAGCTTCGGAGTGTGCGTGTTTTACAGGTGATAGAGCGATTATTGAATTTCAGGAGATATGCATAGACGACGTAAATCGGTTCTCATCCAAAACACCTATTTGGATTGATCAGTTGATGATATTTGTGTGCCCCCTCTTCATCTGTCTACCTTTGGCTACATCGTTTAAATTTGGATTTGGGGAAGTTTTAACGCAATACGAGTGCCAAAGGACTTGATAAATTATAGATGTTTTTATTGTGGGTATTGAGGTTCAATAAAAAAACGCTGCAAATTCTTTCACTGGGGTTTATTATTCAATCGGCTAAGCTTTGGAGTGTGCGTGTTTCACAGGATAGGGCGATTATTGAATTTCAGGAGGCACACTAATATGATCAACTGATCAATCCAAATAGGTATTTTGGTCGAGAACAGATTTCACGTACTCTATGTATATCTCCTGAAATTCAATAATCGCCCTATCCTGTGAAACACCCACACTCCAAAGCTTAGCCAATTGAATAATAAACCCCAGTGAAAGAATTTGCAGCGTTTTTTTTTTTCAGTTTAATTAGGTAAATACTTACAAATCTTACCTACCTAGTACCTACTTACGCAAACGTCACGACAAGCTTTTAAGATTTTATGAATTGTGTATATAGGATATAAGTAGACAGTTAAAATTTGTAAGTAAAAATTTATTTCCTTCTTTTTAGGGCATTCAAATAAAAGCTTTCCTAAAAAAGGTTTTTTGTTTAATTTATTTATTACTTTTTAGTCATTGCTATCTAGGTTACAAATTTTAACTGTCTACTTATAGCCTATATTTATGGTCTCTACAACAAATTTCAGGAGGATCCCGAAAAGAGCTTGTTCTTTTTTAACATGCAGTTTTTCTCAACTTTAACTTCCTCTCAACAAGCCCTTTCATTTGATATCCATATTTTAGAAATGCATTAAAATCACTATTCCGCCATCTTTGATGTCCGCCATATTGGATTTAGAATGACTTCACATCACTTTTCGAGTCACTCTCAACAAGCCCTTTCATTTGATATCCATATTGTAGAAGTGCATTAAAATCACTATTCCGCCATCTCTGATGTCCGCCATATTGGATTTAGAATGACTTCACATCACTTTTCGAGTCACTCTCAACAAGCCCTTGCATTTGATATCCATATTGTAGAAGTGCATTAAAATCACTATTCCGCCATCTCTGATGTCCGCCATATTGGATTTAGAATGACTTCACATCACTTTTCGAGTCACTCTCAACAAGCCCTTTCATTTGATATCCATATTTTAGAAATGCATTAAAATCACTATTCCCCATCTTTGATGTCCGCCATATTGGATTTAGAATGACTTCACATCACTTTTCGAGTCACTCTCAACAAGCCCTTTCATTTGATATCCATATTGTAGAAATGCATTAAAATCACTATTCCGCCATCTTTGATGTCCGCCATATTGGATTTAGAATGACTTCACATCACTTTTCGAGTCACTCTCAACAAGCCCTTTCATTTGATATCCATATTGTAGAAGTGCATTAAAATCACTATTCCGCCATCTTTGATGTTCCGCCATATTGGATTTAGAATGACGCCTCATCACTTTTCGAGTCACTCTCAACAAGCCCTTTCATTTGATATCCATATTGTAGAATGCATTAAAATCACTATTCTGCCATCTTTGATGTTCCGCCATATTGGATTTAGAATGACGTCACATTACTTTTCGAGTCACTCTCAACAAGCCCTTTCATTTGATACCCATATGCAGAAGTGCATTAAAATCACTATTCCGCTATCTTGGATCGTCCGCCATATTGGATTTAGAATGACTTCACATCACTTTTCGAGTCACTCTCAACAAGCCCTTTCATTTATCCATATTGTAGAAGTGCATTAAAGTCACTGTTCCGCCATATTGGATTTAGAATGACTTCACATCACTTTTCGAGTCACTCTCAAAAGCCCTTTCATTTGATATCCATATTGTAAAAATGCATTAAAATCACTATTTCGCCATCTTTGGTGTTCCACCATATTGGATTTAGAATGACGCCACATTACTTTTCGAGTCACTCTCAACAAGCCCTTTCATTTGATATCCATATTGTAGAAGTGCATTAAAATCACTATTCCGCCATCTTTGATGTCCGCCATATTGGATTTAGAATGACTTCACATCACTTTTCGAGTCAAGCCCTCTCAACAAGCCCTTTCATTTGATATCCATATTGTAGAAGTGCATTAAAATCACTATTTCGCCATCTTTGGTGTTCCACCATATCGGATTTAGACTGACGCCACATCACTTTTCGAGTCACTCTCAACAAGCCCTTTCATTTGATATCCATATTGTAGAAGTGCATTAAAATCACTATTCCGCCATCTTTGATGTCCGCCATATTGGATTTAGAATGACTTCACATCACTTTTCGAGTCACTCTCAACAAGCCCTTTCATTTGATATCCATATTGCAGAAGTGCATTAAAATCACTATTTCGCCATCTTTGGTGTTCCACCATATCGGATTTAGACTGACGCCACATCACTTTTCGAGTCACTCTCAACAAGCCCTTTCATTTGATATCCATATTGTAGAAGTGCATTAAAATCACTATTCCGCCATCTCTGATGTCCGCCATATTGGATTTAGAATGACTTCACATCACTTTTCGAGTCACTCTCAACAAGCCCTTTCATTTGATATCCATATTGTAGAAGTGCATTAAAATCACTATTCCCCCATCTTTGATGTCCGCCATATTGGATTTAGAATGACTTCACATCACTTTTCGAGTCACTCTCAACAAGCCCTTTCATTTGATATCCATATTGCAGAAGTGCATTAAAATCACTATTTCGCCATCTTTGGTGTTCCACCATATCGGATTTAGACTGACGCCACATCACTTTTCGAGTCACTCTCAACAAGCCCTTTCATTTGATATCCATATTGTAGAAGTGCATTAAAATCACTATTCCCCCATCTTTGATGTCCGCCATATTGGATTTAGAATGACTTCACATCACTTTTCGAGTCACTCTCAACAAGCCCTTGCATTTGATATCCATATTGTAGAAGTGCATTAAAATCACTATTCCGCCATCTCTGATGTCCGCCATATTGGATTTAGAATGACTTCACATCACTTTTCGAGTCACTCTCAACAAGCCCTTTCATTTGATATCCATATTTTAGAAATGCATTAAAATCACTATTCCCCCATCTTTGATGTCCGCCATATTGGATTTAGAATGACTTCACATCACTTTTCGAGTCACTCTCAACAAGCCCTTTCATTTGATATCCATATTGCAGAAGTGCATTAAAATCACTATTCCGCCATCTTTGATGTCCGCCATATTGGATTTAGAATGACTTCACATCACTTTTCGAGTCACTCTCAACAAGCCCTTTCATTTGATATCCATATTGTAGAAGTGCATTAAAATCACTATTCCGCCATCTTTGATGTCCGCCATATTGGATTTAGAATGACTTCACATCACTTTTCGAGTCACTCTCAACAAGCCCTTTCATTTGATATCCATATTGTAGAAGTGCATTAAAATCACTATTCCGCCATCTTTGATGTCCGCCATATTGGATTTAGAATGACTTCACATCACTTTTCGAGTCACTCTCAACAAGCCCTTTCATTTGATATCCATATTGTAGAAGTGCATTAAAATCACTATTCCGCCATCTTTGATGTCCGCCATATTGGATTTAGAATGACTTCACATCACTTTTCGAGTCACTCTCAACAAGCCCTTTCATTTGATATCCATATTGTAGAAGTGCATTAAAATCACTATTCCGCCATCTCTGATGTCCGCCATATTGGATTTAGAATGACTTCACATCACTTTTCGAGTCACTCTCAACAAGCCCTTTCATTTGATATCCATATTGTAGAAGTGCATTAAAATCACTATTCCGCCATCTTTGATGTCCGCCATATTGGATTTAGAATGACTTCACATCACTTTTCGAGTCACTCTCAACAAGCCCTTTCATTTGATATCCATATTGTAGAAGTGCATTAAAATCACTATTCCGCCATCTTTGATGTTCCGCCATATTGGATTTAGAATGACGTCACATTGCTTTTCGAGTCACTCTCAACAAGCCCTTTCATTTGATACCCATATTGTAGAAATGCATTAAAATCACTATTCCGCCATCTTTGATGTCCGCCATATTGGATTTAGAATGACTTCACATCACTTTTCGAGTCACTCTCAACAAGCCCTTTCATTTGATATCCATATTGTAGAAGTGCATTAAAATCACTATTCCGCCATCTTTGATGTCATATTGGATTTAGAATGACTTCACATCACTTTTCGAGTCACTCTCAACAAGCCCTTTCATTTGATATCCATATTGTAGAAGTGCATTAAAATCACTATTCCGCCATCTCTGATGTCCGCCATATTGGATTTAGAATGACTTCACATCACTTTCCGAGTCACTCTCAACAAGCCCTTTCATTTGATATCCATATTGTAGAAGTGCATTAAAATCACTATTCCGCCATCTTTGATGTCCGCCATATTGGATTTAGAATGACTTCACATTACTTTTCGAGTCACTCTCAACAAGCCCTTTCATTTGATATGCATTTTGTAGAAGTGCATTAAAATCACTATTCCGCCATCTTCGATGTTCCTACATATTGCAATTAGAATGACGTCACATTAATTTCCGAGTCACTCTCAACAAGCCCTTTCATTTGATATCCATATTGTAGAAATGCATTAAAATCACTATTTCGCCATCTTTGATGTCCGCCATATTGGATTTAGAATGACGCCACATTACTTTTCGAGTCACTCTCAACAAGCCCTTTCATTAGAAACCAATATTCAAAAAGCCCTTTCATTTGATACCCATATTGTAGAAATGCATTAAAATCACTATTCCGCCACCTTTGATGTTTCGCCGTATTGCATTTAGAATGACGTCACATCACTTTTCGAGTCACTCTCAACAAGCCCTTCCATTTGATACCCATATTGTAGAAATTCATTAAAATCACTATTCCGCCATCTTTGATGTTTCGCCATATTGGATTTAGAATGACGACACATTACTTTCCGAGTCCCTCTCAACAAGCCCTTTCATTTGAAACCAATATTCAACAAGCCCTTTCATTTGATACCCATATTGCAGAAATGCATTAAAAATAACTGTTCCGCCATCTTGGATCGTCCGCCATATTGAATTTAGAATGACGTCTCACAACTAATCGTGTATTGTCATCCAATCTAAACGTGCATACCAAATTTCAGCTTAATCGGTTGAGAGTATCTGTTTCAAAATCGGGTCGCAAGATTCCACCCGAACATAACGTGGGGTTCCGAGTAATTGTGACCAAGTAACATTTGCAAAATTTTACAGGGGAGCGATCTGAAGTTTCACCTATTTTCTTCTTACGAACACTGGTTGTGTGATGTCTCATCCGACTATGTTTCGATTTTTCTTTATCCTGTAGGTAGTTAGCTAGTGCCCGCCTATGATATCGTGCTTCAAAATTCACTTCAGATTAAATAAGAGCTGTTTTCCGGAAAACTCTATTCGATCATTTTTACCTGCCTGGAGTTTCAAGCTTTACTCATTTGGTCAATTCAATTCTTCGAAAATCCGTCGCATAGTTACATGAAATTGAGGGATTGAATAGTTTTTTCGTCAATTTATCGTGTTGCCAAGCATCTAATAACAATGATATACCTATTTCTGTTAGAAAAGGTTATCCATTACATATCACTGTAATTGGTCATTTTCACCTGCCCACTATGCAATCTTACAAATCTTACACAGTAAAAGTGATCAAATGGCAATTAATAACATTTACATGCACCAGCGAGAGTACATTTATAATCCATCTCGTGTTTTGTGGTTGAGTTCAAATGCCATTTGGTCACATAAAACTCTTTGGGTCAGGCAGGTAAAATTTATTTTCAAGTATTTCTTGCACATCAGTTTGAAGATAACTTTCTTAGCAACAACACACAGTAGACAACGTTCCTTAGTACCGGAATGACAAAAAAAGCTCATTTTGAAAAAAATGTTACTTGGTCACTTTTACCCAGAACCTGACGATAAGTTGAATAAACAAGTTGAATAAAAGCCTTTAAAAAGGCCCATAATTGAGAATAATGAAGCAAAATACATTGATCGTCCGGTAGTAAATCATTAAATGATTAATAATTCTAAGAACAGCCAAAAAATTTATAAAGAGTGGGGAATTTCAATCGACTTTGAGGTCGTCAACCTTCGAAGGCAACGAAAGCGAGATCCCGAGAGCAGGAACGAGATCAGATTTGGTCCTGCGCCCGTCGCGTGCTTGTCCTTCACTTATGCAGACTTTCTCTACTTGTGATTTGGCATGAAGCAGGAACTCCGAGACGCCATTCTTTTCCTTCCAAGAAAACTACAAGACGTTTCCAGCACGCAGTTTCATCCGTGCAAATTTTAGTTCAAACTTCGATAAAAATAAATGTTGTTTATGTGAAGGAATACTTTAATTTGATTCGAAGCACCAGCGGGAAAATATAATAAATTGAGGAGCTTACTTTCAAAAAGGCACATATCCAAATCTGGGGAAAACGTTTTTTTCTCAATTTTCTATCTCTGAATATGAGTTGAATCAGATCCCCTTATCATTTCCGAACAAAACAGAACACATCCACGTCAATTCCGGGGCTAAAGCTACGTGTTTGCATCAAAAGGTAACAAATCCGTCACCTACATTTTTTTCAGTGCCTTGCAATCGAAATGGCACATATCCTCCGAATTTCGTCAGGCGATAAGTCGTGGGTTTTCAAAAAGGCACATATCCAAAAAGAAGCGTTGCGCCTTCGTCTTGACGTTGAATATTTACACGAGACTCGATAGATGGCAGGCATGACAAATGGAAATATGGAGTCAGGTAAAGTTTTCAATAAAACCTACAGAATGGAGAATGAATTCTTTCTTCTTCAAAAAGGCACAAATCCATGAGTTTTGATCAAAAGGGCACATTTCCAAAGTGAAAATGGATATACAGCCTCGTGTTTTGGAGAAAATTGATTCATATTCTGAGGCATCTTTATCTGTGCCTTCTCACACATTACTCCGATGAGAAACTGCAGAAAAACATCTCCACTAATCTGCAAATCGTTTTTTCCACTTCTTGAACATTTTGTCGGAATGGATATGTGCCTGTTTGAAAATAAGCTCCTCAATTGTTACTGAAGAAATTACTCATTATAGGTTTGGTGCGTCAAAAGACGTACGATTTCTTTTTAGGTAAAGGTGGGGGTGAATCCAGGTAGCAAAGTGGAAGGATGGAAGGATTGTTTAGATGGGAAACATATCTGCGAACTAGGGATGGGTATCGATGTTTCAAAACCTTGTTTTTTTTTGGTTTGCCTGCTGAGCTCTTGATATACTTGAACGCTCCCAACGAAAAAATCGAACAGAACCCTTCGGGGTTTTGGAAGGCGATGCGTTCAACATACCCTATAATATCCGAGGTGGTTTTTAAAAAGATTCCAATCGCACCGACGTCAGTTCCTTCAGGGAGGCTGTTCTCTCAAGCAGGCTTAATTTTAAGCTCCTTGAAAAATCGCCTCTCAGAGGAACTGGCGTCAAAATTTTTATTTCTGCACGAGGCAGAAAAGCGTTTTTGGAAATAAGAAATGTAAAGTTGAGTAATAATAGAAGTTGAGGGTCATGCCACGAGATAGCGGTAGTGACTGTCTTACGACTCTTATTCACGAAGTGAACTGCAGGTCCCATTCATCCACAGAGTGAACTAGTGAACTTCTCCCACTGACCTTGTCTTTGGACTGAGTGACCTGCAGGGAGTCTACTCCCTCAGGTGACCTGGGTTTACACACCTCTAGTTTAACCCTCTTTGAACAAATTTGGTTTTGTGGTTTTTCTTTTGTGCGTACATGTGGAATGAGTATAATAAAGATTACTAGCGGCCAAATTTTATCTGAGCTACAAGCTGTGAGGTGATGGAATGATATAGTTGCCCCTTCCACTGAGCTGAATGCGGTAATGATGATCCGCCACGCTTGAAAAAGTCTGATTCATCTCCTAATCCCAAGGCGACGGATTCTTAAATCGGGAAGGGCCAATTAACCATATCCATCACAAAGCAGCAGTTGCCATAAACATCCAAGTCACGGCGTGTCGTAGCAGTGGCCGTGCAGGGGAAAAATGCCATAGATTTACTCCATCCGGAATGAGTGCTTCGTGGTACCACCACCCGTGGCCTTCCAGGCCCCGCCATGCTATACTTCAGACCATTCTGATCAACTTTCAATCAGTCTGTATGTCCGCAGATTCTCTTATAACCAGCTTAATTTCCACAGTTTTCACCCAATTTCGTTGAAATATTCAGGGAGCATGTGGGGTTACACGTCACGTAGTCCTCCATCAAGTTTCACTGTCACCATTCAATCCTCTAACCTGCTCAAACTCAAAAGAAAATGCTCCCAATTATTATTGAATAACGCCTGACTGTTTGTGTCATTTTGAGGTTTGTGGGGTCACTTTTTGGCTCCCCGATTGCATTACTAAGGGCGAATTTGTACGGATTCAGCCCAGTAGATTTTTCGTGCAAAATTCCAAGAAAATGACACCCCCATGAGACTCCAAGTCCACGTGCGAAAGAACGAATTCTTCAGATCAAAGCTGAGGCCTTTTATGGCCTGTAAGGCGGATGTACATTTCATATTTTGAATCGACGCATCTTGGATTGAAAATAGTAAAACAAAATCCTTTAAGCGTGATTTTCGATCAATTTCGGAAATAAATCTGGTAAAAACGGTTTAATCTTCTCACGTTAAAATTGCTACTCGGAAGTTCGTGTATCTATCGTGTACCTTTCACTGAGAAGTTAGGAGGACAGGGAAGACTTTGGGAATCTAACGAAATCCCCAATTTGACTAAGCGACGCTTGTTTCTCAAGTTCTTGTACACCGCCTCCCATTCATGTTAGCAGCGGTTGATAAGTGTGGAATATTACAACCAAGAATCAAGGATTAACACATACAACTCACTCTCAAGACTAAAATCGGAATGAAACCACCGTCTATAATAAGCTCCGTTTGTTTCGCATTTAACTATAATTATATAATGCCTAGTTAAAGTTTTGAAGAAATGTTTCCTTGGGTGGAAAAACAATGGATCATGGCTATGCCCATTGTTGGAGGTGTAGTTAGAAAATTAAAATGAGAAATAAAGTACACACAAGATATTTTATGAAAAAATTATTGGCATTGAACATTAATGAAAAAAATTTGGAAATATTAGCGGTAGCGGTAGCAATGCTCAATAATGGTTTATGGTAAGAAAAATATGAAATAAAATGCCTTGTTTCCATGTGATCTATATATCGGGTGAAACAGCATCAGTGACTGTATTTTTTCGGGTTGTAGAGATAGCTGGATCACTGTTCAACTCTAGAGAGAAGTTTCACGCATGAAAGTTACGAATTCTGCACCTTTTGTGGTCTTCAAATTCACATCGAGATCACTCAATGTACATTCATCAGTGTGCTTTTTTGTAAACAATCAGGACTCTATGATGTCTTCTTTTCACGTCAGACTCCCTCCATTACCAACCTTGGTAAGGATCCTAGATAATAGATGCATCCTAGGCAGCTTGATGCATAACTTGAACTAGAGGGTAGTATTCTAAAGATTGCCATACTATTTTCAGGCCGAAGTTTACTCCATTCCTCTGATGTATTGGTGTCTGACACACGGGTGGTAACTGGCTTAAATCACCACAAAAGGCTATATCCATCGCAGCGAATGGTGGCAAAGAATGTGTTGGAGACGATGGGTCATCTTTTGACGTAGACCAGAGCCCATCATACCACACTTGTCCATGGACACAATACGCGCGTTACTGAATGCTGTGCGAAAGGAATTGAGCGCTCCAACTCATAGACCAGTTTCTTTCTCAATACGACAGACTGAGTTCTCTTTCTTGTAATTGAATGCGGATCACACATTGTTGTACGTGACAATCAATAGAAACGCGCAAATCAATAGAAAAACAACGGTTTATTTTATAGAAAAGTGTACCTCATTGATTTCTACCTAGAATTCACTTTTCGAGTTAATAATAATCTAAAGTGCCGGAGCGTTGCATTTTGTGTGGAGAAAAAAACGCTGCAAATTCTTTCACTGAGGTTTATTATTCAATTGGCTTGCGTTCATGATTCGAATTTATACTAAGCTTTGAAGTGTGCATGTTTCACATGGTGATAGAGCAATTATTGAATTTCAGGAGATATGCATAGAGCACGTAAATCTGTTCTCAACCAAAATACCAATTTGGATTGATCAGTTGATCATATTTGTGTGCCTCCTGAAATTCAATAATCGCTCTATCACCTGTGAAACACGCACACTCCAAAGCTTAGTATAAATTCAAATCATGAAAGCAAGCCAATTGAATAATAAACCCCAGTGAAAGAATTTGCAGCGTTTTTACGGTTATCAGAATGCTTCAACCCGTGAATCGGCTACAAAGACTTTTAGGAGTTCAGTCCAGTATCCACATTACTACATCACTACGTCACTAGGTTACTGATACCAACAAAAAAACAATAAGAAACCAAAATAACGCGAATGTTGGCACCATAAATCGGGCCATAGATCGGGAATGGTTTGACCTACGGACCTGGGGAGGGGCTCATTCCGATTCCTCGTGAAGTGTTCTTCATTGAATGCGGCCGCCTTGACTTTTTTCGATCATATTTGTGGCTTTTCGAGTTAATTCAATAGTGCCGGACTCTTCCTGTGAAACGCTTTCAAGGTTTAATTCAATTGGCTTTCACTCCAAAGCTTATAGAAATTCAAATAAGCCAATTACGTCACTAGTTATTTATCACTCCAGTAACCACATTCACTACAACTCGACGCTATCGGCCGGATATCACTAGGTTACAAAAAAACAATAAGAAACCAAAATAACGCGAATGTTGGCACCATAAATCGGGCCATAGATCGGGAATGGTTTGACCTACGGACCTGGGGAGGGGCTCATTCGATTCCTCGTGAGTGTTCTTTAGGCCGCCTGTGACTCGCCTAGTTTTGAGGTTTTAGGGATTTTACAAATCTTTTACAACCCTTAAAGGGCACTTTAAATCAAGTGAGAGAGCTGGCTCAGGAATTGGGGCGTCGTCGGGCCAAGATGGATTTTTCCTGAAAATTTCAGATCTTTTGCTCAAGCCGTCTAGGAGAAATCGTGCGTACGGCGTACGGACGGAAAAATTTTTATTGCAGATTCGGATTCTACGCCCATGTTCAGGATTTTCATATTATATATATTAATATTTTTTATATATAAAAAATTTTCGGGGGGTTTAGACATTTTTTTCTAGAGCGATTACAATGGTTTATTATTGAATAATAAACCAAAAAAGTGTCGCGAAAAATTCCTTGACCCCCATCCAAAAGACATATTTATGTCAAATTGAGAGGTTTACAGCATTATCAAAAGCCTTCTGCGATTTACAACAGCTAAAACCCTTATGAAAGAGCAAATGAACGACAGAACATAGATAATTCCATGCAGTTTCGGAAGTTTTACAGTTCAGCAGAAACGAGTACTATCAACAAAAAGTTGCTTGCAATAAGGTAACGGCACCGGTAGTGGCCACTGCTCCAGTAGTGGCCATTTTAAAGTTTATATTTGAGAAATAAGGATTCCCGGTCTCCTAGTGGCTTCAAACTTGCAGGAGGTACAGCTCATGTCATCTTGTTGTCAGAGGTTGAACTAGGAGTGCGCAGAGCATCATTGGAAATTGTGGTAGACTTCTCAATATGACCGTCCCTAGTTTTCTCGTTTGTTGGGCTGTATCCTAGAGCTTCTACTGGATAGAATCAATTTTGTTCATCTGGTATTGAATTTAATGATATTAAACACGTAAGGAGGGCAAAATGTCAAGTGGCCACTACTGAGACATGCACGTGGCCACTACTGGAAATTTTGTAATTTGATGTGGCCACTACTAGATCAAAATAAAGGTGTGAGAAAAAATTAATAAAAAATAGAAAAAATTGTTCTTTTGATAGTTTTAGGCAATAGATATGTTAGGGAAGAGTCGGGCTATATTCTAAATGAGTCCTGAAGAAAGTCAGTACTACTGTTGGCCCACAATTGTCAAAACTAAAGAAAAAAATTCTTAACTGTGGCCACTACCGGTACCGTTACCTTATCTCTGGTAAATATGCTGCGTTATTTATAATTAAAGTATTTTCATCATGGTGTCTTGAATCAGACAAGACTTCTGACTTCCACCATTCAAAATAATTCATGATCAGATGGAAGTGTAGGATATTTTTCCTTTGACTGTCGTTTTTTTAATGATTCCCATGAAGACGGCCTTGTCGGGAGGACAAAACTAATGAGAGGCCGTGCGGGAGACAACAGTTTGAATCATTCCGAAATCGTCGAGTCTTGAGCGCGGCACAATAGGGAAATAAAATTACAATATGTTGTTTCGAGAAGGACGAATCGACTATTTTTATCAATTAAACGAAAATAATATTAGGTGTGAGACTATCAACTGCTATGAAGACTGAAAAACCAGTTCTTACCGTTGTATTTCAGAACTGTCTGTATATTGTGGAATGCCACCGCAGTCTTGACAAGGAATGAGATAGGTATCGGTAGAGAGGATGCTGACGATGTTTCAATGACTACAAGATTCTGTTATCAGTTCTTGCTGAAATAACGGCCTGGTAAAAGATAGCATTCCGCAACTCAAGATATTTCGACCATGCAAACCTCCACATTCCTTTCGATTTGTTTTGCCTCTATGGTTTTATGGTGCCTTGGAAATAGCAAGTGTGACGCTAAAGGAATAAGAATGTGAAATAATGACGAATCTAAACACCAAGAAAGCGCCTAGCTACGATCTTATGACAGGGAAGATGTTGAAAGAGCTTAATGAGAACGGCAGATTATAAACGCAGCTTATCAGCTAAAGTACGTCCCCAGGCAGAGGAAAGTAGCAGAGGTCATTATGATAGCAGTCAACGAGAAAACATCCTATAGACCTATCTCACTATTGCCAGTCATCTCTAAGCTCTTAGAAAAATTCTTTCTGGAGAGACTGAAGCCTATCATCGAGAACAGAAAATTGATTCCTGACCAACAATGTGGGTTCAGGGAACAACACTGAACCCATTGACCAAGCCCACAGGATAACGAATTTGATAAAACAATGTCTACAGCAGGGGTCCAAACTAAATTTTTTCCACGGACGCCTTCATCAAGGTACTACAATGACGAGAACCCCCACTACTTCCTAAGTCTAAAATTAAATGAAAAGAGTCAAAAAATAAATCAAACGAATGCTATACATACAACTCATACAGAGTCCCATCTAGTTCTAGTGCCAGCACTAGAGTGTGCTAGCGTTAATATAGCTTTTCCAAGTCAGATTTGGAAATTTCCAAACCAATTTCAGAATTTGCCATTTCAATTTCAGAATTTTCCATTTCAATTTCAGAATGTGATCAATAGCCGGGTGGGAGCGGTTTCTGAAATTGAAATGGAAAATTCTATTGGTTTGGACATTAATTTCCTATGATCTTGTTTGATTTCCCAATCTGACCAAAAGCTATACATTAATGTTTTATATCTTCGGACCCCTCAGAACCGCTGAACCGCTGGTCTAGAGGGAAGTAAAATTTGCTCATCTGTTTTCGACGAAACAGAAAAAGAGGATCTAACCCAAATAATCAATCAGATTCCGATATCACGTGGCTACCTAGGAACCACTAAAACTGGTTAAACGCATGGCATGTGAAGTAATTTCGAATCCCAATCTTATATCATCAACCAGGCGTTCAGACAGAGGAACTGGGCGTCTTGAGATTCCACCTCGGACCCTCTTTATGCGGTCAGACTGACGGTGTTTATAACTACATTAATTTTTACAGAACAAAATAACGTTAATCTAAACGAGAACCGAACCCAAAGCAAATTCCACGTCGAAATATAAGTGACGAAATCATTATACATGGCCTTCATACTAAGATACCTTTTAATAGAAATTTGAATTTGACGAAACGTACCATCATTAGGTCAAGTAACTATGGAATACTATGAAAAAGGTTATGCAAGCATCCAAGATCAACATTATTCATATCAGTCTTGAAAAGCAATGACAATAAATTCATTCAACTATGCCAAGAGAGCAATGAGACGAATGTCAAGAATTACGATACAGAAGGGAGTAAGTTATGGATATTTGTACAAGCAACTCAACGATGAAAATAGCAAAAATGAGTCTTCGAGATGTTGTAATAGGAAAATGATATTTTAAATACGGTGAGATTAACTGACCTTTTTGTAGAGTTTGATCCAAGTAAGATCGCCTTTGCTATCCGTGTATTGCAAACCGAAGAACCACACCTCACGAAGGCCGATGGTTTTGACGACTTGATCGAAAAGCTGTTTGCCGGTTGTCGTTTGCTGGATGGCAAACTCCAACTCGGCGTCCATCGTCGTCACCCGGACGTTCATCTGAAAGAAAAAAGAAGGACGATCATTAAAACTTGGATTCAAGAAGAAATCGAGTGTGGTGAAACGGAGATTAGACGTCAATTTGGAATTTGGAAATGTGCGGAAATGCGATTCATGGAAAGCAGAGAAAGTGTACATGTTTGTGGCTTAAAATATTGTGGCAGTCGGTGTTGGGCATTAGGTAACTAATTTATTAGCTAGCTAATTTTTCAATTAATGGATAAATTAGCTATCACCTTTTTTTAATAGCTAAGCGATTAATTTAGCTATTAGCTATTGAGGAACAGATAAATTTTACAACTAAACTAGTTTAATGGCCCTGCTACGCAGGTTAAAAAGAAATAGGTGAATAACACATTTTTTTTTCGTGATTTATTAATTGCGACTGAAAAATCAAATACATTTCATCTAGCAATTTTACATATCAATAAAGGTACACTCCAAGAGGGTAGGTTTACAGCAAAATCTAGCCCTTTATTATATAGCTCAATTAATTAGCACTGAGTTCGATTGCACTTCTATTCACGCAGCACAACTAAATCCAGTGGTTTGTTTCGCTTGAGACGTCGGATTTCACCTTCGTTGTCCAAAACGTAGAGCATCTCCGGGTTCACGTGTTTGTGGAGGCGATGTTCATGCTTCCTTGCGTATTTTGCAATAATTTCATAGACTGTCTCCATCCTCAAATCGCGATGAATATCATCGTTTCGCATGTACCAAGGGGCTCCAACTATACTTCTCAGTATTTTATTCTGAAAGGTTTGGATTTTTTAATATTTGATTTCTTGGAACAGCCCCAGATCTGTATCCCATAGGTCCATAGGGCGAAGGATCTGCTTATATGTAAGCAGTTTGTTGTGAAGTGAGAGATGGGAATTCCTTCCCATTAGCCAATACATCCTTCTGTACTTGATTTTAAGTTCTTCTTTCTTCTTTTCTATGTGTTTATTCCAGTTTAATTTGAAGTCAAGTGTCAAACCCAAGTATTTAACTGCTTCAGTATGCGGTATTTTATTTGAATTGATCTCAACATCCAAGATTGGGACTTTTCGGTTAGTGAAGTTGATGTGGGCTGATTTTGATTCGTTCAGCTTCATTCTCCACATCTTGGTCCATTTATAAACCTCAGTAGTAGACGTCTGTAGTTTGCGTGTTGCAGCTTCTATATCATCTCCAACAGAGAGGATAGCCGTATCATCTGCAAAGGTGGCAACAGTTGTGCCTTCTTGTTGGGGTAAGTCCCGTGTGTACAGGAGGTAGAGTACTAAACAACACAATGAGGTAGTATAATAACAATATTAAAAATCAAAAAATCGTATATCAAATCCCCGAGGAGAGGACCACGTCGCTTGCCCTGGGAGACGCTTCCCCCCGCTTGGGCCCTCCTTCCTTCACTGGCGGGGGG
Source organism: Creontiades dilutus (assembly GCA_031894815.1). Lineage (NCBI taxonomy): Eukaryota > Metazoa > Arthropoda > Insecta > Hemiptera > Miridae > Creontiades > Creontiades dilutus. The sequence continues at coordinate 194,778 of JAVIWC010004633.1, forward strand.
GGGGGGGAGCAGGTCGGTTGCCCTGGGAGACGGGGGCGAGAATTCCACCCGCCCAGCGTTACCACCCCCTGAAACGTCGATATACTCTGATAAGCTCGTTTTTATATAGTGTGATTAGCTATTAGTCGAGACGTAATAGCTAATAGATAGATAGATATTTTATTTGTAGAGATCGTGGATCGTTACAAGAGTTCGTTGAACAAAAAGAAAAAAAATAAAGTACATTTCTCATAATTTAAATAAAATGTTAAAGTAACGACTAATTGGCTCAAATGCTGTAGAAGCGAAAATAAACTTAGTATTTGTATTTTCAGTTGAATCTCGACCGACCAAAAAGAAGCTCGTGACAAAAGGAACCAGTAGACTATTTCATGTATAAATCAGCACAGCACAGCAGCAATTTCAGATATATCAATGAGCCCGAAGAAAAAAAGGCACATTTCTATCATTTAAAGAGCACAAAGCAATGACCGTAAAAAATGACAAAGTTGTAAACTAAAAAAGATATATTGGTGAAATAGTCGACTTTTCGTTGAATTTCATCCCGATTATCGAAAACGGATATATCAGCCCTTGATTCAAAAGGAAATTAGACTATTTGCCATGTACTAAATCAGCACAGCAGCCGCAGTAAAAAGCAATTCATTAGCAGAGAAGCACGCAACAGCAATGATCGGCTGACAAAGTTGTAAACTGCAAAAGCCTTTTCGTTGTTTTCGCCTAAATCCAAGATATCGCAAAGGACAGTCTCAAGCTCACTGGAGCTCATTTGGCCAAAAGATCTGCCAGACGGCATATATGGTGTCAGATAGTGCGCACGATACGGCTGATAGAGCGGGATCATCAAAATTAAGTGGGCCATGGTTTCTTCAGCTCGCATATTGCAGTGCATACACATTTGCGTGCAATTTATGATGTATGCCACCTTTCTGTGATAAACACGAATCTCGTCCCTCGAAGAAAGCCGAATCTGGGCCAAAAGTCGCTCAACTTGGGTGTTTTTGTGGCTTCCCAAATAGTGCTGCCTTCCGTTGAGCCCAATAATCCGCCTGTAGAGAGGGTTAAAAGAAGAGTTGAGAGTCCTCTGGATGTCGAGACTCCAACAATGGTTACTGAAGCCCTCCACCAGGCTGCTGAGCTCACCTCTCAATCTGTCATAGTTCAAGTCCTCGATGAGGCCTTCTGCTCCTATCGCCATCAACCAGGTTCTAATTTGGGTGAACCAATTGTACCTGGGATCTCTGTTTGAGCCATTCGCATCGGACCTCCTCAACTCCTCCAGGCAGACTCTAGGCCACCGCTCAGGATCCATCTTTAGTATCTTCAAGAAGTACTTGCGTAATAGCTAATTAGCTGTGGTTTTTATCTGTCAGGAGCAGCTAAAGCGGTTAGCGTTAGCTGTGGCTGACAACTAATAGCTAACTTCTGACGAAAAATGCACCATTTAGAGTAGTCCCAGGCCTGTAAGAGGGCATCCATGATAAATTCAAATTTTTTGATCTTTTCGACGTTCTAGGCTTGTGGATTACTGTTTTTCTTGTAATTTTAGACGCTAAATTGATTGAGAAGGCTCTCAGGCCAGATTTTTTCACCCATGGGTGGGGGGGGGGGGCGGTAAACAAATGCATATTATCGTGTTTTTTCTGTAATTTCGGTGGCTCGGCCGATTGTATCAGACCGAATTTTGGTTTATTATTCAATAATAAACCATTGTAATCGCTCTTGAAAAAAAAAAAAAAAAAAAAAAATTTCATGGCTTACGTTTCCCATAGAAAATAAAAAAATTTCCGTCCGTCCGCCGTACGCACGATTTTTCCCAAACGGCTGAAGCAAAAAAGCTGACATTTTCAGGAAAATCCATATTGGTCCGGCGACGCCCCAATTCTTGAGCCAGCTCTCTCACTTAATTTAAAGTGAACTTTAAGGGTTGTCAAAGTTTTCTAAAATCCCTAAGAACCTCAAAAAAAGTCAAGGCGGCCTAAATTTGTATTCTTTTTGAAGAACACTCCACGAGGAATCGAATGAGCCCTTCCCCAGGTCCGTAGGTCAAACCATTCCCGATGTATGGCCCGATTTATGGTGCCAATATTCGCGTTATTTTGGTTTATTATTGTTTTTGAGTTGATATCAGTAACCTAGTGACGTGTAGTGATGTAGTAATGTGGATACTGGAGTAAACTCCTAAAAGGCTTTGTAGCCTTAAAAAAACCCGCTGCAAATTCTTTCACTGGGGTTTATTATTGAATTGGCTTGCGTTCCTGATTTGAATTTATACTAAGCTTTGGAGTGTGCGTGTTTCACAGGTGATAGAGCGATTATTGAATTTCAGGAGATATGCATAGAGCACGTTAATCTGTTCTCGACCAAAATACCTATTTGGATTGATCAGTTGATCATATTTGTGTGCCACCTGAAATTCAATTCTATCACCTGTGAAACACGCACACTCCAAAGCTTAGTAGAAATTCAAATCATGAACGCAAGCCAATTGAATAATAAACCCCAGTGACTTTACAACAGTCGGTCGTTGCTGGTTTTTGATAGATAACAATTGTTCTATATAATCTTTTATAGTCCCTGTCCGAAAAACCTCAAGTCCTCCCCACCCCTTAAAATAGCAATCCAAAACTGATAAACCCTTGTGAAATAATTGGCAGCGATTTTTAAATGTGTCTGTGAAACTTGAGAGCAGGTCACAATGAGGATTTTCAGCGATATGAAATCGCGATTCATGCTCGGCTATTACATCTGTGACAAAGTCACAGCAGCAAGTTAGAGTACTGGTGGTTATTTGGAAATGGGTCAAAGTTGTCAGCCAACTTGACTGGTTAGCTTAACTACTAGTTGTTTGTGTGGAGAAATACAATTTTTCGTCAAAAGTGAGCTATTAGTTGTCAGCCACAGCTAACGCTAACCGCTTCAGCTTTGTAGTGGTTTTACTACACATATTGGCGATTAACTCAAGTTTCGGGGAGATAATATTAACCACCGCACTCCATAAATATCTTACATGGGCCAACTTTAGAGATCAGGCGAATTTGGAGGAAGAGGGAAAATAATGAAGCTTGCAACGGCAATAACGACGGTTGTTCTATTTAAAACATGGTGAATCACCAAAGCGCAGATGCTCCTCACATGTGTGTTATTTCATTTTTTGTTCGACTGAAAACCAGTTCTTCTATGAGAACGTACGTTCATTTCACGAAGGAACCGTTTTTAAACGAGAATCCACGTGGAAAGCATTTCAAAAATATGCTGAAACTTGAAGAGGTCAAGAACAGTCGAATGAAAGGGGGAAAAAGTTGCAGTCGTCCATCTGATTATAACGAAACATGCGGTTTAGAGTTGATTATTCTAGATGTATTGTCAGTGAGAACAGTTCAAAGAATAGCCCATAATAAAATCGGAAATTAATAACTGAATGCATAGTTAACGTATATCCGTTCATGTTTATTATTCAATTGGCTAATTTGCAAGAAAACTGTACGTAATGGAGAAAAATAGCGGTCATTTTTGAATTCAGCACAGCAATAAAAATAAAATTCAGCTAAAATATTCCATGCAGCTGATCAAAAATTTTCTTTTTGCAGACCTGTGTCATTTTTACCTGAATTTTTGCAGTCTGATTTCTATTTCAAATTGTGGGTTCTACAAGTTGTCATTTCAGTTGTCTCAGAAGGCCTCATTAAGAATCTCCGCAAAGTCGGTTATTTAGGAGACACTAGCTTCAAATCCCATTCGGCTGAGATCATGGCACCTTCGCACACCCAGGACTTCCCATCAGTTATTGAGTAACGTTTTTTTTTTTTCAGATTAGGGTTCAATGAAAGAATGACATGTCATGATTGTAGAAGAGTGACTCTATGCTAGCATCCTACTCTATTCTATTCTATAATTGATTTAGAGAATCAATTTACACAATTTCTAACCCAGCAGGTTCCCTCCCAAGTTGAATTCCACAAAAGGTTTATACGTAATGAATGAGAGAAGACGAAGATGTGAACAGGTACGTACGCCAGGTATAATCACAGCGCAGGTAAATAACGGAGGGTCAACAACCTGTCCGATATTGTGTTTGGAATGAGTCACGAAACCCCCGTCTATTTTAGGTTACCCCAGTAATCACGTGAGTAGGCGAGGAAAACTGATTTAAACTTTCCGCTCTTGTCGTTTCAAATTATGTAAACCGCAGAAAAATACAGCATATTTCTGAAGAAATCAACCATTTTGGGGAATTACATTTTTGAAAGTTTTCATTGAAATGACTGGTTTCAAGTTTGCTCGTAGCTACCATGGATGTAAAAATAGTTTTAAAAAAATTTGTAGACGATACCACTACCAAAATTGTGGCCAACACTGTCTGCCAAATTTGAAAGGTAAGTGGGAGAACCTGCAAAATGAAGCTAAGTGGATTTTATAAAGGTCCATCTAAAGCCGAAAATCCATGAAAATGTCATCAATGACAGAATTACTATTTCCAATATTCGCCTATTAAGGTAACGGTACCGGTAGTGGCCACAGTTAAGAATTTTTTTCTTTAGTTTTGACAATTGGGGACCAACAGTAGTACTGACTTTCTTCAGGACTCATTTAGAATATAGCCCGACTCTTCCCTAACATATCCATTGCCTAAAACTATCAAGAGAACAATTTTTTCTATTTTTTATTAATTTTTTCTCACACCTTTATTTTGATCTAGTAGTGGCCACATCAAATTACGAAATTTCCAGTAGTGGCCACGTGCATGTCTCAGTAGTGGCCACTTGACATTTTGCCCTCCTTACGTGTTTAATATCATTAAATTCAATACCAGATGAACAAAATTGATTCTATCCAGTAGAAGCTCTAGGATACAGCCCAACAAACGAAGAAACTAGGGACGGTCATATTGAGAAGTTTACCACAATTTCCAATGATGCTCTGCGCACTCCTAGTTCAACCTTTGACTACAAGATGACATGAGCTGTACCTCCGTTTGAAGCCACTAGGAGACCGGGAATCCTTATTTCTCAAATATAAACTTTAAAATGGCCACTACTGGAGCAGTGGCCACTACCGGTGCCGTTACCTTATTATATTACAAAAACGTCTTATCACCAAGGTTGACAAAAATCAGATTTTTACGTATCCCCCCTATTTTTGTTATACTCTTTTCAATGGTGATGTCCAAATTTTGAAATTTCATTTAGAAGTGGGGATCATTCCTACCCTAAAAATCGTAAAATCGTTGAATTCGAAGGTGAAATGCCTTTTCTAACTGTTTTTTAAAGTGAAACACCTTAACTATGTTCAAAAACGCCTCAAATTAATATTGATTCGTGGATATTTTTTTGGTGAAACGCCTCAACTCAACGAAAATCGGGATAAGGCGTTTTACCTTCAAAAGCTTCCTTATTTTTCGCTTCAGATTTGAAATCAGACGAATCTTCCAAAATTGTGAGGCGTTTTTCCTTCAAATGTTCACTCAGCTGGTTTAGCTTAATTTGTAGTGTTGAGGTGTTTAACCTTAAAAAACAAGAGGTCGGTAACCCTGTTGTTTTTGATGGTGAATCGCCTTACATGCAAGTTAAGGCGGTTCGCCTTCAAAAATATGACAAAAAATCGATTTGATTTGATTTCCCCGCCTTCAAAAGAGTTTTTGGTTTGTAAATCGATTTTTCCTCGATTTTTTTCTCTCGATAATTTGGTCAATTTAAGCTCTATCGATGTCTCTAAAAAATGGGCTTGGAAGTACAAACTGGAGGGGAACAACCGCCTGATTTCTATAGAGAAACAGATTTTTCTGAAATACGTGGTTTTCGGAGATGAGGTTTTTGTTTCAAACGGCAGTACTGTCTTCCTAATATCTTGGGTGGAGAAAAAAAAAACCCTTCTCAAACCGTTAACAACCGATTCACTGCCCAACACAAAATGGTCAGGAAAACCTGCTTTCTTTGATTCTTGGACAGATTACTTATGCCAGATTTCCTTCCATATAATAGCTGTCACAGCCACTGATGTGGTTTCAACACCCACAGTCACAGCAGAAGCACTACGACTCTCTGTGTGCAGATTCATATTCTTTCGCTGATGTACAAAGCTCAGCGCGTGCCTTTCGGATCTAGATACAATCTGACCATCAATGATCCAACAGCCCGAAGGTGTTTTAACAACAAGGTCTGGCCTGAATCCTCTTCCACCACTTCGAACATCTCTTTGCTTCTTTTGTCCATACTTAGCACAGAGGCTAACAAAGCAGTTGTGCCCTTGCTGAACCTGGTCAGCTGACCGACCTGCATACTTGGATGATATGGGCAGCTGTTCCCATTCGTTGGTTGGAGTATTGGTTGACTGTCGCAAGCTTCTAGATCTTCTTAATCTTGTCATCAAAGAACCAATGTGGACCTTCACTGCAGCAGTCGTCTGCACCATAGCTCCCTCTCCATAGTCAATCTACTGACCTCATACGTTATCTTGTTTTCATACCCATCTGTTTGGTATCGGACAGTCTACGCACGGCATTCCGCTATGGTGGTACTTTCAATTTGTCACTTTTTGCGCTCCTTTTAAAAATTACGACTAATAAAAGTGACCATTAAAATGAGGATTTTATTTATTTTTCTAGTCACTAAATCAATATTGTCGAGCTCGGAATCCAAATAGTAAATTCTGCACCATTCTCGTCAAATCGAAAATACACAACGCCCTTACCATTTTGCTTCCGAGTCTCCAAGGTAGCGGAAAGCAAAAAAAATCGGAATGTGAAATTTTTTTGTCTCCAAAATCAAAAATTCCTATCGCATTTTGCGTTTTAGACCTTTCTGAACAATTTTGGTTCCGTGTCTGTCTGTGTGTCTGTTATCACAAATCCTTGTTACGGGCAAAACTGCACGAAGTTATAGTCCGATTTTGATGACATTTTCAGGGATTGTGCGGGTTGGGGTGCAGATGGTCCCCTATAGGTTTCATGACCCCAAAATCAACTCTATAAACCAGCGTCTTGTGCCAAATTATAAACAAGCCTCTGCGTCCTAAATTTACGCGCATAACTCCGGGAGTTCTTGACCAATTTCGATGAAATTTTCACCGATCGTTCGGTTTGATGTGTAGATGGTTATAAGTTTCATTCATCCCGGATCAATAGTTGCCTCTGCGCAAGCGCAAACGTGAAATCCTTGATAAGCATAACTGAGGAGTTCTTGACCAATTTCGATGAAATTTTCTGGATTGTTTGTACTTATTAGGTAGATTTTATAGTTTGACCATAGTTAAATGAGGATTTTATTTATTTTTCAATAAATTTCACTAAATCAATATTTGTCGCCTAATTGAACGAATTCTTTAGTCAATAATGCACCATTCTACGTCAAATCGATACCTCAATACACAACGCCGTCACCATTTTGTTAGCACAAATTAGCCATAATAATCAACAAAACGAATGGCGAATTGAGAAAAACAATAACACAAAATAATAGAAATACCACAATGGACAGTAAAACAACAAATACAAAGTTCGGAATGAGAACAACTGGTTTTAATCTTTGTTTGATTTAGTGCGCTTGATCTTGAGTTAGTGAAACCAAACATCGTTTATTGTCAATCGTTGATTGAAAAAATCGGTGAAACCGGCCAAAAGAGCCCTTGGAATAATTGAATGCCTCCAAAGTTCTTGATTTTTTGACGGCAAGATTTCGGGAACAAGAAAGCGTTCATGAACGATTTTGTTTCCGTCACCTTCATCAGTTCATTAATGGATTCGTCTCTAAATGAATTTTATTCTTCATCAGCTGACACTCGAACTGAACCCCATTGAATATATTTCTGTCGTTTCGTTATCAACTGACAGCTCAATACGATTGATCGGCATTCCGACTGCCGACGCGTTTTTCAGGTTCAACTAACACCATTCGGCTCGCATCGTTGTTTCGAAGGCCGAAAAGATGTTGGTATGTGATTCACAGGTGATAAACCGTAAGCGAACCTTGGGCATTTGAAGAAATTCTAGTGCTTTTTAGGTGAAATCAAATTGTCTTTATACAATTTAAATTCAGCATGATTTTAAACATTTGACGCGAGGCTCCGTACTAATTTTAGATTAGTTATAAACTCAATAAGATCATGCTGAATTTAAATTGTATAAAGACAATTTGGTTTGACTAAAAACAATTATTGTTAACCCATTTCCGGCCAAGGATAGAATTAATTGGAAAAATCACAGTTTTTTGGTAAAACGATGTATTTGAAACTTTCATGGAACGATGACACACATTGAAAAAAAAAATGCAAATGTAATTTTGGTTGCGAAAACGCATTGGCCGGAACCAGTGTTACTTAATGATAATGAAACCCCTGGATGCATATGAAATAATATTTACATATATATTATCAGCGTTTCATCCATATCAGAATGCTTCAACCCGTGTATCGGCTATAAACTACAAGTATCCACATCGGCTATCACTCTAGTATCCACATTCACTACAAGTCGACGCTATCGGCATCACTAGGTTACAAACAAACAATAATAAACCAAAAACGCAAATGTTGGCACCATAAATCCTGAATGGTTTGACCTACGGACCTGCGGAGTCGGGCTCAATTCGATTCCTCATGGTATGTTCTTCAAATTGTCGACAAATATTTTGAAACGATTCGACTAGTTTTGAGGTTTTTAGGGATTTTACAAAACTTTGACAGCCCTTAAAGGGCACTTTAAATTGAGTGGGAGAGCTGGCTCAAGAAATGGGCGTCGTCGGACCAAGATGGATTTTTCCTGAAAATTTCAGATTTTTTGCTCCAGCCGTTTGGGAGAAATCGTGCGTACGGCGTACGGACGACGGAAAATTTTTATTGCAGATTCGGATTGCAATACACCCTTTGAAACGTAAACCATGAAATTTTCAGGAGGGTTAGATTTTTTTTCAGAGCGTTATTGATTACAATGGTTTATTATTGAATAATAAACCAAAAATCGGTGAAACCGGCCCTAAGAGCCCTGGGAATAATTGACCCGCCTCCAAAGCCTTCTTGATTTTTTTTACGGCAAGATTTCGGGAACAAGAAAGCGTTCATGAACGATTTTTTTTCCGTCACCTTCATCAGTTCATTAATGGATTCGTCTCTAAATGAATTTTATTCTTCATGAACTGACACTCGAACTGAACCCCATTGAATATATTTCTGTCGTTTCGTTATCAACTGACAGCTCAATACGATTGATCGGCATTCCGACTGCCCACGCGTTTCTCAGGTTCAACAACACCATTTGGCTCGCATCGTTGTTTCGAAGGCCGAAAAGATGTTGGTATGTGATTCGGTGTGAAAACCGTAAGCGAACCTTGGGCATTTGAAGAAATTCTAGTGATTTTTAGGTGAAATCAAATTGTCTTTATACAATTTAAATTCCGCATGATTTTAAACATTTGACGCGAGGCTCCGTACTACTTTTAGACCAGTGATAAACTCAATTGTTAGTGCTCACAAACAGCCCCGTAGCAAGGGGGGAGGCACTGGACCCAATGCCCCCGAGCCCAGCCTTCCAAAGGAGGCCCGGGTTTCCTAAGAATACAACTTTTTTTTGGAAAAAAGGGCAAAAGGGGAAAAGAGATAGATCGATCTTTCCTTTCCGATCTGGACGAGCTTAAATGCTTTTGGGTTAAGGCAGCTGGTCAGCGGAATGCACATTAAACAATGATTTGGCTCTGCTCACAAACCCTAAAAATGCAGGAGCAAACGATGGATCTGAGAGGTTATCGAACATCATTATTTCTAATCACATTCATCAACAAATGAATATAAAGCTAAGGTGCATCGGTGTACGATTTCTTAGCTTGCCAACACAATGCCTGAAGTGTCAACGTCACTCTCGTTTCGCCCATGTCAACCGGTTTTCGTTCCGTGTACGCGACACTGTCATTACTCAACCCATCGCAACATCATTCATAGGGAATCCCTAAGCCCCACTGCCCAACCAACTTCAACTTTCATTGAAAATTTCCAAAACTTTATAACATGATTTCTGGATTATAACGCTGTTTTGTACAAATGTACAGTTATTTACTTGCAAAAAAAGAGAGAGAGAGAGTTTCAGGACAGTAGCATGGCTGTATGAACAAATTTTCCATCTTTATCATCTTAGATAATACCTTATATCGTCGGGTTCCGGGTAAAAGTGACCAAGTAACATTTTTTTCAAAATGAGCTTTTTTTGTCATTCCAGTACTAAGGAACGTTGTCTACTGTGTGTTGTTGCTAAGAACGTTATCTTCAAACTGATGTGCAAGAAATACTTGAAAATAATTTTACCTGCCTGACCCAAAGAGTCTTATGTGACCAAATGGCATTTGAACTCAACCACAAAACACGAGATGGATTATAAATGTACTCTCGCTGGTGCATGTAAATGTTATCAATTGCCATTTGATCACTTTTAATGTGTAAGATTTGTAAGATTGCATAGTGGGCAGGTGAAAATGACCAATTACAGTGATAGGTAATGGATAACCTTTTCTAACAGAAATATATCATTGTTATTAGATGCTTGGCAACACGATAAATTAACGAAAAAACTATTCAATCCCTCAATTTCATTTAACTATGCGACAGATTTTCGAAGAATTGAATTGACCAAATGAGTAAAGCTTGAAACTCCAGGCAGGTAAAAATGATCAAATAGAGTTTTCCGGAAAACAGCTCTTATTTAATCTGAAGTGAATTTTGAAGCACGATATCATAGGCGGGCACTAGCTAACTACCTACAGGATAAAGAAAAATCGAAACACAGTCGGACGAGACATCACACAACCAGTGTTCGTAAGAAGAAAATAGGTGAAACTTCAGATCGCTCCCCTGTAAAATTTTGCAAATGTTACTTGGTCACTTTTACTCGGAACCCCACGGCTGTATGAAACTTTATAACATGATTTCTGGATTATAACGCCGTTTTGTACAAATGTACAGTTATTTACTTGCAAAAAAAGAGAGAGAGAGAGTTTCAGGACATTAGCATGGCTGTATATAAACAAATTTTCCATCTTTATCATCTAACAATACCTTATATTATGTGAATAATAATCGTGTATATAATAATATATTATAGTGTTTCAAGTTCTTGACTGATATTATTGTCTCATTGAAAATTTCGTGGTGACCTCGAGAGTCAGTCAGATGTTGATAGAAAACTACAATTACATTACCAACGTTTCGTTCTATTTTTGGAACATCTTCAGGCCTAGAAGAACCATACAGAAAATTTTCTTCTTCAGAAACAAAAACTTTTCTTCTTCTCTGTGATTCTTTCAGGATCAGTTATTTTCAAAATTTTCTGTATCGTTCTTCTAGATATTTCTAGAAGAAGTTCCACAAATAGATCGAAACGTTGGCAATGAAATTATAGTTTTGTATCAACCTCTGACACACTATGAAGATCTCCACGAAATTTTCAAAGATGCGTTAAAATCCAGGAATAATTTCAGAATTCTTCAAAACGGATTTTGTAGAAGAACTTTTTCGAAGATGTTTATTTTAAAATCTTCAGCGCCCATTTTCTACGAAATTTCGCTAAAAAGTTCATAAAAAAAAAAACTTTGATAGGTCAAAAATTAAAGGTCAAACGTACGGTGAAATTTTTATTTAAAGTTCATTGAAAATTTAAAAAAAAAATTAAATGCTTATAATTTGGAAATCCCACAATCTTTGTTTTAATAGAACATTTTTAATATGAACACGTTTTTTTTTGCAATAAAATTAATTATTGACTTTTTTTATACACACAAAGTGCTTACATTTTTACTCAATGACTGGGACTTTTCATGTTTATGAACATTACCATTAACAGACGATTTAATTAGGGATTTCGATTAGTTTTTGTTGAATACCGTATTTAGACGAAAAATTTTCTGGTAATCCAAAACGCTGCCGATTAGTTCTTTTGAAAAATATTTCATTTTTTTAGATTTGGAATCTACACATCTTAAATCATGGAATGAAAAAAATTTGAGGGAAAGTTATTAGGAAATGTTTGCTATACTATTACAAAGGCTTAATATGGCAAATAATAAATCAAAAATTAAAGATTTTTTGCATGAAGCGAATTTTTTACAAACCACCGCCACACAGTGGGGGAAACGCGGAAAAAACGTAAATTTTCCAAATGCAAGATTTTAATGATTCGAAGCTAAGTTTCTGTGAGCTAACATCCTGTTGAATCAAGATATAATCACGTTTTTTCGCTGAAAAATTGTATGAATTTAGTGGGCTGACTGTTTGCTATCAATACATCCTACATTGCATCGCACATACCCTCCGGGTCACAAAAAATACAAAATATGAAGCATTTACAATGAAAAAACGGCAGTATAACGTTAATTTCATATGTTTTTTGACTTTTAAAAAAAGCTCCAACAGTCTCTAAACCAGTTTTGCGATTTTTCAGTAGTAGATACATTGTACTTTGTTCCTTGAAAATTTCATTTGCGTCTGTCCGCGTCACCGCGACGTTTTTTGTCTATAAAGTACCAGATATCTCAAACCTATCGGTGCAGGTGTCCACGCCCGAAGACTCAATAATCACGAGACAATCGGAGGAACCGATAAGAGGAGCAAGGTATGGAGGTCTGGAATCCGTCGAAATCACTAAAATAATGATCTTTAAAAAAAAAACCGGCTCGCCGATAATTGAGGTAAGAACAACAGAAATGTGGTTGTTGATTGATTAATCTATGATTCATTTAGTTTTTCTCTACGATAACTGTTTATCTTGATTATAAGAATTTGATTATTTTGGTTTTATTATATTCAAGTTGATGAATTGTTTTCTTTACTTACTTTACTACTTTATTTTGTACGCAACTCCTGATCTCCGGACAATTTCTTTAAATTATGGAGATCAGTGATTGCCAGAAATTAAGGTTTATTTCTCAGTTTAGTTTTTAATGGTTTTCTTAAAGTATTAAATACTTTAACTTATTTTGTATCAAACAAATATTTTTGTCTCGTTCTAATAAACGGCAATTTTGAAAAATGAAAATGATATTTGAGACACTTTTTTTTAAAAATTACGCACACTGGATGGTGGCGGATCAGGCTGAACCTAGATAAAAGCGACTCAGCACACAAGAAAGTATGTTTAATGACACCTAACTTGCCAATTAAAAAAAAAAATACCCTAATTTTAAGCGTTTTTCACACTTTTTTTAAATTTAGCACACTGGAGTGGATCTGACTGAAAACGGTCTCATTCGACTCATCACTCGAAAAACCACGTTTCACGACACCCCACATGCCCACCTTCTCAAAAAAATGAATTTTAGGGCATTTTTTACCATTAAATTGTAAATTTGGACCACAAATTCCCGGCCAATTGGGCTGGACAACGAACCTCACCTGTTGATTGCTGACACCGGTTTTTTTAGCGCAAGAACGAAATTTTTAAAGAGATAAATTGAGCATGTCGGGGTTTTTTTCCGTTTTTAGGCCATTTCCAACCAGTGTGCGCCATAATGTAAAGCACATCCGTGGTATATAACGGGTCTTTATCATATGAAATTCACGGTATATTACGATGAACAGACTGAGATGAATTTTGGCAGAATCGGAGGTCCAATTGCAATTCGAAATGTTTGCTATACTATTACAAAAGGTTTAATATCGCAAATAATATATCAAAAATGATGGATTTTTTGCATGACGCGAATTTTTTACAAACCACCGAATATTCATGGTCAACAATTTGGATTCGCTGATGATACCGCTTTGGTTTTCTGGGGAAGTGAGTACGATGGTCTGGTAGACAATATTAATTCTGATCTCTTTTTGGTCAAGCAATGGTTCTGTCTAAATAAGCTATGTTTGAATACAGATAAAACGTCCGTCTTGAGATTTTCGATTGGTAATAGGCAATTCCCGTTAAATTATGCTCTAAAATTCCATACCACTTCTGCCTGCTTCACAAATGTATCAAACTGTGGTTGTACTCCCCTCCCGTTAAATGATCATTGTAAATATTTGGGGGTTACTATTGATAATAACATGAAATTTTCAATGCACATAGAGGGTTTAATCACTAGAATTCGTAAATTATTTTATGTTTTTAAAGAAATTCGTAGCTTTTTATCTAGGAAACATCTCAGAACCGTATATTTTGGCTTAGTGTTCTCCATTATTAAATATGGCATCATTGTTTGGGGTAGCGCAAATAAATCGTCGATTAAAAAAGTACAAGTAATCCAAAACCGCATTTTGAAAATAATTTTAAATAAACATATGAGATACCCAACATCCCTCCTATATACTCAATTTAATGTGAAAAATATATCCCAACTCTTTTTATTTCAATCTTGTCTTCATGTTTTTCGTTCCGGGATTAGGAATGATCATGTTTCCTCTTCGGCATATAGTCGAAACTATTGTTCCTCACGGATAACCTTGCCGACTGTGAAGACAGAATTTTTTAAAAGAAATGCTTATGTTCAGGCTTTGAGATTCTTCTACGAAAATGGCATAAATATTTTTAATTTTCGCAATTTGTTGTCATTTAGAAAAGAATTGGACTCTTATTTCCGGCCACTGTGACTCCAGTAAAATTGTACTTTTTTCATTTCTATTATTTTATACATATACCTGGTATTTTTTGGTTTAATTTTATAATTATTTCAGTTTTCATTAATAAAAATTGGCACTTTGTTCATTTCTTCTATTTTTAAATCTTTTTATTATTATTTGAACTCCTCTGAAGAGCACAAGTTTTAAAACTTATTCTTCGGGGGGCAACGTTATTTACTTCTTTTCATTTTAAACTTATCAAATTATAAAATTACTTTGTAAATTATTTTTGTAAATTTTGTGTAATTTCATTTGTTGCCAATAAACGGATATTTGATTTGATTTGATAATGTAAAGCACGTCCGTGGCATGTAACGGGGTTTTATTGTAAGAAATTCACGGTATATTACGTTGAACAGACTACGGTGAATTTTGGAAGAATCGGAGGTCCGATTGCATAAATCTCTCGAGTAAATAATGTTTAGAGCTGCGTGGTCATGATTCTAAGGACGTTACAACGAACTCAAGGATATTCGTAACCTCCCTCGCCCATCCGTTCTGCCGCGCTACGCCCATCCGTTGGTTACTTTTCGAAAATCATTGACGTCGAAAATAAATCGCTGATGCCGTCAACGTTACGTCAATCACTTACGAAGTTCGCTCGGAGGATTTTCACGGGCGGACGACCACGGATTCGGGATTTTAGAAGTGCAGCAACGAAGGAATTACCCGATCAGGAAGGATCCGACTCGCGGAAGTCATGGATCGGGTCAGACTCGCCAGTGATGCGAGGAGAAAGTGAATGGCAGGATTGGGAATCCCGGAAAAAAAAGGAGCTTGATTCGGATACAAATGAGATATGAAAATGGTGAAGTGAGTGTTGAAGTCATTTTGGGGAGGGGTTTACGAGGGAAGTTGCGGTAAGAGTAAAACTTTGGCTGGTTACTTACCGACTTTCCGGACACCATCGTGGAACGGACTTGATGGACCAGAGAAAGCGGATTTTTATTCCTTCAGGCAAAAAAGAATTAAGTCACTAGAGGAAACACGATAGGAACTAAGGAAACGTTGGCGGCGTCTGGACAGAAACTGAGGCGACTCCGGGCGGTTGGGGCGGGAATGTCCTTGGGGCTTCCTTGGAGTTGGAGGGAGTCGCGGCCCTCACGAACAGGTGGTCCGGGGAGAGACGCGGGTCAGGGGGGAGCGACGCGGGTCGGGTCATCCTTCCAGTCTTGTACCCTCTTCAAGTCACAAGACGCTGACTTCCTTCCCAGGCCGTCGGGGGAGTAAAGCGATTTTCATCATGCTCCCTGGACATTGGCCATCTTTAGAAAGTCCCTTAGTATCGAGTCTTCGTCAGGCAGGATTGCAGGGGCTTGAGGGACAACCAGAACATAGGAAGAAAACGCTGCAAATTCTTTCACTGGGTTTTATTATTCAATTGGCTTGCGTTCATGATTTGAATTTCTACTAAGGTTTGGAGTGTGCGTGTTTCACAGGTGATAGAGTGATTATTGAATTCCAGGAGGCACACGAATATGATCAGGAGATATGCATAGAGCACGTGAATCTGTTCTCAACCAAAATACCTATTTGGACTGATCAGTTGATCATATTCGTGTGCCTCCTGAAATTCAATAATCAATCTATCACCTGTGAAACACGCACACTCCAAAGCTTAGTATAAATTCAAATCATGAACGCAAGCCAATTGAATGCTAAACCCCAGAGAAAGAATTTGCAACGTTTTTTTACGGTTATCAGAATGCTTCAACCCGTGAATCGGCTACGAAGCCTTTTAGGAGTTCACTCCAGTATCCACATTACTACATCACTACAACACCACGTCACTAGGTTACTGCTATCAAAACAAAAACAATTATAAACCAAAACCCCAGCGAAAGAATTTGCAGCGTTTCATGCGTATCAGAATACTTCAACCCGTGTATCGACTATAAACCCTTTTAGGAGTTCACTCCAGTATCCACGCTCACTACATCACTGGGTTACCTCACTATCTCAATACCGGTTCAATAAAAAAACGCTGCAAATTCTTTCACTGGGGTTTATTATTCAATTGGCTTGCGTTCATGATTTGAATTTCTACTAAGCTTTGGAGTGTGCGTGTTTCACAGGATAGAGCGATTATTGAATTTCAGGAGATATGCATTGACCACGTAAATCGGTTCTCAACCAAAATACCTATTTGGATTGATCAGTTGATCATGTTTGTGTGCCTCCTGAAATTCAATAATCGCTCTATCCTGTGAAACACGCACACTCCAAAGCTTAGTAGAAATTCAAATCATGAACGCAAGCCAATTGAATAATAAACCCCAGTGAAAGAATTTCCAGCGTTTTTTGCAATCTTCAGCCATTTCAAACGACGCACAGTGGTTGAAAATGCTATTCTATGAGCCCAAAAAGATAAAAAATAAATATGCTTCAATCTAATCGCTGAATGCTCGGGGGGCAACGTTAATACCTACATAACGATGGACAAAGGCTGTTTTCATCATATCAATAGACTGTAATCTTGGCTGAGTCGACAAAGATCAAGGTGCGATTTTGCCTAAGATAATGAGGAGCGACGAGCCCAGTGTTATATTTGAAATCAGTTGTGTGTCACAAGTCCTGGAGGCAAAAGCGGTTTTCTCTCGTTCAATATGTCCAGGATAGGTAAGTAAATGCAATAATTATAATTTTACTTGTTGAAATAGCTTCGGAAACATGAGACGAATTGCGGACTCAGGGTAAATGATGAACACATCAATTTCTCTAGACTGCCAAAAACGATATTGACCTTTATTGACCCTGAAATGGACGTATATCTTTTCCTGAACAGTAGCACTAAATGTCGAATCCAGAATGAACTGCATTTACCTGCATTTGACTGGGTTTTATGCAAATTTGGTATGCAAGGATTTAAATTTTTTTTTTTTTTTTTTTTTTAAATCTTTTCCTACTTTTAAGCTTGAATATGTTCTCAACTGTTGAAAGATAGGCAAAAAATGAAGATGAACAATTTTGTAGCAAATTTTGTCAGCTTCATTTTTTATTTCGACAGTTTTTTTGTGAGGCCTACCGTTTCCGAGTTAAGAGCAAAAAACTAGCAAGGAAATAAATTTACGGTGAGATTACAATTTTACTGTTTCAACTACTCAGGGTTTATCTCTCAGCCGCGGGTCTCCTAACGTACCTATTTACTTGACTACCTATTTGATTCGTTTTTATATTACCTACTTTTTTTTTATTTGATTACGTAGGTATCGGAGAAAAATTCATTTTCATACCTAGCAAAAAAGTAACCATTTATTTGTATTTGTTGAGTTATTTTGAGTTTATTGTGTGTTATTTAGTTTGTCAAAATAATATTGGTGATGGATACTTCGTACAAATGATGTGACAAACTTTTTGAAATCACCCGCTGTTCTATTATCGTGATATTATCTACCTACTTTGTGGTAAAATTTAAGTATCAGAGGACATACTCAACTCATACATACATATAATTACTCAGATAACCTTTTTTATTCTACCACGAAGCCCCTTTCAATGCTAATGATATTAGGTCTGGCAAAACTCGGTACTCAGCTTTCTCAATAATGCGTTTAGCGCCACTTCTGGAAACAATTTCAACAAACTAACTTCAGATTCGGGTTCTGCGCACGAAATAACCTCAGTATACCAAATTTTACGAGTTTACGAACCCTTTTGAGTTTTGGGCTCATAGAGTAGCGTTTTCAACCACTGTGCGACGGTTTGTTTCACACTTTTAAAGATTAGAGCGTAGAGATTAGAGCTGTTTTTTGTGTTCTGCAACTTAAGATGTTGGATATGGTTCATATGATGATTTACGGCTGAAAAATATCAGATTCAATAGTGTACATTTAATGTCCTCATATCGGAATAGGAATGAGCTAAAGTCGATACATGTGGACTTCACGAACCGAAAGCTACAGTACATTCCGACTTTTCTCGTATCAGTAAAATCATCCCGTACGCCAACGAGGCAAAATACTTGGGGATGACCCTCGATGCAAAGTTGCGGTGGAAATCACACGTGAAGAAAAAGAAAAACGAACTTTGCCTGAAATACAGGAAACTTTACTGGCTTACTGGCTCAACTTATGCTCTACAAACAAGTCCTCAAGCCTGGATGGACTTATGGATTCAGCTATGGGGCTGTGCGTTCAAGATAATATCGCAATAATACAAAAATTCCAAAATAAAGTACTCTTGGACATAGTTAATAGTTAGTTATTGCTCAGGAACACACGTAAAAAATGAGAACCTCCATAGTGATCTTGGATTGGATTTGGTGCAAACAAATTGAAAACACCGTTTTGATTGCAGTTGATCAACAGAGGCCTACTGAAATTCAATAATCGCGTCCATCTTCTCGACGTTGAACCCTCGTTAGAAAGTTGAAGATTGAATAAAAAAACACGAACTGGTGTTGTGAAAATAGTTAGAGTGTAACAGTGTCCAGTGATTTGTATTGACGCCAAACTATATTAGTATATAAACAAAATTGCTCACGTTTGCATGTTTGGATCAAGTTAACATCATATCAGAATAATATCACTTATTAGTTATGTAAAAAACTGACTTGAATAAAATAATGTCCAAAGGTAGATTTAATAAATATCGGAATAGAAAATATCAATAAAAAATGTCGATATATCGGCGGAAGAATATCGATATTTCACATCCCTACTTCGTACAGTAGATCAAGGGAGTTATGGCCATTTTGCAGACTTGAGATCGACAACATTAAAAGTGAAATAACTCGGAAACGAAGCCTATAAAAGAAAAGTCTAACAGGGATTTTTTGTTGGAAATAAGCTCCAGAATCGACCATTGAAGTTTGATGAAATTGTTGTCAGATGTATCAATATCCAAAACGAAAACGAAGCTTGCCTTGTCTTTGGTAAAGGGGAACCAAATTGAGTTTCAGCCTAAACACACAAGTGTGACACAACCCTCTGCTTACCTTCCGGGTTGTTGTACTAATAAAAATTCCGACCGATAGATATAAAATCATCAAACAGTAACAGACACGCAGTAGAACTTGTAAGGACGGAGGTGAAGTGCATTCATACTTATCGGGAAACATTTCCTGAATGTAAACCGCCTTGGCCACGAGCGGTTCATGACTCACGGTCTAAACCTGGTATGATTTCGTCATCGAATAATTTATTGAAGTTCTTTTCCAGGTGACGCAACGATCGTCGAATTGAGAAGTTGGAAGAATCGCCAACGCGAAAATCGTTACAACGTTACCGATGTCAGTTGGTCTGTCTGAAGAGATAAGTCGATGATACATCGTATAATATGAATTTTACAGGTAGAAGGAAGTATTAAGGAGAAGTAGCTACACCGTCAGACCTACACATAGCTCACATATAATGAAACATCATCGATATGATTTTGTGATAGAGAAAATCACCGCCCACAGGGAGATCTCGCTGTGACCTCCAACACCTTCAAGAACTTGACTGACTACCATTTACCTACACCATTGGGGCCACGTTCATCTTCACTGTCAGCAAAGCAATTTCCATAATTTATTCATAAATATCACAGCCTTCTGGTTGATGTAAAACCTACTATTAGTTAATTAGACCGGGCCATTCTAGACCCTGTGAGGGTGACGGAATGGTAAAGTTGCCCCTTCCGAGGAGGTGGATGCATCATTGTGCTCCGCCACGCTCAGAGGATGAACCAGACGCTTGGTAACGTCTGATTGATCTCCGAGGGCGTCGGAATCTAAGATCGGGAAGGGGCCAACTAACCATATCCATCACACTCGGGAAAAGATTGGGGGGGGGGGGGGGGCTGGAGATATAACTATCATATTAGGGGGGGGGGGGGGGCTCGCAATGAGTGGGGCAGGGATATGACAATTTTTAAATTGATCATTACAAAGGGCATACAGCCTCAGGGGGAATGCGAGTGAATAGGGGCAGCAGGACAATCAGGATGTTATATAGAAATAGGGTCAATGATCGTAACCACGCTCTGCTACCATGTGAGGGGGATGGAATGGTAAAGTTGCAAGAGGCACACGAATATGATCAACTGATCAATCCAAATAGTTATTTTGGTTGAGAACAGATTTACGTGCTCTATGCATATCTCCTGAAATTCAATAATCGCTCTATCACCTGTGAAAACGCATGAACTCAGAGCTTCAGAAATTCAAATCATGAAGAGAACAAGCCAATTGAATAATAAACCCCATGAAAGAATTTGCAGCGTTTTCTATGGTTATCAGAATACTTCAACCCGTGTATCGGCTATAAACCCTTTTAGGAGTTCACTCCAGTATCTACGTTCACTACATCACTAGGTTACTGTAATCAAAATAAAAACAATAATAAACCAAATATTAAACGCAAATGTTGGCACCATAAATCGGGCCATACATCGGGAATGGTTTGACCTACGGACATTCAAGAATCTCATTCGATTCCTCATGTATGTTCTTCAAAATTTATATGGAAGTACACATGTATGCCGCTTCGACTTGTTTTGAGGTTTTAGGGATTTTACAAAACTTTGACAACCCTTAAAAGACACTTGAAATTAAGTGAGAGAGCTGGCTCAAGAACTGGGGCGTCGTTGGACCAACATGGATTTTTCCTGAAAATTTCATTTTCTGCTTCAGCCTAGTTCGGGAGAAATCGTGCGTAAGCGGACTCGGAAAATTTTTATTGCATTTCGGATTCAACACCCTTTGAAACGTAAACCATCAAATTTTCTTGGGGGGTTAGAATTTTTTTTTCCAGAGCGATTACAATGGTTTATTATTGAATAATAAAACAAAATGCGTAATTTTGTTAAAGCTAAATAACATAATAGTTACTTACTGTATGCATGTATGATGTAACTAGTTGTTATGTTCAATATATACAATATATAATAAATATGTATAAATATACGCTTAAAAAAAATTTAATGCTGGAAACTGTAATTTTCTCTTCTCATAATACGCTTTCCTCATACTATGGCGTGTTCAAAAGTATTATGGGACTTTCATTTTTAAAAATTCTACCTTAGTTAGTAACTCTTTGATCATTTTTGGGTGTTGATTCACAGTGACAACATATTAGTTACCCCCTTGAATAAATTTGAAAGCACACGAACATGATAAATATAATAAAAAATAGGTATTTTGAATGATGAGAAAATAAAATCTGTTGAAAATTCTATGCATATCTCCTTGAAATTCAACAAATCGACATTTTTCAGTTTATTGATCAATAGCCGAAGTTTATTAAATTCAAATCGTGAAGAAATGTTCTCTTATTGAATTAGCTTGCATTTTCTAGGATTTGGAGGTTTTGCGTTTTTTGTGGTGAGAGTTCACTAACTAGCACCACACTACGCTATCACATCGGTATCAGCATCCCAAGTCCAAGGGTTTGGTCCTCTTCAGACGCCGAATAGTACTGGAGTTGTCAAGAAGCAGAATGGCTTCCAAATTAGTATGAGCGTGAAGCCGCTGTTCATATCTTTGAGATAATTTTGTCGCAGTATCTCTTAACGGTTTCCACTCCGAGATCTTTATGGAGGTCGTCATTTCTGATGTAACAGGGAGCGTTTACTGCACACCTCAGTACTTTATTTTGGAAAGTTTGAATCATTTGCATGTTAGATTTTGTTGGGCAGCTTCATAGTTGGATGCCATTAGTCCAAATTGGCATTAGCAATTATACAGAATAAGTTTGTTATAAACGTTGAATTGCGAGTATCTCCCCATAATCCAATAAAGCTTGCGAAATTTGATTTGCAGCTCTTGCTTTTTTTTTCTTTACGTGTTCCTTCCATTTAAACTTTGCGTCCAGGGTCATACCCAAATCTTTGGCAGAGTTGGCATGTGGGATGATGCACTGGTTTAACAACAATAGTACATGGGGTATCCTTTTGTAGGTAAAGTTCACGTGAGTTTGCTTCATTCAATTTAAGACGCCATTTCTGAGTCCATTCATTTACTGCATTTGTGGCTTCTTGCAACTTCTGAGTTGATTCTTCCACTATTTCTGCTACGGCTAGAATAGCTGTATCGTCAGCAAATGTAGCTAACGTAGTTTCATCTGTGCTCGGCACATCATGCGTGTACATTAGGTAGAGTAATGGTCCAAGCACGCTCCCCTGCGGTACCCCTGCCTCGATTTTTCCGTCAGAAGTCATCTTCAAGGTCAGAAAAGTCATCTTCAATTTTAATTCTGAAGTAAATACCAGACAGGTAGGATTCTAATATGTGACAGTACTGCTGGGGTAGTAGCCCTTGCAGTTTATTTAATAGCCCCTCATGCCAGACCTTGTCGAAAGCTTGTGACACGTCTAGAAACACAGCACTGCAAACTTTCTTATTCTCCAGTGCGTTTCCGATTACGTCAGTTATTCTGTGGACTTGTTCAATTGTCGAATGTTTCGTTCTGAATCCAAATTGATGTTGCAGAATCAGGACCCTTGGTTCTATTATACTATATTATATTGGTTATATTATATATTAAAATGTGTCACGCGAAATTGTAAATTTAGTATCTTAATAATAAACTTTACAAAATCCCAATGAAAACTGAGGCACTAAAGCACCGTCTAAAAAAAAGTTTCACTCGGAGGAATTTCTCGTAAGGCTTGTTCCTCGTCGAAGTTGCAACTTCTTCACGATAACATTAGCTTTGATGAATGGGGTGAATGTCAGGATGAAATCGATCAGACCTCCGGCGATTAGCGTCCCTGAGCCGTCCCCTTGAACCGCGCAAGAAGTTACAAGGTCGGCAGAGTAGCGGAAGATTAGGACAATTAATAGTGTCGCCTATTTCTACACGAGGTGCGTAGCGTAAAGAGCCGGCGCGACCTCACCTGCGACGAGGAGAAAACGTACGTAATTGCAAGGGAATATCTCTTCGGGCCCTGGGTCAATCCTACCGATCCATAACCAAGGTCGGAAACTTGATGCATTTTGGGGCGAGACAAGGAATTGGCACAAGCAAAAACGGAATTATAGATACGATGATGAACATGCTACGAAACAGGGATATAAAGATACCATGGAGATCGGGACATGAGCAAATAAGCGGCAATGAAAAAGCGGACAACGCAGCAAAATACGGCTCAATGCAACCTACGGCGCACACACGGCAAAATCACCAATTTAGGTGAACAAAAGTCAAGTCAAAAGTTTGAAATTTCTGAGTGCTTTACCTTTTGGTTTAATATTAAATAATAAACCATTGTAATCGCTCTGGAAAAAAAAATTTCTAACCCCCCTGAAAATTTCATGGTTTACGTTTCAAAGGGTGTAGAATCCGAATCTGCAATGAAAATTATTCCGTCCGTCCGCCGTACGACGATTTCTCCTAAACGGATGGACCAAAAAATCTAAAATTTTCAGGAAAAATCTATGTTGGTCCGACAACGCCCAAATTCTTGAGCCAGCTATCTCACTTAATTTAAAGTGTCCTTTAAGGGTTGTAAAAGTTTTGTAAAATCCCAAAAACCTTAAAAAAAAGTCAAGGCGGCCTAAATGTGGACTCTTTTTGAAGAACTTTCCATGAGGAATCAAATGACCCTCCCCAGGTCCGTAGCTCCAACCATTCCCGATGTACGGCCCGATTTATGCTGCCAACATTTGCGTTTTTTTTTGTTTATTATTGTTTTTGTTTTGATTGCAGCAACCTGGTGATGTAGTGAACGTGGATGCTGGAGTGAACTCCTAAAAGGGTTTATAGCCGATACACGGGGTGAAGCATTCTGATAACCATAAAAAACGCTGCAAATTATTTCCCTGGGGTTTATTATTCAATGATTCATGATTTGAATTTCTACTAAGCCTTGGAGTGTGCGTGTTTCACAGGTGACAGAGCGATTATTGAATTTCAGGAGATATGCATAGAGCACGTAAATCGGTCCTCAACCAAAATACCTATTTGGATTGATCAGTTGATCATATTTGTGTGCATCCTGAAATTCAATAATCGCTCTATCACCTGTGAAACACGCACACTCCAAAGCTTAGTAGAAATTCAAATCATGAATCATTGAATAATAAACCCCAGTGAAAGAATTTGCAGCGTTTTTATTATTGGTTAGTAAGACGCCTAATACTAATATTTTCCGCCATACCGTGTTTACAAACAAATATTAAAGGAGTTCATCAATAATGGAAGCTAAATTGATAAAATGTATACCAAGAGATAAATTTAAAATAATTTAAAACAATCCCGAGTGGTATGTCTTGATAGGAGTGGGATACACTACGAATTTGGAGCTTCTAGATGCAATTTTCAATACGTAATAATAAATTCTTTCCGTTTAACAAAACACTACTTTTTCATATCCAGATGGCCAAGAAGCAATCTATTCACTACGGGACAGTGAAAAGATTTACATAATTTTGTAACAAGAAAAGAAATTTCTACAAAATTTTGGTTTATTATTGAAAAGAATGAACCAGAATAAAGTTAGGACATACGGTGTACTAAAAAGATATGGTACGCTCTATAATTTAATAAAAATGAACATCTGGTTTAGATCGGTTTTGCTGAGAGTATGGACTTACCTCAGACATGAGATGAATCGAAACTGTTCAAAAAACTTTGAAGCCTAAAAACCAAGTGAAATCTCAGACAACTTTGTCCTGCACGATCACAAAACTTCTCCCATTCCCAGTAATAAGAAATCAAAATTATACCCAACACCTTTGATCTTTGACAACTGAAAATTTTTGAAAATGTAGCACTGTTTTGAACTCGCTATCTTCTAAGGGTAACATTATCGGTGTACCGCCACAAAATTAGCCAACCAAGATCACTGAGTTAACACGAGAAAAAGTTGTAAACTTTTGGTTTAGGCGTTGCTTGCATTCATGATTTGAATTTCTACAAAGCTTGATCGGTTTCCAGGTGATCGATTATTGGATTTCAGGAGGCACACCAATTGATCCTGATCAATCCAAAAGACATTTTTTGCTCTACGTGCCTATGCATTTGGGAAAAATAACGAATAAAATTGGAAAATTTATGTGGCACTGTTTTGAACACAAATCTTCCAATGGCATTAACAAAATTAGCCAACCAAGATCACTGAGTTAACACGAGAAAAAGTTGTCAACTTTCATGGAGATCACTGAACGAAATAGTATCGTGTATTTCACATATACCCTGCGTCCAAATATAAACGCTATACTAATAGGAAGCTGAAGACTTGGGGAATTGCCACAATATCCTGAGCAGAGAGGGACAGCTTCCAGGCATCGTGGCGCCACAACAAAAGTTATTCTCCCGGTGACGTTAGAGGCAACAAGAGATTTAAAATCAAATATTGATTATGTCAAAGGAACCCAATTTTCAGAAAAATTATTGATTGGGTTTTTCATTAAACGAGATTGATTTCATCCTGTTAAGATGAACCCAAGGAAGATATTAACGGTTGTGCAGTTAACTGATGGAGGCTGTATTTCAAATCAATGCGTACATGCTCAATCAACGAGTATGGAAATACATAATTCAATTAGTATTCGTCGATCCAATCAAATAAATACAGGTGTTGTTAAATAAAACCTTAGGGCGCTTCTGCCAAAATTGCGGTTTCGCGGGTAGCCAACAATATCACAAAATATGCTGCTTTGCCACTACTTAGTTAGGAAGTCAATTTGATAAATATGATAAGAAGTCAGTCAAGTTAACAAGGGTGTAAGAGCTGGCAAAAACGAAGGGAGAGAACTGACTCCGGACTCTGTTAACCAATAACGGGAAAATTTTGTTTGGAGGGGAAGTGAAGAAAATCTAGAGTCTGGAATTGCAGGGAGCAGAGAGAGGGGGATAGTAGCTACCAATCAGGGACGGGGTTACAAATACCCCAGGGTGCTAGGGGGGAGACTACGGTGACTGACCGTTTGCCAGAAAAAAGGGTGGCTTGGAACAAACCAACGGCACAAAGCAGCTTGGGGACTTTCGAGTCCATTAAAGCCTTTAAATATTTTCACATAACAACGGGATTCATGGACAATGAGGTACCAATAGCAGCGGGTATGGTCCCATTACCTGCAGGCCTCGAATATGAGTCAAGTGTGGTTTTCAAGAGGTAATGACCCAAACACCGAAAACCATTCCAGATACATCTGAACACATCCTTTAGTGAAAATCGCTCTTTGCTTTGTTCTTAGCCCAGAAAATGGGGGGACAAATCCAGGCTTCTCCTTTGATCGTTATGCAACAAAAGAGGCAGAGCCGCTGCTTGATTCCAGATCCAATCGTACAATAGAGGGAGTCACTCTCTTTGTGTTCTTGGGGGGAGTCCACGTTGCTTCCCCTTTGCCAATTCAGGGACAACCACCAACCGCATACTTGGATTCCAGATCCAATGCTACAATAGAGGTGAAAGACCTTTGCTTTGTTCTTAGACTACAAAATTGGGGGAAAATACCAACTTCCACGTTGCTTCACCTTTGCCATCTTTCAGTATTTTACAACACGGGAAGAGAAGAACCGCTGCGAGTTGGATTCCGATCGTCAATAGAAAAAAGACTCTCTTTGCTTTGTTCTTAGACACAAAATTGGGGGACCAAACACCGAAAACGTTGCTTCTCCTTTGCCATCTTTCAGTATACAACAGAAGAGACAGAACCGCTGCTTGGATTCCAGATACGTCTGAACACATCTTTGCTTTGTTTTAGACTACAAAATTGAAAATCGCTCTTTGCCATCTTTGTTCTTAGATCCCGTACAATAGAGGAGAAAACTCTCTTTGCTTTGTTCTTAGACTACAAAATTGGGGGAAAATACCAACTTCCACGTTGCTTCTCCTTTGCCATCTTTCAGTATACAACAGAAGAGACAGAACCGCTGCTTGGATTCCAGATCCAATCGTACAATAGAGAAGAAAGACCCCTTTTCTTCCGTGGCAAGTATTCACGGCCAACAAGCCACTCTCACTGCCACACTACGGGCCACGAAGCCTGAAACAACTCCCAAATTCAAATTCCAACTACCAGGCTCCCACTTCCATGCTGTTTCTCCTTTGTCATCCTTCGGGCAGGAACGGAACACAACAAAAGCCCCGGAACCCCTGATTGGATTCTAGGAGAAAAATGACTCAATGTACGTCACCATGGGCGCATAACTCAAAAACAGTGGGCTCTGGATATCCATTTCAAATTATGTCTAATGCACTTACTGAATTGTTTGTTTGCCCTCACCTTTTTTCACATGGTTCAGATACCCTTAAAATTGAAATTCATATCGAAAAAGTTTGCAAATATATTATTTTCTAGCTGTATTTTTCACTTTTATCGACTTTATCAGTTATTGGACAGCTTTTTTTCCTCCAAAAAGCTCCACTAAGTTCCAGTTTTCATTTTAAAAAATGTGCCAAGTGTTTGGGACTGAGTGTGATGCGCGTTCACAACACCCTTCGTACACCGACAGCACAAAACCGTGAAAATCCAATATAGTAAGGACTACCTATGTAGTGCTCATGATTTCGCACTATATTAAATTTTCAAGCAGAAATGGTGAAATCCATTTTCTGACCTCTGAAATCACATTTTACTGCAACTGCTGGCAACTTGAAACCTACTTGGATCAATTCAACGTCCAAAGAAATGTCCAAAACAACACCTCCTTACAAAAAAAAACCATGTAACCCATGTTACAAAAAACATTTTTTCACCGGTAGGAGGGAAGTGATCGGTCTGGCGAGATGTTTGGACTAACAAGAGACTAAACCGAGCCTTTACTCCCAATATCAAATTTTTTTCAACGCTTCTGGGGAATTTTAGAAGGTATTCTGAATCATAGTCACCATTGCACCACTATGGTTCACCATACCAGGATATCGGCAAAAACCTTTTAAAATATCCTATAAGCGAAATTTAGTCTAAAATTTAACGTAAGAATTAGGTGTAGAAATGAGATTTCAGGGAATTTGGTACACAGGCAAGAGGCGTATCGTTTTCGATGTTATTTTGGGCGTAGAATTCATTAAAGTGGATAATTCAGAAAATGGATGACACCGTGTGATTCACCGTAGAAATATATAGTGCAAAATCATGAGCCCCACCTACCTTAGTAGCCCTAACAACCCCCCTTACCTTACAACATTAGGTTCTTTTCAGCAATAGTATGCAAGCAATGCGAAAACAAAAGCTGTAAACTGGTAGAGTATACGAAGGGCGTTGTGACCGTTTACAGAACATCGAACTGAATCCCTAACAGTTGAGAAATATTTTTGGAACTTAGGTTTTTGAACAAAACTGCAAGGTTTTTAGAAAAATCGATAAAACGTGAAAAATACAGCGAGAAAATAGCATTTGCGAAATGTTCCGTTATCGATGTCAATGTTGAAGGTATCTGACTCAGAAGCAAAAAGGTGAGGGCATCAAAAATTTCCAAGAGTCGGTAAGTGCACTAGATAATTATCATTTTTGTTCAATTATGCATGAGTGCTACGTTTAGCTGTGAAGCAAATTACTCTTCGGGAATCACAAGTTTGACCCACAACTTTCTAGTGGCACGGTGGTTATGGTCAACTCAATAATCGAAAAACGCTGCAAATTCTTTCACCGGGGTTTATTATTATTCAATTGGCTTGCGTTCATGATTTGAATTTCTCTTAGCTTTGGAGTGTGCGTGTTTCACAGATGATAGAGCAATTATTGAATTTCAGGAGGCACACAAATGTGATCAACTGATCAATCCAAATAGGTATTTTGGTTGAGAACCGATTTACGTGCTCTATGCATGTCTCCTGAAATTCAATAATCGCTCTATCACCTGCCAAACACGCACACTCCAAAGCTTAGTAGAAATTCAAATCATGAATGCAAGTCATATGAATGAAATTGAATAATAAACCCCAGTGAAAGAATTTGCAGCGTTTTGTTCAATTATGAATGGGTGCTACGTTTAGCTGTGAAGCAAATTACTCTTCGGAAATCACAAGTTTGACGAACAACTTTCTAGTGGCACGGTGGTTATTGGTCAACTCAATAATTGAAAATTGACCATTCGCAAACCTAAAAACTCCAAGTCCTATTTTAATAGCCACCATCTATCTGCATGGAAGTTTGTAGCTCATGGGGCTCGTGGTTGTTTGTCTAGGGAAATTAATAATAACCAGGACCAACATCGGATCCTTTTTCTATAAGGCACTCTAATTTCATGAAAGAAAGTATTCTACTTGCATCACTATGACTAGTTTCAAATTATTTTTCCTGGCAACAGTGATAATGAAACTGTTTCACTGTTGATACACAATTAACAAAATAAAGGGTAGTTTAGTACAGGAATAAATCTTTATGTAATTCGGTGTTCCATTACTATATCGCATTAATCTATAACTTATTTGTAGTACGTGGAAAATAAATTATCGATACTAAAAGGTTCTACTTACAGATTTCGGCATCTTGGCTGTTAGTATACCAATTAAGCTCTCAATAATGAACCTGAAATCATAAAAATGAATCATCAATACGAATTTTTATACTAACAATCAATGTTCACAATAATGAACCTTTGTAATCGACCACAAAAACTCGGCGCTGCGCGCTAAACATGGAACATGGGTAAAAGTCGAGAATAGGTAACACATCTCTTATCAGATGTCGCCATATTGAAAAACCAGATGTCTCCTATCGATATAGGTCCACACTTTCGATGAGTGATCGAATGTGTTCTGTCTAGTTTGCTGGTCTCAAAAACAAAAAATATCCCAAATCAATCCTTTTGGTAAAGTACAGTTCAGTTGGACATAGATCAGAATGTGTTAACACTGTGCACTAGGCCACAAATATATACCTGGAATCGATATATTGATATCATGTATATCGACGAAAGTACACGTCGATACATGTTCAAATGAGCCTGATAAGAGGTACGTGTTACCTATTCTCTACTTCAGCCGGAACATGCTTTAGTCGTGCTATCATGACTGAAACATTCGGCTGTACACTGGATAATTCTTCGGACGTTTCCACGACACGAAATATGACGCGTTTTGAAGGTGTCTTCACAAGAAACGTATCCAATGTACAAACGCTTGCTCATGTGTCCTACTTTGCAGACCATCGACCACTACCTAGCGTTATGTCTCCTGAAAATGTAAGTCGTGTTTTTACCTCAAATCGCACCCGTAGAAGTTAAACTTTGATATGATTACTCACTACTTCTTATAGTTGTCGTGTAATTCGCGAGTAACAATACGTAGTAAGCAGTTTTCTATCCTGGTGAGAGTCTACTGTAACCAACATTGTGACAACAAAACAAGCGGCATTGTTTACTACATCTATTAATAACACAAATTAAATTAAATTACGACATTAATACTAACAACAAGTACGCAAGGGCTGCGTGATAAATCAAGAGCTTTCCAACGAATGGAGACCGGATGTCAACAGTCTAAGTATCCGAAACAGACCGTAATGAATGCTCGATAGGTGGCAATGCAGATAGGTGGCAATTGAACACCCCAAAGGACAAATCGTACACCCTAAAATTTTGGAAAGAAATTTCGCGACAGGATTTTCAGGTGGAGATCTTTCAAAGAAAAATATCAATATAAACCTAACAACTAGAAGAGTATTTGAATAGTTTCCCGAGGGAGAATTTTTCTAAGAAGGATCTAGTTACTGAAAATGAAATCTATTGCCAATTGCAATCGTTTTATAGATGTACTAGTTTAATGGCCCTGCTACGCAGGTTAAAAGAAATAGGTGAATAACACAATTTTTTTTTCGTGTTAACACTGAAAAATCAAATACATTTCATCTAGCAACTTTTTACATATCAATAAAGGTCCAAGAGGGTAGATTTACAGCAAAATCTATTTTTTATTATATACCTAGCTCAATTAATTAGCACTGATCGATTCACATCTTTTTGCAGCACAACTAAATCCATTAGTTTGTAATTGATTGAGACGTCGGATTTCACCTTCGTTGTGAAACGTAGAGCATACCATTCATGGAGGCGATGCAGGATAAACAAAAGTGGTGCGTATTTTGCAATAACATAGACTTCAAATTCAAATCTCGATGAATATCAGATTCATACCAAGGGGCTCCAACTGCCTTCAGAGATTCTGAAAGGTATTGGATTTTTTAATATTTATTTCTTGGCAAGCCCCAGATCTGTATCCCATTGGTCCAAATAGGGCGAAGGATCTGCTTATACTCGTATATAAGCAGTTTGTTGTGAAGAGAGAGATGGGAATTCCTTCCCATTAGCCAATACATCCTTCTGTACTTGATTTTAAGTTCTTCTTTCTTCTTTTCTATGTGTTTATTCCAGTTTAATTTGAAGTCAAGTGTCAAACCCAAGTATTTAACTGCTTAAGTATGCGGTATTTTATTCAAATTGATCTCAACATCCAAGATTGGTACTTTTCGGTTAGTGAAGTTGATGAAACGTCGATATACTCTGATAATTTTTTTTATAGTGTGATTTGATGCTCAAATCTATCCACTCAAGCCAATCAAGATTTGATTTTTTCCGAAATTGGATACAATTCCTGGAAATGTGTTTTCAGTGTTATTCAC
The DNA here is from genome assembly GCA_031894815.1 of Creontiades dilutus. Classification (NCBI taxonomy): domain Eukaryota; kingdom Metazoa; phylum Arthropoda; class Insecta; order Hemiptera; family Miridae; genus Creontiades; species Creontiades dilutus. The sequence goes on from JAVIWC010004633.1 coordinate 226,852, forward strand.
GCTATGATTTAATAACATTCCAATAATTCCACTCCCACAATTCTAATAATGATTGTTGACAGTTTCATCGATAACAAGGTTAGCCAACTAGTCCGCCCAATCTAGAAGCTTCCGTTTGTTTTATCAGACTCTTATTGACTCATAGCACTGTAATTGCACGGATGAGGTAATCCACTGCGACTATCTGGCTTCCCATTAACAGTAAACCACACTGCCATCAATTCTGTATCTCAGAAGTCCACTTCCGAGCTAAATCACTCCCGACGAAGTTGTGGAAACCAATGAAAGTATAAATAAATAACGTTGTCTACTTCCACGGCATTAAAAGAGCAACAATGTTGAGAAAAATTTGAAAATATTTCAGCTTCTTGGTGTGATAATGACGTTTTAGTGAATTGAAACTGAATCTCCGGTGTTTATTATACAGGGTGTCTACCTTTCAGGTGGACCAAACTGTAAGGATCGATTCTACAACTAATTTGCGACAAAAAGTGCCCCTTAGACTTTTTTTTTTTAGAGGCTTCGTTTCCGAGTTATTAACGATTTAAGTTTTTTTTTCGTGTTATCGACTTTACTTCACTAAAACAGCCATAACTCCCTTGTTTTTGGAGTAATCTCAAATTTGAGGAAACCGTTGGAAAGAGCGTTAAATTTCCTATCCGTTTAGTGTGAAACGCTATTTTTTAAAGCCATTTTCTGAAGTAAAAAAATAAGCCAAAGTCAAAGTTTCAATTTTTTTTCGAAAATCAACATTTTTCAGGCTAATTTATAGCCTGTAATAAATTGGAATATTGGTGTGCACTCAACGGAAAAAACTAGCCCAAGACCTCAGCTTTCCAACGGTATCATCATTTTTCTCTTTACATTTGAATAAACCTCGTAAAATGACGTTTTGATGCGAAAAAAGAAGGATTTTTCGTTAAAAATCGCAATTTTTCACAAACATTGACTTTTATCCGATATGAGTGTTCTTCAATGTACCTATTAATTTTTCCGTTGTGATTCTTAATTTTTTTAAATCCTGAACCCCAAATGGTGACACTTTTGAACCATCGCGGCCGCCTCAAAACGGACTAATGCGATACCTGTCTACCAAATGAAAAAAACGGTTGATCTTATGAAATACGCGTACATCTTCTCGGAAAAATACGAGTTTCATTTTTTTTCATTCCATGTCACAAAATGAAACTAAAATAAAAAAAAAATGAAACTCGTATTTTTCCGAGAAGATGTACGCGTATTTCATTCGATCAACCGTTTTTTTAATTTTTTAAAATTGCGATTTTTAACGAAAAATCCTTCTTTTTTCGCATCAAAACGTCATTTTACGAGATTTATTCAAATGTAAAGAGAAAAATGATGATACCGTTGGAAAGCTGAGGTCTTGGGCTAGTTTTTTCCGTTGAGTGCACACCAATATTCCAATTTATTACAGGCGATAAATTAGCCTGAAAAATGTTGATTTTCGAAAAAAAATTGAAACTTTGACTTTGGCTTATTTTTTTACTTTAGAAAATGGCTTTAAAAAATAGCGTTTCACACTAAACGGATAGGAAATTTAACGCTCTTTCCAACGGTTTCCTCAAATTTGAGATTACTCTAAAAACAAGGGAGTTATGGCTGTTTTAGTGAAGTAAAGTCGATAACACGAAAAAAAAATTAAATCGTTAATAACTCGGAAACGAAGCCTCTAAAAAAAAAGTCTAAGGGGCACTTTTTGTCGCAAATTAGTTGTAGAATCGATCGTTAAAGTTTGGTCCACCTGAAAGGTAGACACCCTGTATATAGTTTATCACTTCCAACAACTTCAGCTTCAAATCCTGATTGTATTACGCCGTCAAAGACCTAGAAAGAGGCGTGTTCACCCTGTCTGGCCTGAGGTTTTCCCCGTATGGGTGGGGTCGGACAAGTCATCCATCGATTTGAAGTCCTTTATTTGGCCCTGCAATATCTCACCTATTGCAATCAGTCCCTTTATTAGAAAGAGTAAAACATAACAACATAAACATGCAAGAAAACCCCATTAGAACTAAATGTATACCCTAACTGAGGAATGTGGAAGGGAGGGAACACATATATAACTCTGCCTCGTGTCTTAAAAGATTCCTTTTAAGCACATGCTAAACTGCTTTGGCTGCGAATTATCGCTACAAGTATGTGGGTAGGGGAAGGTGTTGTACCTTGGGACAAAGAGCATAGCTCTGCCATCTGTTGGTGAAACACTAAACTAACCTGATGTAGTTGTTCCTCTAGCCACCAAGTGCTAGTGTAGAATGACTGGACACTTTGGACTGTGATTTATGGGAGCTACACAATAAAAAGTGAAACACTCATAGGTAAGTAAATTTTTTGTTGTTTCATTGTTTTTTTTATATTTTGTCCTAATTAACTATTGTCAAAAAGTAAGACAGTATACTAAAGCTTAAATTGTACTCTATTTAATGGTGCAGTTAGTTAACCTGTAATGTTAACCTCAAACACTTTTAAAGGTCATGTTTTCATTTGTTGCAGTGTGTTGTACCTTGGGACTAATTTGAGGTTGTACCTTGGGACTTTGTATATGAGATCCAGTATTTGGTTAAGACAGGAACAAACACGTTCATCTCAAGAAATGATGTTGTACCTTGGGACACTCTGCAAGGGTTAACAAAATAATTTATTACTCTCTTGATAAGTAATATTTTTCAAGTTTTAAAGTGTTAGTAGATCCCTTAAAAGGTAAGCAATAACCTATTACTTTCATTTTTACTATAAGTTTTACCCAAGTAAAATAAAATACATTTGTTTACAAATTGTCCCAAGGTACAACACAATCCCCTACAGTCCTACAAAAAAACCTTGAAAAAGCTGATAATGGCAACCAGCGCGGAAGCTGGCCGGCTTTACTGTCAATTTTTCACGAAAAGGCATAAGGAATCAACAAAGACTAGGAACTGCGAGCACATGTGGTGCGTTCACTTGTCATTTTCCCAAAGGTTGGCTCGTCATTGTCTCTAAAGCAGCATGAGTTTGAATGTCTAACAACGATTGGGCCAACCTTTATAGAAAGTTAGCTGGCCTCCGTCGCTGATATTTTCAGCAATACGTCTTCGGGGGTTTCTGTCACTTGCTAATAGTCTCCCTCTGTTATACTTGCGTTTTCCCTGGAAATTCTCGTCAATTTGAATTTCGACCCCTACCCCACCCATTTTACCACGTTTTTGATAGGCATCCATACACACGTCCCTGCAGGGATTGTACCAGTCACAAACCGCATGCGCACTTCTATGCGTCCATTTAGCCGCATCGCTCACCCCAACTAAGTTGCACCAGAACCACAACAATTCAACAATGGCCCTGCTACGCTCATATTAGACAATGAAGACAAACTTATATTAGTATTGCACGTGGAGCGTTCACCCCCTGAAACGTCGATATACTCTGAAATGCTCGTCTTTATATAGTGTGATTGCACTTACCGTTCACGTCCACGTAAGTAAACAAATTATTTGATTTCCGAATAGAATGGTAAGTTTGACAACCACGTTTCGTACAGCGCAAATATTTAGTCTTAATAGGTTCCCCGTCACTATTACGTCTTTTTACCGTTTTGAAATATTCATTAAATTTTCCATCACAAACTCCATCTCCAATTGACTGTATTTGTGGAATCATACACCCTTCTTTTTGAAGAAAAAACATTTATTGATCATTATTCGTTCATGGGGTGGAATGTTGGGTACACGTTGGGATCTGTGAAAAGTCAACAAATTGATATGCCGAAAAAGCCGTGGTATGGAACATCTCATTGAGGAAAGGCCGAAAGTTTAAATTCGTTTGCCCTAGGGATTCGTGCCAAGGGTTCAAATTAATTTCCAAAAACCAATTTGTTAGTATGCCAAAAATTCAAATTGATTTTCCCTAATCTGATTTCAACGTCGATAACGTATATATATATGTATATGTAAGTACACACGTGCGTGTGTGTGATTTTAGTCTTACGGTAAACCAAACTTCGCTCCCGTATGTCCTATAGGTTTCCTATTCGCCTCAACTTAAGTTACCGAGAATTGTACAATCGTCAGAAAACAAATTAGGTTTTGACCACTTGTTGGCGAGTTCAAAAACCAAAAATACGTTCTTAGTATAGATCTTTACAATACGCACAAATGTCAAAAATAGTAAGTTTGAATCGTATTTTGAGTGATGCGACAATGTGCATCCTGGGAGACGTAGTCCATAGTAAGAATGCGTCCGTTTATAACCGGGTGATCGAAAAACGCAGCGTCTACCACCCGCCCTGAAACGTCATGTCCGCTACCAAGCCGTCACAAATAGTGTCAGCACTTATCGTTCTGTACCACGTCCATGCAACTGTATTTTTGCGATTCATCGGAATGGTAAGTTTGATCACCCTATATCCCTTCATACATCGAAAAATCTTAATCCGTCGCCCGTCTCACTGGCAACTTTTTCGGTTGAAATCAGTGCATCGGAATTGGGATTTTCCATCAAGTCGAAGTATTGAGCCATTGGGACGATACTGTGTTTGTCCTTCGAATTTTAATACACCCTTCTCTTTCTGGTCGTTAAGGAGAATATTTCTGTACACGTGCGATAACTTATACATTGCGACCGAACACACCACGAGACCAGATGGACCTGATCGTTCTCAGAGGGAGCGGTGAGGTTGGTTTCATGTTGGCATCGTGAGGTTTGTTTACGAAAGCACGTAGGTAACACATGACAACAAGAATTCGCGCGTAGGTAACCCACAACAATAGTACCGATTTATCCTACAACCACATTTTCATCATTCAGATGATGCCCAGCACAACGTGTCGAGCACCGATTGTATCACTATAAATCTAAAATGATCTGTCTGTAAGCTCTACTAACAAGAGAAGTGTAGTGCAGATTACTGGGAAAACACAAACTTCACCCCTCTGGAAAATGTGAACCAGATTTGAGGGTCTAATGCAACAACAGTCGCGCCAATTCGGTGAAAGTCGAGAATAGGTAACACATCTCTTATCAGACCGTCATCATATTGAAAAACCAGATGTCTCCTATCGATATAGGTCCACGCTTTCGATGTGTGTCCTGTTTAGTTTGCTGGTCTCAAAAACCAAAAATATCCTACATCAATTCTTCTAGTAAAGTATAGATCAGTTGGAGCTCAGAATGTGTTAACACTTGTGTCTATGCGTATAGTTGCCCCTTCCAATGAGCTGGATGCATTGATAACGCTCTTCCACGCTCAGAGGATGCTCTAGACGCTTGCAGGCGTCCGATTCACTTCAAAAGGCGACAGATTCTAAAATCGAGAAGGTACCAACTAACCGTATCCATTACAGTATTAAAAATACTTTTATCGATATAACGGTCGTGAAAATCATTCCATAATACATGGCAGTGGTATCGATATAATATCCTATATATATCGACGAAAGTATAGGTACATGTTCAAAAGAGCCTGATAAGAGGTAGGGGTCACCTATCCTCTACTTCAGACAGGAAAGTGATTATTCTGCCACTTATCTAGGATGAATATATACAGCGATGTATCACCAGGTATCTATCATATTAGTGTAATCAGCAACTCAGTTAAAGTAACGCTACAGCGATTGTACAATGTACGGTCAACCGAGGGTGGGGCGGCAAGTTATAACAACTGCCATTCGTCAAGGGTTACAATGAAATTACCTCAATTTCCGTAATACACTAATAGTTGTATAGCTTATGATCGGCACCCTCACTCAATGTACTGTTCTACCTGGAGTATAGCACTGTAACATAGTTACTTACGGAACTGACAAAAATTGCCGTACAATTTACAAGGTTAGGAAACCCATTTGAGGCGAAAGAGGGAGATTTCATTTCTTTTCTTGGTGATCGAGGAGAATGCATCATCGGCAAAAAATGTAGATGAGTAAGCACAGTTGCATGTCCTTTGAAATAGGGATTACCTACCCACCCAACAAGTGCACGTGTGGATATCAGGACAAAACATTTAGTTTCCGAAGGACAACTACATCGTTCGCATTACTCACTTGAATGAACCTTTAACTTCATTCACAGAAATAAAGGAAATACGCCGTCACTTACGCGAGATACGGTATCTTTTCTGAAAGCTAACCAAGAGAGGAATGCAGCGATTAATTCCACGAGTGGATGCTAAGTAAACGAGCGATGGGGTATTTCGGACGGTCGTTTGATTCGATTACAGGTAGAATTCGGTTTTAAGCAAAACGTGAAACGCCCTGTCAATTTAAATTGCAACGATGAGTGTTGTCCTACATCTGAAATTAAACATGCTAGACAGCGTTCATTCAAGGCGGTAGGCATCTCGATGCTGTGTCCTGTCGGATCTACTAAAGATACACATCCCTTAGTTATTATCAAGCAATAATTTGAAAAAAACAATACTCACTCGTTATTTGTAGGGTACTAATGACATTGATGTCCCACCCACCGATACACGATAAATATAATCTAGGCACCAACGAGGAGAGAAAAGTTACTCGACAAAGGTGACAACTCAACTGATTGTTGTTCCAATATGGCGGGGAGGTTTGCCGATGCCGCTAGTTTTTTGTACCTCGATAAGCGACACGTCCCTTCGCCGCGGGCTCGAATCAGTTCAAACCCAGAAAACTCCGACTGACGAAACTGTTTGAAAAATTCGTAAAGTTACAAATGAAGGGGAAATAAATTGACGTCGCACAAATTGAATCAATTCAACCTCATAACTCACCAACCCATTTAACCACCTGTTAGACAGGTTTACAAGCTCGAGTTTCCCAACATTTTTTTTGCAAAATCGTAATTGCTTAGGTTATGAAAATTCATTTTTGCGAAAATTCCAATTTTTAAAGCCAATATTAATTTTTGTTTTATCTAGAATAGTAAAAGCGTTATTCATCATGCCGCGGTACCGAGGTGTTGACGTCACAGGCCTGGAGAAGATGATATGTGAGCCAAAGGTCTACTTTCACTACGATGTCCCGCAAGAGCCGTCCACGGACGAGGAATTCGATTATGAGCCCGTGGATTTTCATCATAAAGGGCTGATGCATATACCGGGCCACGAACCGGAACCTTTCGACGCCCCGAAACGAGAGGAGCATACGCTTTGCATAATAAAACCTTCAGCTTTCAGAGATGCGCACAAAATCGTTCAGGCTATTTTAGCTGAAGGTTTCACGATTTTAAAAGTGAGAAAGTCATTTAGATATCCAAGTAGTGGGTAGGGTGGTGACAAATTTAAATCAAGACCCAGGTAATTTGAATCGTAACATTGCTATTTCTGTTTTTCAACACAGTTTACAATTTGATACCACCCATGTCACTGAACGTGGCCAAAAAAGACAACTAACAACCACCACCTCTTCATTGTATTTCTCATTACAACATGGACCCAGGCATCAGGAAATTCTCAGGTGATGACGGTTCCGAGCGCACTATAGCGGTGTTGCGGCCAACCATCAAACTTCTATCCGCTCTTTTTGGAGCATGAATTTGAATGGAAAAAGAGAAAACGAGTTGAATGTTTGTCTGATACCCAATTTAGTAAAAACCTGGGTATATCCAAAGAATAGGTAACGCACCTCTTATCAGTGATAAGTTATCACACCCGCGATATCGATATAGGTCCACGGTATCGATATATCGAAGAAACTTATTAAACATCTGATTAATACCTCAGCTGTGCAACAATATGGGGGTTTTGTCCGAAACAAAAAAACATCTCAGCTGGGCTAGAATATCGGTGTTTGGTCCGGGATTAAAAGAAACATAAATACGAATGAAAGCAACAATTTCTGGTTTGAAAGCAAAAATCTCCTACCGTCTAGTTTGGTGGACTGGATGCTCGCTACGCTCGCATCTCAAAACCGAAAAAATATCCTACATCAATCCTTCTAGTGAAGTATAGATCAGAAGAAACAGAAATAGGAATGAAAGCAACAATTTCGGGTTATATCGATGTAATAATCGATAATTAGATCGATGTAAGGACACATCGATCTTATCTGATAAGATCGTGATAAGAGGTGTGCGTTACCTATTCTTTGAATTAGCCAAAACCTGGTCTCTACTTTTCAGGTGGCTTTTCTTGCTTTTATAGTTCACAATTTTGAAGAATGTTCCAAAAATAATTGAACCTTCATGCGGTCGCTCCAATTCCAGTCACACGTGCGTTCACGCAGGCTGTCAGTTGACCGCCCTCATCTTTTAATGAATTTCATGCTGTTTTCCGTATATTTCATGGATGATTCACTGCAGTAAATAGATAGGAACTAGAATAAAACTCAACAAACCCCTTCACTATGAAAATTCTTTAGTTTTAGCAACGTCAACATAGGTAGGTTGTCGAATACCTAGTTTTCCATAAATTCAATTGTTTTCTTCCAGGAAAAACAATTATTTTTCCTCTTTAAAAAAATGTAATAGGTACAAACTCTATAGAACTAGAAAAATTGCACGTCTGCATCATCCATTTCTGCCAGCACCCGTTTTCTTCCGTTGTTGTATATAGTCCCGAAGAGTCCCTAAGAGAAAAAAATATTTTTAGTTTTGAAGTAGAAGAATAGGGGGACAGATGTATAGGATATGCTAAAATCAAGTAAAGCATTGCAGAATAAAATCGAACTTATACTTTACTCTCGATGGAAAAAATTTCTTCTCAGGTTGTGCGGCTGTCTCCTAACCTCAAACGAGGTAAAAACAATTACATAGCAGGTAACGCCTTGCAAGTTTGTGACGTTACTGACCCTAAGGGGATGAAGGGAAATTCTTGTGTTAGGATAGAACGTGTTCGAGGAATCCTTGAAAAAAAATTTTAGAGGAGCACCCCACTCCTCCCTCCTTCCCTGGTGAGTTGTTGAGTTGAGTAGCTAAGGTTAAAATAAACAATTTCATTTCAGAATTTCCAAAAACTCGTTTTTGTGGTGCTAAAAATAATTTTCATTATAATTACCACCTACAAACTCATGATTTGACGAAGGTGGTCACTTGACAGCCCACGTCAACGCTTGAAGGTTAAAGAAGATTCAGAAAACCACAGCTGCCACACCTACGTATAAGGGAAAACGTTTATTGTGGGTAGATCGCAAAGTTATAATAATTCAAAATAATATACCAAAAACCTGAGATTTGCCGCTCAGGAGTAATTTTTCACAGAGTGAAAATCCTCCAATCCTAACATTCCGCCAGTTTAATTGCCCAGCACCCTTGTGGCTCCAAAAACCACTCATGGAAGTACCTAAGGATCAAAAAATGTTTTTCCCTGAATGTACTTACTTTTTTCGTATTTATGGATAGAAAAAATAAAAACCTCAACACTGAAAAGCACGAAAATGAAACGGTTACTTCATTTGCGTAGGTATCAAGGAATCACATTAGGAACTGACTGTTGGCTAGAAAAATCCAGAATAGAGTACGTGTCAATTAAAAAATCCTTGATTTGGAGATCACAGCTGTGGAAAAAAAATTATGCTTTGAGTTCATAAACATCTAAAATGGTTTTCAGCCTTCCTAGACTAGGGGTAGAATCTTGCTCCACGGTTACCTGCAGCATCTTCAGTAGGTGGTAAACAAACGAGGTTCAACTTTGCTGACTTGACTTAAGACTGATTGACTTTAACAACCATTTTTTCCTCCAAAACCATAATTTTTGCATCTGTCTTAACAATTTCAGTACAACGTCTGTAGAATGGTAGATACCCACTAAATGAAGTCATTCCTTGTATTTAGCACACAAAAAACTGAATCTAGAAAAATTTTTTACACCGATCACACATGATTTATAGTTTAATTGTAATAAGTAACCCTTAGGAATTGTGGAAATTAGACCCAGATTGTTCCGTTTACTTTAAAACCAATAAAATCCAAACGTGAACTTTGTGAGATGTTACTCTAAGCAGGTCTAACCTAATGAAACTATCTTAGATTTTTGGTCCACTTTTTTCCAAATGCACTGCCTTTTTATACGTACCTAACTGTATTTTCATGTTTTATTATTATTATTTTTTTATTTGTTATCGATACCGATTTTATACTCGAGATGTAAGAGCATACGACGGAGGACAAATCTGGTGATTTTTAATCAGTTTCCTTGAAAAGAAACATTCCGTTCTACTGCACAAATCGAATATTCTATCTAGGTAAGTTAAATTGGAAAAATGATGAGTGGGTGCCAATTTCTTGTACGATTAATTCTGAGTGTTATATGGGGTAACCCATAAAAGGTCCCCCTTAACTTTAATTACTGTCAGGCCTAATTAAGTGGAATGACTTGCAGAGGAAAATTCTTCTACTGTTTCCTGAACAAGTGGCATCGTTTTATGAAAAACATTTCGGAAGGACTTGGTTTCCCAAAGCCATATTACGCCTGAGCAACACTCCATTGATAGTAATGGTGCTTGCGAAAGAGAATGCCGTGGAAGATTTGAAAACACTTTGTGGACCAACCAAAGTTTCAGAAGCGAGGAAACACCAACCGTTTTCACTGAGGGCACAGTTCGGTCAGAAGGGGACATGTCTTTGAACGCTCTCCACGCGAGTGATTCCGTCGAAAATGCTAAGAAGGAGATCCTATACTTTTTCAAACACGGTAAATATAATTTGGATAGCTTAGAAATTATGTGGAACGCTCCTGCTATCGAATAGGTTGTCAGGTGGGGAGGGTGACCATAGCATCTTTCTGGAATGAGGTATTATTTTGAATTCTCCTAAGAAAACATAATAGGTATCTTTTTGAATTAAGGCTTTAAGAGAAACTCATGTCCAGCATCCAGGAAGCTTCTTCTAAAACTAGTTATAATTTAAAGTTTCAAGGTGGTAGTAACATTTTTCTAAATAATTTATGAGATGTCTCAGCTTTCCTTGAAACATTTTGACATCGTCTTCCAAGGCCACGAGCCTTTTGGCAACCCCATGGAAAAGGGTTAGTCGGTATGGCTACTACAGTTGGAGGTTACTTGTTAAATATATTAGGGCATATTTTTAGGGCAAAGTCTGCGTTTGTAGCTCGTGTGAGGGATAACCAGAATGAAGAATGCAGATCAAAACCGACTGTCTCAGGTTCACTAATTGAGCAACCATAAACTTGGATTGTTGGTATAATGATTTCGGTTATGGAGAAGTCTACAACGTTTATTTCTTCAAGATATGTAAAGCTATCTATATCCTGTCCCAGCCTTGAATGGTTGAATTTCCCTAATCATCAATCCCTTCCCCCTACTAGCATCATAGACTACTAGTATATTGGCAACCAGATACCTTTACCTCTATCCATCGAACGCTTTAAAGGGATCAACTTTCAAATCCTCAATCAAAAATTATAAATAACTTGGAAGAATTCGAATCCGTACGTTTTCCAAGAGAGAAGTTAAAAGGTTGCCATTGAAAACACAGCTAATTAAACGACTTCGAGCATAGAAGCATCTCAACTCGTAACAATGAATTCCAACCAATATTTGTAGGAATAAAATTAGAGCCGTTGAAATATGATCCTACCAAAGTTATCTCCTTTTAGTTGCATATCATCACACTATATAAAAACCAGCTTATCAGAGTATATCGACGTTTCAGGGGGTGGTAACGCTGGGTGGGTGGAATTCTCGCCCCTGTCTCCCAGGGCAACCAACCTGCTCCCCCCTCCCCACGACCCCGCCAGTGAGGGAAGGAGGGCCCCAGCGGGGGAAGCGTCTCCCAGGGCAAGCGACGTGGTCCTCTCCTCGGGGATTTGGGATATACGATTTTTTGACTTTTAATATTGTTATTATACTCCCTCATTGTGTTGTTTAGTACTCTACCTCCTGTACACACGGGACTTACCCCAACAAGAAGGCACAACTGTTGCCACCTTTGCAGATGATAATTATCCTCTCTGTTGGAGATGATTTAGAAGCTGCAACACGCAAACTACAGACGTCTACTACTGAGGTTTGTAAATGGACCAAGATGTGGAGAATGAAGCTGAACGAATCAAAATCAGCCCACATCAACTTCACTAACCGAAAAGTCCCAATCTTGGATGTTGAGATCAATTCGAATAAAATACCGCATACTGAAGCAGTTAAATACTTGGGTTTGACACTTGACTTCAAATTAAACTGGAATAAACACATAGAAAAGAAGAAAGAAGAACTTAAAATCAAGTACAGAAGGATGTATTGGCTAATGGGAAGGAATTCCCATCTCTCACTTCACAACAAACTGCTTATATATAAGCAGATCCTTCGCCCTATTTGGACCTATGGGATACAGATCTGGGGCTGTGCCAAGAAATCAAATATTAAGAAAATCCAAACCTTTCAGAATAAAATACTGAGAAGTATAGTTGGAGCCCCTTGGTACATGCGAAACGATGATATTCATCGAGATTTGAGGATGGAGACAGTTCATGGAATAATAGCAAAATACGCAAGGAAGCATGAACATCGCCTCCACAAACACGTGAACCCGGAGATGCTCTACGTTTTGGACAACGAAGGTGAAATCCGACGTCTCAAGCGAAACAAACCACTGGATTTAATTGTGCTACGTGAATAGAAGTGCAATCGAACTCAGTGCTAATTAATTGAGCTATATAATAAAGGGCTAGATTTTGCTGTAAACCTACCCTCTTGGAGTGTACCTTTATTGATATGTAAAATTGCTGGATGAAATGTATTTGATTTTTCAGTCGCAATTAATAAATCACGAAAAAAAATTGTGTTATTCACCTATTTCTTTTTAACCTGCGTAGCAGGGCCATTGAACTAGTCTATGATAAGTAAGAAGGTGCAACCTAGAATGTTTCCAATTTGTTAGCAAGTATAGTTAAGTACCTTTGTGATGATCTGTCAACCAATTTGGAAGTAAGCCAACTCTTTTGTTACACAGCAAACCCAGAGCCATTGATTTCCATTGACGACAAATTGGAGTTTTACATGGGAGCTCATTACACTGTGCTGTTGGAAGGACTCGCTGAACTGTGCAAAGAAAAACCAATGAATCCTGCGCTTTGGTTCCACAACTACTTATTCGCTAACCAGAAGTCAGAGAAACCGGTGCTGACTATGCCGCCGTGGCCCCCAAAAGACACAGCGCCAGATGTTGACCCAACTTTACCCGCTGAATGCCAATAGAAATATCTCGAATCTTAATAATTGTGGAAAGTATAAGTGGAGAAGGACCACCACAACAAAACTTGACCAGTAGGTACGCAACATTGGTCTAGACCAGGGATCTCTATGGCCTGTGGACGCCAATGGAAATAATAAGGCTGCCGCCAGAACAGAAATAAAAGTCAGCCTTGTGACCCAGCAAAAGCTATAATGAAAAACGCTGCAAATTCTTTCACTGGGGTTTATTATTCAATGATTCGTGATTTGAATTTCTACTAAGCTTTGGAGTGTGCGTGTTTGATTATTGAATTTCAGGAGATATGCATAGAGCACTTAAATCGGTTCTCAACCAAAATACCTATTTGGATTGATCAGTTGATCATATTTGTGTGCCTCCTAAAATTACAATGGAAAAATATTCTATTTGAAAATTTTACATATCGTAAGACATACATATCAGAATGCTTCAACCCGTGTATCGGCTATAAACACTTTTAGGAATTCAAATCATGTATCATTCACTACATCACTAGGTTAAGCAAAAAAAAAGCGTCTTTTTCAAGAGAGATTAAAATGGAAAAAATTCTACTGTTGTTTTTGTTTTGATCGGAGCAGTAACCTAGTGATGTAGTGAATGTGGATGCAAATGTTGGCACCATAAATCGGGCCATACATCTGGAATGGTTTATAAATGTTGGCACCATAAATCGGGCCATACATCTGGAATGGTTTGAGCTACGGACCTGGGGAGGGGCTCATTCGATTCCTCATGGAAAGTTCTTCAAAAAAGTCCAAATTTAGGCCGCCTTAACTTTTTTTGAGGGTTTTTAGGGATTTTACAAAACTTTGACAACCCTTAAAGGGCACTTTAAATTAAGTGAGAGAGCTGGCTAAAGAATTGGGGCGTTGTCGGACCAACATGGATTTTTCCTGTAAATTTCAGCTTTTTTGCTTCAGCCTTTTAGGAAAAATCGTGCGTACGGTGGACGGACGGAAAATTTTATTGCAGATTTGGATTCTACACCGTTTGAAACGTAAACCATGAAATTTTCAGGAGGGGTTAGAATTTTTTTTTCAAGAAAGATTACAATGGTTTATTATTGAATAATAAACCAAAAGTAACAATCATGAAATTGAAATAATATGTTTAATCACTAAAAACTAAGTTTTGGTTCCTATATTATGCCTAATTTTGAATTAGTCAAATTCGTTTAGGAGGGCTTAAAACCCCTGTTTTCAAGTGTCTGACTTTCAAAATTTTCCAATTCCTGAAAATTCAATTGTTTATAAATTTTTATTGAACAACCAAAAAGTAATTATGGAATTTAAAAAAAATACAATCACTAAAAACCAATTTTTTGTACCTATAGTAGGCCTATTTCGGAATTTGTCAAACTCGTCTAGGAGAGCTTAAAACCACTGTTTCCAAGTGTCTAATGGGCCTTGTTGGGCCCCACCATTTCCAAATTATGATATGGCCCTTGGAGCAAATAGTTTGGAGACTTCTGGTCTAGATAAACAGATAGAAATGAAATAAGTGCCGACAGGTGGAAACATAGATCATCATCATAATTTATTGATCATTTGAGGAAGACAAATAAATTAAGCTGTTGCAACGTGTAGAAGGATCCGGCTTGAATAAACTCCAAAATGTTTTTGAATGAAACTAGTAAATTATTAAAGTAAATCGTTTAAAAAAACGTATGACACTCAAGGGTTTGCGAATGTTTTCGTTGGGGTCAGCATTACACAAAAACGGAAACATCACATTGATGACTGGATCTGCTTTAGGGAAAACTTTAATGCAATGGAAGATATGAAATGCAACATTTAAACACGTATTCAAACATCTCCTATATTTTATAGGAAGAGGGGCGGTACCTATGCATCTAACGATAAAAAATCAATATACAATAAAATACATTCTGTACAAATTTACATAGGTACAACTAAATTTGTTTACGCTATCATTGACGTGATTTGAAATTTATACAACAATAAAAATAAATAATATTTACTTTTGATACAACTAATGACTTGAGCTTCACGAAACTTGACGACGAAACGGAAATTAAACTACAAAGATATCACATTTAAAAAAAAACAACGCCTCACGACTCGATACACTGGTTCCAATAGGCGAGAGGTTTTTCACGAGTGAGAGTTTTAAGAGTTCGTACGCAGGAGAGAGTGACTTGGTGGTTATGAGGGGTCCAGTTGGATAAAATCTTGATCACGCCTTCAGGGTTCAGTCGTTTGAAGTGGACCAGGGCTTCTGTCACCGCTTCAAGAATAAGAAGACCTACGACACAATGAACAGAAAGTTACTCAAAATGCTTCACCCAGTGATTGTGGAGTTGCAAGATCAAAATATGAAGTCTACAGTAATATGATAAAGATTTAGGTTCATATCTTATAAAGGTAAGAGGAACAATTGCATTTTTTGTGCGACTGTTACGATTTAACTCAAAACTATACATTTTAAAAACTCCCGCACCATTAGAAAGCTAGATTTTCAGCTGATCTTCATAGTGTGTACTCGTATTGCATTTTCTACAAAGTTGGAGATTTCTTCGTCAGGTCTCAGAAAATGACCTCATTTTGGTATCTATCATTGTTTTACTCAGAGCTCAAGACAACCGTTCACTCCCCCCACCTAACGACCTGGGCAGGTCGCCATTCCTTTACAGCAGATTCTACTATTCAAATGAAATTTATTCGTCAGGTCTCAGAAAATGACCTCATTTTGGTATCTATCATTGTTTTACTCAGAGCTCAAGACAACCGTTCATTTTTCTAACAACCTAAGGCAGGTACCCACCCTCCTTTACAGCAGATTCTACTAAAATGAAATTTATATCAGGTCTCAGAAAATGACCTCAGTTGAGGTATCTCAGTTGCTGTTCAGTGCGTGACAGTCGGTCCTCTCGTAGACAACAGATTGCCTGATTCTACTATTCAAATGAAATTTATTCGTCAGGTGTCAGGACTCAAAATGACCTCATTTTGGTCATGATGTTTTGCCAAGCAGATAGCAGGTGCATTGTCATCCAGCGGCTGGGATGTGGAGAGAGAGACTATCATATGCCAAGTGACCAGGGCAAGAAGCCAGATATCGTTGCCACTAAACCCGATGGGTCTGCCATACTCCTGGATGTCCAAGTTGTCAGTGGCAGCATGGACATGGAGCAGACCTGGAGGGCTAAGATAAGCAAATATGATAGAAACGACCTGCGGCAAGCAGTATCTGAGCTAAAAGGAGTGGCGCCCAACAACATCAAGGTTATCGATCATGTTTTACTCAGAGCTCAAGACAACCGTTCACCACCCCCACCTAACAACCTGGGCAGGTCGCCATTCCTTTACAGCAGATTCTACTATTCAAATGAAATTTATTCGTCAGGTCTCAGAAAATGACCTCATTTTGGTATCTATCATTGTTTTACTCAGAGCTCAAGACAACCGTTCACTCCCCCCACCTAACAACCTGGGCAGGTCGCCATTCCTTTACAGCAGATTCTACTATTCAAATGAAATTTATTCGTCAGGTCTCAGAAAATGACCTCATTTTTCTATCATTGTACTCAGAGCTCAAGACAACTGTTCACTCCCCCACCTAACAACCTGGGCAGGTCGCCATTCCTTTACAGCAGATTCTACTATTCAAATGAAATTTATTCGTCAGGTCTCAGAAAATGACCTCATTTTGGTATCTATCATTGTTTTACTCAGAGCTCAAGACAACCGTTCACTCCCCCCACCTAACAACCTGGGCAGGTCGCCATTCCTTTACAGCAGATTCTACTATTCAAATGAAATTTATTCGTCAGGTCTCAGAAAATGACCTCATTTTGGTATCTATCATTGTTTTACTCAGAGCTCAAGACAACCGTTCACTCCCCCCACCTAACAACCTGGGCAGGTCGCCATTCCTTTACAGCAGATTCTACTATTCAAATGAAATTTATTCGTCAGGTCTCAGAAAATGACCTCATTTTGGTATCTATCATTGTTTTACTCAGAGCTCAAGACAACCGTTCACTCCCCCCACCTAACAACCTGGGCAGGTCGCCATTCCTTTACAGCAGATTCTACTATTCAAATGAAATTTATTCGTCAGGTCTCAGAAAATGACCTCATTTTGGTATCTATCATTGTTTTACTCAGAGCTCAAGACAACCGTTCACTCCCCCCACCTAACAACCTGGGCAGGTCGCCATTCCTTTACAGCAGATTCTACTATTCAAATGAAATTTATTCGTCAGGTCTCAGAAAATGACCTCATTTTGGTATCTATCATTGTTTTACTCAGAGCTCAAGACAACCGTTCACTCCCCCCACCTAACAACCTGGGCAGGTCGCCATTCCTTTACAGCAGATTCTACTATTCAAATGAAATTTATTCGTCAGGTCTCAGAAAATGACCTCATTTTGGTATCTATCATTGTTTTACTCAGAGCTCAAGACAACCGTTCACTCCCCCCACCTAACAACCTGGGCAGGTCGCCGTTCCTTTAGAGCAATGAATGCGAAATTATTACGCTCTCAATCATTCCCTCAATGGTCGATCATGAACAAATTCACTTCATCTTTCTGAATTTTTTTTGTCAACTACCTACGACTCGTATGCTACGAGTATAGTGAACTGGTGAACTTCTCCCACTGACCTTGTCTTTGGACAGAGTGACCTGCAGGGAGTCTACTCCCTCAAGTGACCTGGGTTTACACACCTCTACCCTCTCGTAATATTCCGTTCAGTGAATTATTCTAATCTCTCTCGTTCTGTTAAAATTTTAGTTGATTAAAGTCCGTTCGTTTTTTAAAAACCAAGTCTCTGAGAACCATCTCATTTCTTCTATGAAGTTGGCATGATGCGATTATTCTGTACTATACTAGGTGTCTACAAAACAAGTCTCATCCCTTCAATTCTACAACTAATTTCAATCGATTCTACTCCTAACTAAAAATGCCTCATGACGTTTTATTTCTTAAACCCTTGTATTCAGTTATTCAAGATTCGAGTTTTTTTTTTTTCGTGTTATCGACCTTACTTCATTAAAACGGACATAGTTCCCTCATTTTCTGAGTAACCTCAAATTTGAAGAGACCATTAGAAAGACCGTGAAACTTCCTATCATCCTAATATATAACGAATTCATCCCTAATACGCAACTTTCTCCTCTAATTAGTAGAGTAAAATCAAAATTGATTATACCGTTGGAAAGCTGTGATTCTGGAGCAGTTTTTAGGCCTGCCGGATATCGTTCATTATCTCGAGTTATTTGGAGATAACTCCAAATCCTTTGTTCCTTTTGGCTTTGAAAAACGGAAAGTTTGCGAAATTCTATGAGTAAACTCATTTAATTTGGTGAATCTCACAAACCCGACTACTTGTGTTACTTATTATGCGAGGTTGTCAAAGTGATAAATGACAAAAGCGAATAGGATCACCATTTATCTGAACTTTGTTTTTCTTTTCTTGGTCGAAAAAGTATATAACATTATTATTGGTAATAATTAATTAACATATCTTCTGTGACTGGAGAGTTGCCAACAGGAATTCCAATGGCTTAAAGTTTATTCTAATTAACCATAAACTATGACTAAACTACGAGGGTCATCCAGAAAGTCAGGTTACAACCTCCCTGGAAGGTGCAGAGAATTTTTTTTTCGGGGTTGGTATTACTGCGTGTAGTGGGGTTCCTAGTAGGAGCATCTAGAGTCCGATCGTGGTGGGACTACCCCTAAGCGCACGTCCATCTTCAGGCTCGGCTTCAGTCCGTCTTCCTCTGTCTGGTTTTTTTTTCTTTCTTAAATGTCATCCTTTCCTTAAGGGGGTTGGGTAACAACAACTCCGTCTCAGAACTATACAGTTTTACATAACCCACAATTACGTCGGTCAATATAGACATAAAATAACTTTATTATATACCATTAGAACCGCCAGGAACTCTAGTTTCCAAAAGTGTCTTTTTTTCAAATGGTTCAGTAACAAACCTTGTCGATAAAGTTGATCTTTTTAATGAAAAAAATGGATTTTTACCCCAGAGTCAAAAAGGCAGTCCCTGCAATGGTATACATTTGTCCCCTTTTCTCCCTTATTGAACTATCTGGCGCCATCCTAGTTTTCTCTCTATTTACAACTACATTTAGAGGAACTGGACGGATTGGATTTGATTTATGTGCAAAATCTGATTTTTGTAGTGATAATAAGTTATACCATAAAAGTATCCATGAAAAATTGACTTTGTAGTAGTACTACGTAAATACAAAAAACAATTGGCCAAAACCAATCCGTCTATTTGGATTCCGTTCCATAGAACCAGAGAAAATGGGTCAAACATGGTTGAAAACGTAAATGTTCGGTAGAAGCGTTTGAAGTTTTTCAATGTGTGCCCGTGGGGTGAAAACATTTCTGCCAGGTTCGGCCCTGATTCTTTCAACTCTCTCGATCCATGGGTTACCCGTCGTTCACACACTTTTTCCTTCCTCCATATCATCTGAATAACTGCATGTGTTTCTATTGGATTCAAAGAATAAGAAGAAGAATAAAAAAAGGCAGCGAAAGCTAAGATTCTGGCGGATACCAGATCGCTACGGCTTCAAAAATTTATAAATCAATGTAATCGTCCTACAGGCATGGGGGAGGTTTTAAAATGTTCGTTAACGATTCTACTTTAATAAAAAAATAAATAAATAAAAATCTGATTTCTTTGTGCCAAAAGCCAGTACCCAACCCCTTAATCGAACCCTCGATTTTTTTCGCATTCTACCCCGTTTATTTCTCTTAGTTGTGGTTCATTTAGGCCCAGAAACGTAAGAAAAAGCTGAAAATTGTCGAGGTTCTATAAATTTTACCATTTGAGTTCATTTTGGCTTATTATTTCTAATAAGTCTATGTGATCGGATCGAAAAAAATGTATTTTCTCTCAAACATTGTCATTTCACGTTTCAAGGTGCCTAGATTCCAAAACTGCAATGTTCGTCCACCGTAAAGTTGGTTTTTCCTTTAAAAAAAAAAAAAAAAAAAATCTTTCTTGCATCAAATTCTGTGTTTATAAACCACCTCAAATGCGTCAAAGTGTGATGAAAAAGTTTTGCCTTATCAAAGTACTATATGCAGGGGAAGAAAATTCCCTATGTATGATCGGAAGAAATTGGAATAGAGGGTTGAAACTTGTTCTGCAGCTGGTTCATAATGTATATGCTCTTTCCGTACATACTCTTTCCCTTGTGAACCTCAATGTATACGCTTTTACAAGTATTTTCATTGAATAAATAATTAATTGCTCCTGACTATATTTCTTTTCAAATTTAATGCTGACTTAGTGAAAAACTATTTTGAATTCTCCTAGGAAATCGTTCCTTGGATTTCAAATCTGACCACCCCAATTGATCGGGAATCAAAAAAATAGAAGTAGCAAATAAACTGAAAAAATTACTTCAGATTTGTAAAACGAGGTTTGAATGGTTTTTTTTTTTTCATGAAGGGCAAATGTCTGGTTCCCATACAGTTAAGCATGGTTCTACAGAGACAGACCGATTACCTAAGGACGTGGATTGAAAGATGACGGACGAAGCCGAGCCTTACCGAAGATGGCCGAGCGCTTAGGAGGTGGTCCCACCACGATCGGACTCTAGATGCTCCTGTTCCTAGTAGTCACAATAAGCACCCGCCCGCATCAGTCCGTTACGAAATGTCGTCACAACAGCCTACTCCCTCAACCTCTGCAGGGACTGTGAGCTCCACTTACAGCGAATGTAAAATTTGGACGGTTGCATTGCTTGACTCGATAGTGACTGGGGGTGAAACGTGGATTTGTTGCTATACCCCAGAGTCAAAAAGGCAGTCCCTGCAATGGCGCCATACTCATTCCGTCAGCAAAAGAATTCAATTTTCAGCCCTCAGAGCGGAAGATCATGGCATCAGTGTTTTGGGACAGAAAAGGGGTGTTGTTGGTAGATTTCATGGTCAGGGGAACCACCATTAATGCTGATGCGTATTGTGAGACCTTTGAAAAATTGAGGAAAAAAATCCAAGACAAAAGGAGGGGAATGCTGACTCGTGGTGTGTCCCTTCTTCACGACAACGCCAGACCCAGGACCTGCTTGTGTCGTTTGGATGGGATGTTGTGACCTATCTACCATATTCACCGGACTTGCCGTCTTCGGACTTCCACCTTTTCACCAAATTGGAGGAGTTCTTGGGTGGAAAACGTTTTTCCTACAACGAGGAGGTGGTTTTTGGAGTTGGAGCGAAGTGTGTATGACGAGGGCATAAAAAGCCAGTGCCCAGGAAAAAAAAACCTCTGCCAAGTGGGTGTGGCACATAGCTTCCTCGTATCCATAACATAACTGTATAGATCATTGAAAATTATTATTGACTAAAGAACTTCGTTCAATTAGGCGAAGTAAATGTTGAATTAGGGTAAATTTATTGTTATGCAGGAGCGTAACTTGAGAAAATAAAGGTAGGCATGTTCAACTATTGAACAAACTATAAAGTATACCTAATAAGTCCGAACAATCCCTGAAAATTTCATCGAAATCGGTCAAGAACTCCCGGTGTTATGCTTGTAACAAAGATTTCACGTTTGCGCATGCGCAGAGGCTACCATTGATCCGGGGGTAGCAAGGATTTCACGTTTGTGCATGCGCAGAGGCTACTATTGATCCGGGGGTCATGAAACCTATAGGGAACCATCTACACCCCAACCCGCACAATCCCTGAAAATTTCATCAAAATCGGACAATAACTTCGTGTAGTTTTGCCCGTAACAAGGATTTGCTGACAGACAGACAGCCACACAGACAGACACGGAACCAAAATTGTTCAGAAAGGTCTAAAACGCAAAATGCGAGTGGAATTTTTGATTTTGGAGACAAAAAAATTTTCACATTCCGAAAGTGAAAACAATGCTTCCGCTACTTTAGTAGACTCGGAAGCAATAAGGACATATTTTCCTACATTTCCTCAAAATTTGAATAAAATAAATGCATTTTTCGATTTTTACCAGCAGTCGTAACCTTACTTTCTGGATGACCCTCGAATAAATGAGGATTCGCATGTATGCAGCCACATCCGGAACTCATAAAAAAATGAGTTATTTTCACTTTTTGCTACATATCTGAAAATAATAAATGCAAATTTGTGGCGACTTACTTGGATTTTTTTCGATGATGCTTCTGAATTTTACCATCGAACTGGACACAAACGCTTGGCACACAGAAATTGCGAAGCAGCGTGATATCAAACCTACGAGGAAATAAATACATAATTTTGTTTATTGCAAGGTTATTACACAATTACTAGGTATTGCATTTCATCGCTGATGTCAACAGTTTATTCTGGACATATTTGCAAATTGATATATTTAAAGGGTGCTGTAACAAGTTGGAGATAACCTAATAGATTCCGAACTTACACAAATAGTAAGACCATAGTGTTTCCTCGAATGATCGATTTTGAAGAGTGACTTGCTTCGATATCAACTTCGTCAAACACAAGAGAATCAAGAGTTACTAGGAATATCGTACGGGTTCCGTCAGAAAGAATGGATGTTTTTTGAAATGCTGGTACCCGCTAAGGGGTGGGGTTGGCCACGGTTAGTGGAAGAAGGCGGTAGGGGTCATCAGCTCGACGCTCGGGGAAAACCCAACTCACGTGACGTATCTGGTGAAGACCGTTCCATTTTACCCTCGCCCAACACCGGGCTCAGTCTTAAGTTCTTCAGCTCATTTAAACAACGTTATTTTTGCTTATTACAGCTCGGATATGGTGTGCAATGCAATTGCTGGTTATGACAATTACAATGTACCTAAAAGAAAGTACGAATTTCATTTTCGCCGTTTTCTAAAGGAGAAAATATTGCGATCAAAATATAGTGGGTGAACGTTTGTAAGCGGGCTGACGCATTTTCGGTGGATCATTCGCGTGTCTGTTCTGTTCATTTTGATGACACGGACTACATTCGCTGATAAATGAACTGCTCAACACCATCCTAAATTTGAGCTAAACCGGATGCGGTTCCGCATTTATTCCTGTCGAAAAGTAGTTACTTGGGCGATTCAAATACACCTTCTTCTCTGGCTTGGAAAGTAAGAACAAACAAACGGAATGCGCGTAAAGAATCGAAGGATCTTTGAAATCACCATTAAAAGAATCAAATGAAAATGTGATGGATGAGATTACGAATGGTTTAGACGGAAATGTGGCCAAGATATCCATTGAGACGGGTGACAGCGAACAGCCGTCAGAAATGTTGTTCCTTTTTAGTGAAAATATGAGGTTGAAGAAAGAAAATGAAATTTTAAAGCTACGTCTTGAAGAGCTGACGGAAGAATTAGCTAAGTTCCGAAACATGACATCGGTTTTTGATGGCCATTTTTCATCGAATCAGCAGCAAGCGCTGTTAAAGCGAAGATGTAAGAGTTGGTCGACGGATGATATCGCGAAGGCTATTACTTTGCGCTCTTTGTCATATAAAGCATTTCACTTTGCAAAAAATGTACTGAATTACCCACTTCCAAGTGAGAGCACTATCAAGAGGCGGATTCGTCAGTTTTCAGTGACTCCTGGCTCCATTCACCTTAGTTTGAATATTTTAAAAGCACAAGCACAAGTGTTTTCCGAGTTCGAGAAAAACGTAGTAATCAGCTTTGATGAGATGAAAATTAATGGTGATTTATGTTTTGATTCAACCGAAGAAATAGTTAGAGGACCTCATAGGTATGTGCAGGTACTGCTGATAAGGAGTATAGTAGATAAATGGATGCAGCCAGTATACTACAGTATACTAAACATAATACAATACAATTAGCAGAACAAGTACAGAAGGAGGATCTAGGTTGAACCACACGGCGCTTTCCCGAAAAACGTTTAGTTTAATGGAAAAGAAACGGAGCGCCTGGTCTGGTCTTCACCAGACGTCACGAGGCCGCCACTCGCTTCCTAATGACCCCTACCGTCTTCTTCTACTAACCGTGGGGTTGGCCGCGTTTTGCAGAAGGGAATGGGGAGTTTCAGATCGCATCATGATATTGAGTATGGAGCATCGTGTGTACGCCATACAGCATTTTTTTTCTTAAAAAAATAGTGAACCTTTCCTGCGTTTGCTTCCTAATTCCGCATTGGGGAACGATTCTTAACCGTAACACGATCTTGAAATGGGTCTCTACTTTCAACAGAACAGGTAGCGTGTTGAAAACAAAATTGCAGGGCCGAAGTCGAACACCCGAAAACATCGTGCGAGTTCAGGAGGATACGCTGTGGCCCCAACCATTCTGTTCGTTTGCGTGCCTCTGCTCTTGGAATGAATGAATCAACGGTGCGTCGGACCTTGAAACTTGATTTTCACCCCTATGAAGTCTAGATTTGGATGGAGTTGTTACCGGGAGATTACCAGCAACGTGTGAATTTCGCACAGTTAATGATTGAGGTTATGGACAATAACGACAACATGATTATGTTCATAAGTGAAGAGGCTCACTTCCATCTTAACAGCTATGTGAACAAGCAAAATTGTTGGTACTGGTCCCGACAAACCCTAAAATTTTGCATGAAGATCCCCTTCGAGGCCCAAAACTCACCGTTTGGTGTGCTATTGGTCCATCAGACCTTACTATTTCGAGAACGACGCAGGACAAACAATGACTGTCAATTCCAATCGTTATGTTCAAATGCTCACCAAATTCTTCTTTCCTTACCTCCTGTACACACGGGACTAACCCCAACAAGAAGGCACAACTGTTGACACCTTTGCAGATGATACGGCTATCCTCTCTGTTGGAGATGATATAGAAGCTGCAACACGCAAACTACAGACGTCTACTACTGAGGTTTGTAAATGGACCAAGATGTGGAGAATGAAGCTGAACGAATCAAAATCAGCCCACATCAACTTCACTAACCGAAAAGTCCCAATCTTGGATGTTGAGATCAATTCGAATAAAATACCGCATACTGAAGCAGTTAAATACTTGGGTTTGACACTTGACTCCAAATTCAACTGGAATAAACACATAGAAAAGAAGAAGGAAGAACTTAAAATCAAGTATAGAAGGATGTATTGGCTAATGGGAAGGAATTCCCATCTCTCTCTTCACAACAAACTGCTTATATAAAAGCAGAACCTTCGCCCTATTTTGACCTATGGGATACAGATCTGGGGCTGTGCCAAGAAAACAAATATTAAGAAAATCCAAACCTTTCAGAATAAAGTACTGAGAAGTATAGTTGGAGCCCCTTGGTACATGCGAAACGATGATATTCATCGAGATTTGAGGATGGAGACAGTCTATGAAATTATTGCAAAATACGCAAGGAAGCATGAACATCGCCTCCACAAACACGTGAACCCGGAGATGCTCTACGTTTTGGACAACGAAGGTGAAATCCGACGTCTCAAGCGAAACAAACCACTGGATTTAGTTGTGCTGCGTGAATAGAAGTGCAATCGAACTCAGTGCTAATTAATTGAGCTATATAATAAAGGGCTAGATTTTGGTGTAAACCTACCCTCTTGGAGTGTACCTTTATTGATATGTAAAATTGCTAGATGAAATGTATTTGATTTTTCAGTCGCAATTAATAAATCACGAAAAAAAAAATTGTGTTATTCACCTAATTCTTTTTAACCTGCGTAGCAGGGCCATTAAACTAGTCAATTATAAAATTGTCATTTTCCTGCTCAACTCATTGCGACCCCCCCCCCCCCCCCCCGAATGAGAGTCGATATTCCATTCATCCCCCCCCCCCTGGCTTTTCTCAGAGCCCAGGGAGTGTGATGGATATGGTTAGATCCCCCTTCCTATTTTAGATTCTGTCGCCTTGGGAGATGAATCGGACACCTGCAAGCGTCTGGATCATCCTCTAAGCGTGGCAGAGCTTAATAATGCATCCACCTCCTTGGAAGGGGCAACTATACCTTCCATCACCTCTCAAGCTTCCTCAATGGAAGCTGTGCGTCGAAAATTCCCAGGCCAGCTGATTTCGCGCTTTGCTAACATTCCCTAGCCTGGCTTGGGTGACATTTTTATGGGAGTACCTAAAGTCGAAGGTTTACATCGGCAAGCCAACGTCCGTTGAAGAATTGAAGGAGGAAATCAGGCGAGCAGTGAGATAAGTTCTGAAGGAGATGACGGCCGACACAAAGCGCTCTTTTAGGGAGCACCCGGAATTCTGCATTGCGGCTCAAAGGCGTCATATAAACGTCATCTTCAGAACTTGAATTTTTTTTCTCCATATTTTGAAATTCGCAACCTTTCTGTACATTTTAAGACAAATACAAAATTTCTATCTCAATAACATTTGGCACGGAGTTATTTCAAAATCCATCCGTTCTTTGTGACAGACCCTTGTACCCTCTGTCGAGAGCCACCCAGTGAAACATGTACTACACTAACATAATCAATAATAATGGGAGTAATTTTGTACATTACCAATGAGCCTAATGAACTGAGCAACTAAATCTTCGTCATCTTCCTTCCCGTTCAGCCACTTATCAACAACAGGAAAAATGTATTTTTGAACCACACTGAATGACCATTTGTAGCCTTGCGATTTGGTAAGTAATACTATTGCCTTGTCACAGCCTGAAAAATAACACAAGTTTTGAAAATGACAACTACTATCAAAGCTAAAGAGCAAAATGGGTATTTTGAAGATAATAGAAAACAGTGCCACTCACCTTTTACCATAACGTTGGACATCAACTCTTCCATAACAGTATCTCGAGTGATATCCGAGGAAAATGAATAACCGTATTTGGTGCTCAAGCGCTTCCTGAGAGGAGTCACACCGATTACGTTCAAATAGTGAGGAGTCAAATTATTGTAAATCCCCAGCTTCATAATGATGAAGGCAATGGTGTACGTCAAAGGCCCTGTAAAAAAATATTTCAGTTATTCAAGGAACAGAAACCTCAACAGTATCTGAAGCAGGTACAAATCGCAAATTCCACCACCACCGAAATCTCAATTAAGCATGTAGTTTGTGTCAGTGAAAAACTGTGCCAAACGAAGCCACCACTCAAGTACTGTTCAATATACAGGGTGTCCCAGGAGTTATGAACAACCCGACTCCTACGCGTTCTACAACTCATTTCCGACCAGAAGTACCTCTTAGCAATTTCTTTTAAGAGGCCTTGTTTCCGAGTTATTCGCGATTTAAATTTGTTTCGTGTTTTCGATCTAAGGTCATTAAAACTGTCATAACTCCCTCAATTTTATAGATGGCTCAAATTTAATGACACCGTTGAAAAGAGCGTTAATTTCCTATCTATTTGATGTCAAAAAACATTTTTTTAATTCCATTGAAGATGTGCGATTGCCGCGCGTAATGGCAGTTTCTTCGATTATTTTGACTTTGGCCGGACAGCTTAGAAATGCCGAAGACGCTGTTCACAAACGAACGGGTTTATGCAACCGACCAAACTGACTCAAATCGTCACTTGAGAGGTCTGGCGTTGTCACCATTCGATTCAGCCAGAAATGTTACGCACATCCCGCCTCCAACCTTTTTTCCGTCGAGACTTTTGAAAAAACCTCAATTTTAACAGAAAAACACGTTTTTCAGCAGTTTAACACCATTTTCTTTACTAAAAATATTTTTTTAAACCAAAACGACTACACTGTTGGAAAGCTGACATTTTGGCGCTTGTTTTATCAGACCTGCACAGTTCTGCGTCGATCATTAACGGGATTGCTAGACGAAATGAAAAATGGGCGATTTCAAGATTTTGACAAAACTGCCATTTTGCGCGGCAAACGCACATCTTTAGTGTAATAAAAAAAATGTTTTCTTACATCAAATAGACAGGAAATTTAACGCTCTTTTCAAGGATATCATCAATTTGAGCTATCTCTAAAATTGAGGGAGTTATGACAGTTTTAATGACATAAGATCGACACAAAAAAATCTCAAATTGCGAATAACTTGGAATTGAGGCCTCTTTAAAAAAATTGCTACGAGGCACTGGTTAGCATAAGTGGTTAGTTCTCAAAAGCACCACAACGGGTGTCAAGAGCTGGTGAGGCTGTTGTGTGACCTTCACAATGTGTCTGACCTTCCACAGCAATCTCAATATGATTCTATTAAATCTCTAAGCAGGAACACTGTGTTTTTTGTGACATTTTGATATCATTCTGATTTTCTCGTAGCTTCTGATTGTACTGAGATGTAGGTGCTTTTCTACCATTTTTCTAACGAATAGATTCGTAGCTTACAGCATGCATGCAATTTCTATCTTTTTTCGTAGTATATGGTTTTTGTGGCTGTGTTTGTTAGTTGGGCTTCTTCAAAGCGGGATTTGTTGGGACTGGTTCTTGTTAGCGTAACTAATCCTCACATGTACACCAACTGGTCCCTCATGTTATTCAATTATCTGTACATTTAGGTATGCTCGTAATTAAATATTGCTTCTGGGCCTACAGACAGTGATTCACATTCAGATGATGGTCAGCAAACACTCGGAAATTCAAAGAAAACAAGGGAATAGCAATGAGATGGGAGTCTGTGGCGGGGTTTTGTCACCTAACAGGGCACAATTACCTGAACGCTCATCTTCACAGAATACGTGTTAAGGAAAACCTGCACTGCTCTCTCTGCCAATCGACCTCCTCCATGGTTCCTTCATGGTTGGTTGGCGAATGGGGTAACTCCACCCCCAGGAGGCATCCAGACATGAGAAGCGGTAGACTTTTGTCGGGCCTGCGACCATTCAAGGCTTAGGGTGGGTTGGACGGGGGACAGCTCAACTAGCTTGGGCTGTCTGCAGGCCAACTCTACTCAAAATGGTACCACGGGAGAAGGGAGCCCCAGCTGCCACCGATGCACTGCCGAAAGGCACAGCATCACCAGCATGCCCTCCGTCAGAGGTTGGATTCGTGGTGGTAGTGAACTCGCTGGGAAGTAGATAGCCATCCCCCATCCCCCACACGTTGTAAGTTGTAGGGGATTTTGAAGACGATAGTCAGTTAACTCGGGGGCCTCTCAAACAGCAACTTCACCAACTTCTCCATGCCAATCGACCTCGAATATGACGACCGACCATTAGTTTGAGTGTCCACAACTCGGGCATGTAATAGTAACATTTCAACCTGATTGACCAACTGGTCGAAGATTGCAAGACTCTATTGGGCTACTTGAGGTCTTATGGCTGAAGAGCCAATGACTTAATGGCGTAAGGTAAAAAAAAAAATCCCATGATCTTGTTGAAGGATTCAGAGTGGGTGATTATGTGGCTGTGAGATATGTTGGTAGAACATACCCGGGTCAATTCACCGACATTGATGTGAATGATGCCAAGGTGACATGACAAGGCTGAAGAAGCATTGGGTATGACCCAAAACCTGAGATGTTCTGGCACATAAAAGATGTGCCGAAGGTAATTGAGCCACCAATTATGGCATCCAACTATCCCCCACAATATTCCGTCAACATGGACTGTTGTTGTAATTTGTCATGTTTGTACTTTTTCTGTTGGTTTTTTCCACCAAATGAATCGACTTTTACAATTCATTCGTTCTCTTCATTCATTTCATTACTACCTACAAATAAAATGTCTGTCATTGATTTCTAACCCCACATCTCTGAATTCAAAATCAGTAAATTAGAAGCAATTTCTGATTGTGAAAGACTTGAAAAAAACCAACTGACGTTTGCCAACCAACCTCCACCCTGAGTCCCAACTAAAACCACTTGACTTGGAGCATTAGAATTGGGAAACCTAACAAGCTGAGTGAAATTTTGAAATAGTTTCAAAGAGTTTAGTAGCCAAGATGCCTACTTACCTACTTACAAAATTCGTTTGTCCAATTTAAACAAATTTAACTCCAAATTATAAATAAAAATCTATGCCATCCACCCCGCTCTTCCCTATAAAATTAATATAGAATAACAATACTTACCAATCAGATCATTGTACCAGGGTATCGCTTGAGGGATGGCTTGTAAAATTTGGTAAATGACCCTGAAGCCGGATATGTGACGACCATATAAAACGTCGAAGATGAACGATTGCACTCGTAATCCGAATCCTTGAGTCCTACAGATCAAGGCGTATAACGAAGTAACATTGGTTATCACGTGTACCTGACAAAGAAACAAACATTATACATGAAACGCATTATCACTCTTAAGACAAAGAAAAGATATTCATAATCACATTATAAACTGTCTCCAAAATGATAAATCAACAACCCCTAGCCCGCTATTTGCTCCAATTTCAAAACCTAGGAGATTGAACAAGCTGTGCGGCACATTACCTTCTCATATCTATTAAATTATTGTGAAGATTTTATTTGGTCTTCATAGGAAGAATTTAGAATGCATTGATTTACTGCTTGATTGATTGATAAATTGTTAAGAGACTTATGCTCAACTTTAATAGAATGAATGCCAAGGATTTCCATAAGTGCAGGGAGAATCATAAGTATCACGTTTAACTCCTGAACAGTTGACTAAAATCAGATGTAAAAATGTGAAACGATTCAAAGAGTTTGCGCAATTACGAAGACATTAAATTCAGGATTATTTAACGAAACCATACTTCAGATTCGCAAGATATACTGCGGTTATTATTGGTTTTTAAGAGTGATGATTTTCATGGAAGTCCATTTCCACAAAATCGGATGTTAATCGTGGAAGGGTAAATGCTTCAAGTATTTACAGATATGTAAACCTTCAAGCTATACCAGTAAGGTCTAACACATCACAGATATAATCAAATATTTAGCTCAGAAAGAGGTTTCTGGGTGAACTACAACAAACGAAAATGTAGATGAAATCCTTTCACATTGATGGATGAATACTTATGCACAAAGAAATATAATGGCGAATTTATGGCTAATGCCTGTGTGTATGGTTCATCTCATCCAAGTTTATAGTAGGAAAAGCATATTCAATGATATCTTCTTGAAGATCTTTATAACTTAACACTACCCAGATCCCAATCTTCTATTTCTATTGGATTCAATTAGACTCCCTAATAAAGCGTAGGGTTGTCCACCGCTGACTAACCAACAGAGTTGATGCTGGTTCACACCAGAGTTGATTTTGTGGTCCATAAAAGACTTACTGGTGAAGTATTTGGTGCATTTACAGAGGGGATCAGAGATTCTTCCATTGCATTCAGAATTTCATTGAAATACTGCAAACGCCCATTGGCAAGCGTCGTTACCAACAGAACAGCTCTCTTCTGGGTTTCATTATAAAATGAAGTTGTCGCCGTTTTCTCAGTGGGTACAGAGTGATTTTGACTTGCACCAACAACTGTACACAAAGCCCTGAAAAGAAAACAAGTAGTTAAGCCGTTAATTCAGTTGGTATAATTTGTGTTGGGAAAAGTTAAAATCAGAAATACAGAAAATATCAGGGGGAAAGCCATTTAATCATAATCCTACATAGACAGCTCGATAAGGTAAAAGTGAGACAACAGTTATAACCTTATTTTATATGCTGTATAAATGAACCTGTTTTTGTGGTAAGGATCAAGGAATTGGACACGGGGCAAAAGCCAAATATCGTAGAGAGACGCCCAATGAAATCCTAGATGTTCGTGGCAGCATGAACGCGGAGCAGAATAAGTACGATAGGAATGGCCTGCAGCCTGCGATATCAGAGCTAAAAGGACTTGGATAACATCAAGGTCATGGTCACAAACGAAGTTTGTGCCTCGGAGTGACTAGAATTTCGCATCTCGACAGGAGATCTTCGTTGTATCACCACCTCAAGGTTATATAAACATATCACTTTGCCCTTTGTTTTTACCACCATATCAGTTCATTTTCATGCCTATGAAGTCCACTTATCTCCACTCTAAGCAACGCAGCTGGAAGTGGTTGGAAAACATTCTTACTGAGTGAATTAATTCCATGTGATTTCCATTAGGTTTGTGTGGACGGGGTTTAATGAATAACTTTGTTGAAGGAGCTTGTTTTTACACTTTTTTCCTGGCACAAGCCCATCGATCACTCCCATTAGATGATGTTTTATGGTACACAAAGTTGAAGCTGCACTCAAAAAACCCACCGCAACCTTGTTGTGGTACCTTCAATGGACAGAGGACTGACTATGGATCAAGTGACTGCCATTCACGAGTGTTCTGCTCAATCATCTTTGAACCTAGTAATGATACAACTCTGGTGCGGGTTATGGAAGACCCTCGGATTTCTTAGCAGAGATAAGAGGTAAAACCAATTATGTTGCATGGGGTCGGGAGACCATGCCTATCACAATGATCTTATTGCTCCTTCCAAGGGCTGAGGTGATTGTTGCCAGCAACAACCAGAGGATATCCCAGATGCTAAAAGGCTGCTGGTATATGCCCAGTGGCGGCAGAGTCAATAATTGGGAAGAGGGAACTACCAACAACCATCATAAGCCTGTGCTCACAAACTCCTCATCCACTTGCATGGGCATTACTGATGTACCAAAGAACATCTCCCTTCCTCAGTCATCCATAATGATTAGAGCTTGGCCAGGGCTGATTATAAAATGGCAGCTACAGGGACAATTTCCTGTAGCAGGCCTGCAACTGATATGACCTCTGGTGCCAGAGATGGGCAGTTTACTGATAGACGTCATATGCAAAGCACGTAAAACGGGCGAGGGGAGCTACAGGCGCCAGATGAACTGCTTCGGCAAAGCTGGCCTGGCTTCATGGTGGCAGTGATTGATTTTAGGCTGGAAGGTTAAACCTGAAAGTTGATGGGGAGGCACTATCCTGGTAGATTCGTCACCCAGGATAGTACCAGCATGAGAGTTACGTGCCTTGCCAATAACTCTAGTACCAACCAGCTTAGTTGGTAGGGCAAGCTAGAACACCCAGCCCCACCTGTAGTGCTCACAAGTAAGGCCCTGGCTGTGGGTTCTGAAACAGTCTCCCACGGAATTTTCCTCCTTGGTTGCAAGGAAGGACGGATGCTGGGATACCCTTTCAAATCAACCTTGGAATTTACAAATCACAGGAGGGGAATCGGTGTACCAAAGAACAACATAATTCAATGTTTTAGATGCAGTTCCCAGAAATTAAAGCATAGACGCAATAAGTTTCAACTTACTTTCCAATATGACTACTCTCCATTTTTGACAGGGTAGAAACGGCCTTTGCCAAAGCAGTTTTCAAATCACCTTTACCAAAAAATTCTTGCAAACAGTTCTCAATTTTATTTTGATCTGCAAAACAAAGAGGACAAAATTGAACAATGTTTATCGAATCATCAACTTATAAAACTATATAGCTAAGTATATACGTAGTCGAACAAACTATTTATACTTTCCTTAAGAAAAACAATTATATTAAAACGCAGACAATTTTAACTTTTTTTTATAATTTCTAAATCTAATCAATCTAATTTTTGAATAATGTGCGGTTGGTCACGTCATTGTGAGGTTTGTGGAGTCTCTTTTAGGTTCGGAAATGTCTACTATTTGCTAAATGTGAATTTGTACGGATCTGAAAAACATTCCAGTCGATTTTTCGTCCAAAATTTGATAGAAAATGACAACCTATTTGCCTACGTCAGTAAAAACCCTGAAAACCACGTTTTGAGCCGTAACATCGGTGCGGACGGAACAGAACGGATTTTTTACATCAATTTTAAAAGACGGAAATTGCAAATTTTGAATCTACTCATCTAGAAATGTGAAGTGATAAACTTTGAGGGAAGTAATACAAAATTTTCCTTTACACAAAAAGAAGTTAGTTAAAAAAAAAGTATGTATGCTTACTCTTGGCATAAGGGGTCGGACATTTCTTGGGTTGGTCCCGATCATCTTTGAGATCGTAAAAAGATGCGAAAGCGAGTATGTTGATAGAACAAGGAATTATCTCTTCACTGCTGAATAATTTGCTGAATTTCTTTTTTTCAGAAGAAAACTTGACTAGTTTGTTGGTTTCAATTTCTCCCTGAGGTTTGGCTTCTTCCTCGACTACTGTATAGAATTTCGGCAAATGAATTGGCGGTGAAGTTTCGCATGGCTTGGGGGTTTCATCTGATTGCAAACATCTCGATTCATCGTTCACATCAGTGGTACCTCCTTCTGGAACGATCCTATTCAAATTTGACGAATAGTTGATAGAAACCCTGGTCGAATTAGATTCATCGGAAGGGGTCGCTTGCTTTTCAGCTGTCAAACTGATAGTTGTTTTCATTTCTTCAGATGGAGTGCTGCAGTCTTGTTCTTCCATTTGCTGAGTGCTATCTTCGGATTCAGAAGAAGAGGCGTAATCAACGACCATTTCAGAATCACTACCGTCACCAGCTTCAAATCCCAGTCCTTCATTAGAGGCAGCAGATGTCCCTGGACAGTGCACATCTTGAGAACTGACAAAGGAACTGTTCTTTTCGAAAAATTTACCAACATGAGACAGCGAATCAAGCGCTGCATGGTTTCGAACAGGGTGCGATTGACTGAGAAGAATTGGGTTTCCATAGGTACTCTGAGTGAGTTGGTTAACAGGAACGGTGCCTATGGATTCTAATAACAGATCAACAGATTTTTCAAGATTTGCAGCTACAACTCTGCGAGGAGATGGTATGGCTTGGTCGGCTATTAAGCTATGGTCATTCTTCGGTGTTACGATTTTCGAATCAGATTTGACCGTTAGGTCAATTGGTTTCATAGGAACTTCAACAGGGTTTTCACTGGAATATCTGTTCGGACTTGCTTCGTCCACTGAAAAAAAAGAACAAAACACAATAAATAATTAATATCAACTTGGCACATTTAACATATAACCCCATGATGGAGTCACAAATATAATAAATCAGAAATCATATTATTAATTGTTTACTTTATATGCATCTGTGTGCGATTGAAGAAAAAAGTAACAATACCAATACACAACATATAGGTAACAAGCCTTCTGCAGTCAAAAGTAGGATTTATGTAAACAGGTAAACATCTACTGTAGCGGACAGCAGGTAAATTCAAAATTAATAAATAACTCGCTTTGCAGTTAACTTCAACAAAACTCAACAACTACCACAATTCAACTGAAACAATGGTCACAACAGTCTATCTATTTATTCCACAGATGATACAATTATATCCACTCTCAGTACGGATTCTCAGGTAGTTTTATTTCAAAATAACAGAAAGGAATTTTAAACATTTTGATATTGAAAGAATTTTGAGTTCCTGGCTCCTTAGCTGAAGAATTTGATGATTTTTCAACCTCACGGTAAATACGATTTTTTGTATTTCCCCCTTTCATTTTGATTGCAAAGGTTCTTAGAAAAATAATAGTAGACGAAGCAATGTGGTACTATACTATATCGTGTGGTAAATTCCTAGTACACCCCCCTCTTCCACATCTTCACATTAATTATGTCTGTC
Source organism: Creontiades dilutus (assembly GCA_031894815.1). Classification (NCBI taxonomy): domain Eukaryota; kingdom Metazoa; phylum Arthropoda; class Insecta; order Hemiptera; family Miridae; genus Creontiades; species Creontiades dilutus. The sequence goes on from JAVIWC010004633.1 coordinate 262,288, forward strand.
TTTCAGGATGTGGTCCATCCTCTTAAAGGAACGCTAACACAGATTCCTAGGAAATTATCAGATATGTTACTTAGGAAGGAGTAGCATCATTACTGCCAAAACCGAAGTAGCTGTTTTTACCAGAAAGCGAATCCCCACTATTATCCCAGTGCAAATCGCGGGCAGAGAGGTCGCTAGCAAACAAAAGTTACTTATCTAGGAGTTACGTTAGATACCAAAATTACATTCTGGGTACAAATTAAAAAAGAGAAGTTTGATGATGAGCATGGTCAGGTGAGGTGTGGGCAGACGCCTTAACATAGCCTATTACCGCAAAAAAACGGTAGCAGTCCAACGAAGAGGAGCGTTAAGGATTGCGTGTGCCTACCGAACAGTTTCAGAGCCAGCCATACTTGTACTCACTGGCTGCATTCCAATTCAACTTTGGGCTATAGAACGAAAACGATTTTTTGACTGACGTGAAGAAGGAGAAAGAACCATCATTATCAAAGAGGAGAGGGAAATGTGGACCAGCGAGCAAAGACTGAGGTGGGCAGCACGCTTGATACCACACGTTCAAAAGTGGCTAGAGAGAAAGCATGGAGAGGTGAACTTTTTCTTAACACAGTTCCTCTTGGGACATGGGCTATTTTACTCCTACCTTCACAGAATGGGGAAAGTAGACGATCCAACTTGTCCAAATTGTGATGGAGGGGATGACGATGTGTTTCACACATTCTTCATGTGTAAGCAGTGGGAAACACAAAGAAGATCTACAGGATGATCTGGAAATGCCATCTTAGGGCATGGCACCGGAGAATATAGTTGCCAAAATGCTTGAAAGAGAGGAGTATTGGACCTCCGTAGCTGTCTATGCAGAGAAAGATCGCCCAAGAACGGGAGAGACAGAAGAGGCTACAAACGGACTGAGAGGAATAAATACCTCCCAAGGACTTGGCCTGAAGTAATGTGTTGAACAGTTTCATGCCGAGTTCCAACGTGGGAAAGGAAGGTGAGGTTTTAGTGGGTTTGAATCCTACATAATCCGAAGAGCAGTCCCTTCTGGGAATCTTACGAGATCCGATTTCCACCTTAGGATCTTGAAGATTTCCTCAACTGCTTTAGGAAAAAAAAACTATTACTACCCCTTATAACTAAAGGTTCTTCAATATGGGGAATAGTGTAAGCAATCTCGTTTGAAATTATTTTTCCAAAAGAAATAAGTGATTGAGACGCAGGTACCATGCAGGTGATTTTAGCTTCACTGTTCACCTCCACCGAAGCACAGTACTATTCAATTGAGCCTTGGTCAATAATAACAATCCGGTTGTCATGTTCCTTCAACATAATTGGCTCCATTGAGATGTATTTTTCGATGTTGAATGTGTACCCATCGGCTGTCTTGTCCCAGGATCCTGACTCCAGTTGGTAAGGCCAAATGGACTGATTGCTACAGCAACTACCAGAGGTATCATTCAAACTGGTGATCTTACTCTGCTTAGCTAAAGGTCAGAAACCACTTCTCAACTGTCTGACATAAATTCCGATCCAAAATTTGGGGTAAACGTTCATATCTCATCGCCTCAAAACTCCCAACCATGTTTGGATCTTCCCTTTGGAAGTTCAGTAGCTACAAACATGTGTGTAGCTCTACTCGTCAATACCTACTAGCTTCAACAACCCCTCTTAGTCCTAACAAGGACCTTGTGGTTAGGACAAACAACTCCTCAGCTTTTGCCAAGTTGTAAAACAAACCCTTGTAACAAAAACCACACTAATTTCGCGCGTTTTTTTCCAAAATCTTCAGGAAGTTAATCGATTGACGATGAATGGTGTGTTAACCAGATATGGACAAAGTTTCACACCTTGGACTTCCTCTCGTCAACTCTCGATATCTTATATATTATGAAAAACAACATGTTCATGAAAATTTACATCGGAAGAACACTTTTGCAGATCTGCAGTCTTTCTTTTCACTAAGGTACGTTTTTCATAATAATCTTAGTACAGCACATCCGCAATTTCCATTCCGTTACATCAAATTCAAACCTAGTCAATGTATTTTGGAGAAATACTACATTTCAAACGATCTCAAACGCCACGAACACATGTCCGTTCATCCATGAATTGTATTAATGAAAGTGAAGGTTGTGATAGCCGACACCATCTATCGGCTATCAGCGGAACAATTGCGAGAGGAGAGGCGAGGAGTGACTGGGGGGAAGGAGAGATAACGAAAACTTGCGACAAGCCCCTCTCCTTACCACTTTCTACCCAGCTCTCATCCGACCAGGTAATCTGTTCTTTCAATTTCTGTATTTAAACCAAATTGATATTGATATCCCAGATCCATCCTATTAACCTAACTCCTTACCAAATACCCTGCGATGCAATTTTCACAAAAATAAACGATAGTAAAGAAATACGTAAATCGTTTCCACCTCGTGGTTAAAGGACCCCCCCCCATAGTAATTCTTGGAGCAATAAATACGTTTGTTGAATAAATAACTATATCTATTTCCAAAACCTTGCGTATAATTATTTCTTGAACCTTATATATCCATATATAAAACAACCTTAGTAATTAATAAGGTGAAAAAAGGGAATAATATCAAGAAATCGTAATCAAAAGGTAGAATTGATTTAACAATTCCTTTCAGTATTACAAGGTTCGGTAATCACTGTGGAAACGGAAAAATACAATACAGAAGAATTGAACAGGGTTCCTTAAAGTTTTTCCGAAAATGTGTTTTAACTACGACAAATTTTCCGTTTTCTACCTGGTGCCCCTCTTTGAATTTATATTTTCTTTTTTAACTTTATAATTCATATTTAAGTTTAGGTTATCTGTTTAAAATTAACTTATGTGTCAAATGAATTATAAAATTTTTAGAAAGAATTCTGGTTTTACATTTCTAAAGAATATTTCGAATACCTTGATTAAAACAACACATAATGCCAGGAGATACTTACATTTACCCAGTTGTTCGTTGAGCTTGGGAGAGCGTGTTTGAAACTCACAAATGTCCGATTTTAATACTGCACCATCTTCCGAGGTATCGCCGGATATCATACCAACATCCACCACCTCATTCGTGCAGCTCTCTGACACCCCATTCACGTCGTCCAATATTTCATCATTAGCACTTTGTTTCCTAGAATGCCCATCCCCACCACTCTTAGTTTTCCGGTCAGCGTCTGATTTTTCCAACTGACATTGAGCAATAGGTTCTGGCTGACGTGAGGAACTCAGTTCCCCTGAAGGTAGATCATCATCAGTTTCATGCAAAACACTTTTGTTCAAGTCTTCAAAGCCTGAAATATAAAAATTCAAAAACTTTACAAACAAAAGATTAAATTAAACGGATAAAACAACACAAATGTATCATCATGATAAAGTAAAAGCAAATTTAAATTAAGGGAAACATTAACGCATTAAGACATTGACATTTCATATCCATAATTATGAACAAAATAGTTACTTACTATTGTCTTCCTCTGTAACTGCTAAGGCAATTTCCGAAGAATCTTTGTTGTACGCTACTTGATTGAAGCCAAACTTCGCACTATCTTCCAAGCATCCCTCTGCCTTCACTTCAGTTTCAATGCCAGAGGCTTTACTTTGAGGATTGTCATTAGACATTACATTATTTTTTCTTCCAGGCTTCCTCTTTTTTGGGTTTCTTTCGGTTTTCCGGGATATTTTCTTAGTGAGAATTCCACTACCTTCGTTTGTATTGCAAGACTCGACAGTTGTAAGAATATCGTCAGAGCTGTTAAGATCGTTTTCTTCAATCGCTGATAAAGCTTCCGTTTTGTTCTCACACTGCGATGCAACAATTTTGTCAACTTCCTGTGGTAATGGGCTCTTAAAGTCGAAAGGCTCTGGGAAAAGCAAAATAAAGAGTTTTCTTCAAAACAATAAATAATAACAATAGTTTTTTTAATTTTCTTAGAGTATGTACAATTTTTATAGATTATAATGCACAATTCAGGATCTAAATGCGAGAACAAAAACCAAATAAAATCTATAAAACCTCGGTATCCGTTTAACCAATACAGCTTTTGAGGAGGTGGCAAGCAAAAGAGCGTAAGTTACAATACCGGAACTGGACTGTACGACCAGAGACAATACTTCCTAGGGTGCTGACAGAGTGGAGCAATGAGCAGAGCGTGGAGGAAAGAGATGAGAGAAAGAGCAGCGAGCATAGAGATGTCCAGGCCAGAGTGAAGAGCGCGTTCAGTTCATCTTCAGTGCGTAAAGGAAGACATTAAAATGAATGCGGATGATTTCCTTTATGAAAGTTCCGCTTTGAGGATTTGGTATTTAACCAATCGCCAGCTGCCACGATCAGGTGGTGTCCATTTTATAAATCAAGAGCAAGTGATTCCGACTTTGTCAAGTACCACTACTTACGGGAGGGGAAACAACAGAACAAATCATTCAGCTGCTTTTGATCGGGAAGTTTTCAAAACCTATGTATGTTCCAACAGAATGTAACAAGGTTTTTACCTAAATTTTTCATTATCCGAATACTTTTCAAAGGAATTAGAACGTAATATCGATAAAAGACTGTAAACTTAGATAGATAGATGGATACATTTTTTATTTGTATAAGTCACTACATGACCGTTACAATGAGTACGCTTACGAGCTACTCGACAAATTTAGATATACCAGAGTTTAATTATGAGAAAAAGCAAATCTAAAAATAAAATAATTATAACTGGAAATAGATAAATTAAAGTATTTCTCATCTAATAATACATATGTTATTGGTCTTCTTACATTGTTATTGTCATATGCGTAATTATTACAAACATAAAAAAACATTGTTATTATTTCCAACATAATCCAAACATAGGTGACCGAATACACCTTAACATCACTCGTTAGCAGAGAATGCCCTCAACATAAGGGCTCTGCTTGCAAACTTATACACCGCTAACATCCCTGGCTGATTGTCCTGGAAATCCAAAAGCGAACATAAAACACTATTCAAGTCCTCGGTCTTCAGCTCCTTCAGTGGTGTCCTTGTGCTGATAAACGGTTGCAGGTGATGGTCTCTGTAGGGATTATACAGTGGACAGATCAGGAAAAAATGCACGGCGTCCTCCTTAGCTAGAAGGTTGCAGTGTGAGCATAGCTCTTTTGTATCCAGCTTGTATCTATTTCTTTTATGAAAAAATCGAATTGCTTCTCTCGACGAGAGTCTCACCTGTGCCAACAATCTCTCAATGCCAATGTTTTGATTTTTCCCCAAATAAGATTGTCTGCCACCATAATCCACTATCTGCCTGTACAGAGGGTTGTATGATGAGTTCATCACTCTTTGCATGTCTAGGCTCCAGCTGTGGTTTTCATACTTTTCAACGAGCCCACTATATTCTTCTTTGAGAGACTGGTAACTCAAATCACTGAGGATGTCTGCCGATCCGATAAAAGACTGTAAACTTCCTTGTTTTTAATTCGTTGGCCACTTCATCCCACATTTTGTCGAGAATAAATCTGTTGTGGTGTAAACCATCGCGTTGGACAGACAATGGTTTCCGTTGGAAGACCAAGGTAATCAAATCGTCGAGATCCATTGAGGGGGACCCTCGAGCAGAGCGACGAAAACAAACAGCTTTTATCTCGTCGCTCTGCTCTCTCATCAAACGCGCGTGTAACCTTCGCTAGCCGCTTCACTCAGTCCCCTCTCCCTCCTGTTGTTTGTTTTCCTCGCTTTGTTCTTTGCTACGCTCGTCGCTCCACTCTGTAAGCACCCCTAGGTACACTTGGATCGACATGTGGAAATTCAACTGAAATTTACAGAGATAACATTGAAATACAGGGAAAATGAATGGCTTCTCTTGTTCTCCCCAACTGGTTCCTGGCTCTGTGACAGTTCTCCTGTTATAGCTTTTTCCATTCAGATATAGTCACATGTCCACGTCATTCAAGCGAAACATCACTAACTCAAACTCAAACTTGCTGCCACCCTTTCGTTCTTTGGTTTGAAAAGGACTCAATTCATTGTAATGTTAAGCAAGGATGAATAAGAAGAAAAGAAGGAACATGAATATTGCTGATAGAACTTGACAGAAACATTTGATGCTACTTACTATTAAAAACAAGTGGGTGTGGCACATAGCTTCCTCGTGTCCGTAACATGACTGTGTAGATCATTGAAAATTATTATTGACTAAAGAACTTCGTTCAATTAGGCGTATAAATATTGAATTATTGTAAATTTATTGTTATGCAGGAGCATAACTTGAGAAAATAAAGGTAGGCATGTTCAACTATTGAACAAACTATAAAATATACCTAATAAGTTCGAACGATCCCTGAAAATTTCATCGAAATCAGTCAAGAAACTGCCCAAGGATTTATGGGCAGAGGCTAATTGATCCGGGGGTAACTCAAGGATAAGAACGTTTGCGCATGCGCAGACCAGGCTACTATTGATCCGGGGGTTGAAACTCATAGGGGACCATCTACACATCAAACAGAACAATCCCTGAAAATTTCATCGAAATTGGCCAAGAACTCCCGGAGTTATGCGCGTAACAAGAATTTCACGTTTGCGCATGCGCAGAGGCTACTATTGATTTGGGGGTCATGAAAATCATAGGGGACCATCTACACATCAAACTGAATAAACCCTGGAAATTTCATCGAAATTGGTCAAGAACTCCCAGAGTTATGCGCGTAACAAGGATTTCACGTTTGCCCATGCGCAGAGGCTACTATTGATCCGGGGGGTCATGAAACCTATAGGGGACCATCTACACCCTAACCCGCACGATCCCTGAAAATTTCATTAAAATCGGACTATAACTTCGTGTAGTTTTGCCCGTAACGAGGATTTGCTGACAGAGAGACAGACACGGAACCAAAATTGTTCAGAAAGGTCTAAAACGCAAAATGCGAGTGGAATTTTTGATTTTGGAGACAAAAAGATTTTCACATTCCGATAGTGAAAACAATTTCCGCTACTTTAGTAGATTCGGAAGCAAAAATCAGTTACATATACGCGTGACATATGCGCGTTTGCTTGTCACCTACTCATTTATATCGAAATTCAACAATTCCTTAAGGTATGAGGTATTTCAAAGCCTTACCTTGGGAGTCGGGTATTGGTGACAACATAGGACAGTCAAATACCATTTCTGCCATTATCCTCTCGATTTCACATAAACCTTGAAAATAAAAAACGGTAAGTAAGTAATTTATGGGTACATAATAAAATATAAGTGATGAAAGACAACATACGGAACGACTCAAAATTTTCACAATGCGGTGCTCCACAATTGTATTACGGTTTTATTAGTTATTTCTAAGGCTCATGTTCTTTATTGTATTTGCACTTAAAATGTGACGTCTTAACAATAAAAGTAATTAACGTATAATGTACTTACACAATGTTGGTAATAAATGGCATTCTGAACATTCCACAGGATCTGCAACCTTTTTCGAGTCATCTGTCGTTACAATTGCCCCAGAAGTCTGACGACCTGTATCGTCAGAATGTTCAGCAGTAATTGCCTTGATGGCAGGTTTCCTAGGTGAGATCCTGGTATCTGAAACTTGCTTCGTCTTTTTTGGCCTGGAACCGGTCAGATTCTTTTCTAGGGCCGAAGAAATCTTGGAGGACCGATTTTTTTTAGGAGAAGGAGGTTGGTTCACATCAAGTTTCGATTTTTCTGGTGAGGGCATTGCTGGTCGTTTACGAGAAAGCTGACGACGCAAAACCTCAGATTTTTGTTCGTCCGACAAGGGAGCAGAAGACTTGACAACTTTTTTGCTGGTATTTTTGTCAATCGCTACGAAATCGGATTTATCGGTATCACATGAAGATTTTTTCAGGTGATTTGCGGTTTGCGTTTGCCGAGCATCAACGATATCAGATGACAAGGTTTCAGCACCGTGCGAAGTTTGTGTCTTTACCTCTTCGCTCATCACTTCAATGGGAGAAGTAGACACATCGGCTGGTGAATCCTTGCATACTGGTGTATTCGATCGTCCACAACTCCTCCCTGTTGTTTTCAGGACAAAGTCTTCACAGATATTCATTTCCAATTCATTATTAACTTCATTTTCTTGAATAAGAACTCGTCTCTCTTCAGTCACAACTTCATTTATTAACTGAGAAGATCTTGGTTTGACAGTAGAATCGGATGCTGAAAGGTTGGTTATTTCATTGGTCTGATTTTCCCCTGGGTACGAAGAAATCTCTGAAGAGTGAAGCATTTTAGAAGTGTATTGGTTAGCTTCAGGTTTTGGCGGAGAGACTGAAACAGATGTTTGTTCACGCACAGACTGACAACGTAACACCTCAGATATCTGTTTTTCTTTCAAGGGAGTCGAAGCTTCTTTGCGAGGAGAATGCGCAACTCTAGGTTTCTTTCTAACTATACTGGATTCATCGCTATCAGCGGAAGATTTTTTGGCGTTTTCCGTGATAGGCGAGTGCAAAGCATCATCAGCATTACCAGACGACAAGACTGGATTAAACGGCGAAGATTGTGACTCTACCTTTTCACTAGGCACTTTAATCAGAGGATCTGATACATTGGCTAGCAAATCCTTGCATATAGTTGGTGTATTCAACGTTCCACAATCACTCTTTTTTATTTCCAATCTTGAATCTTCACAATTATTCATTTCCAACTGAGAATCAAGAACTCCATTTTCTTCTACATGAACTCCTCCCTCTTCATCCACAGCGTCGAACAGAGATGGTTTTGATTTGGCAGTACATCCTGATGTTGAAGGGTTGGTTGAGGCAACATATTTTACCGGATTGTGATTCGCATTAGCGTTTGAATGAAAAGGTGGGAGTGATTGGATTGGGTCGACCGTTTTCGATTTTGTTGAACTTGTTGGATTATTTCTAGAAATAGTGGGCGAGGCTGATGGTCTATCAGGCTTGGCATTCAGAGGTTGAATGGGGCCAGTGGCCGAGCATGGAGGTTCTACATCCACGAAAGAATTAGCTATAATCGGCGATGGTCGGTGAAGAATTTCACTATCTGCAGGAACAAAGCTTTTATTCAGAATTTCACCAACTCTAGGAACTTCAAGTCTAGATGCCTTTAATCCCACATTTGATTTAGGTGCACTAAAAATTGTATTACTCGTTGATTGAAGTGGAACAAATGGTGAAGCACATGATCGATTGGTATTGTTAGCCTGTTGGCAAGAAGGCCTGGATCTGTTCTCCTCTTTGAATTGGTTGCTCATATTAAATGAATAATTATCAGATTGAGAACGGTAGGAACGATCGAGAAACGTTCGAAATTGTGAAGGCTCCTTGAAAGCACCAGAGCGTTGATAATTGTCTACGCATTTATTCTTCGTCGATACGTTGCTCCCAGATTCGCACCGTGAATTTCTAGAAAGATGTCGCCCCCCAAATGGAACACGTCCTTTCTGCACTCCTCGAACCATACCACAGAGAGAACCCAAAACTGGTTCGAGAGGTTTCCCCGCTGGTAGCGATACTTTCAACGAGAAAGGTGCATCTTCTTGCTTAATTTCAATAGTCACTTCGGAACCCGCGTCGTAGGACTCATCTGAACAAGCTGCCACCTCACGATATTTATTACACGTTGGATGGTCTAAGAAGCCTTCAGTTCTTGACAACCTCGAATGCTCGTCAACCGTCTGAACGTTTTCTTTTTTAAACCTCGAGAAAAAATTGAAAAAACTGTCGTTGTTTGTTGATGGCACAATTGAAAGCATATTGAAGGATAAACATAATTTACTGATCAGTAAACTGTCGACATGATGTCCGGCTGTTCCAAACTGTAAATCTTCTTCGTCCGCATTTCTACGTGAATGAACCAAATAACTCTCACCTGAAAAAGAACCACCAAATAGTTAAGAAGGAGCCATATTGTCTCCAAACAAAATAATACATCCAATAACACTAGTTATTGTATAGGCTGAGGAAAATAAGGTGGAGTAAATTGAAGAAAAAAGAGCTAAATGCAAGTATAAACTGCATATCCTGCGCCATAAAATTGGTTATCAAATGGGCAGCTTTCACGAAAACGCGAATATTTATTGTTTTCTTTTATTGGTTAGGTCCAAACGGTTGAAAGAAATCAATGAAATTTTTTGTTGTATTGAAGTACACACAAGACCGTTGGGGATTACAGGTCAAACATTCGGAATAGAGATTCCAACGAAACTTTGTAAGGTATAGCAACTAAGGGCCACTTTCACCAACAAGTTTAACGTGGCGTTTAGGTTAACGCCTGAATTTAACGTCGTCGTTAGATCGATTTGTCTTTCACGATGGAGCCCCGCTGCTTGTTAATGGTAATGTGCTCGTCAAAATGTAATCGGCCGAATTCGGACAATTAACTTTTTAACGAGCTGATTAGCCTCGCCATCTTTTATTTTCTGTTGCCACTCGTTCGGATCAATTTTATGATAGATATTTTGAACTCTGTGGTGAATAATTTGATTTTTGACGATTCCTCGTCCGCGTTTCATTCCGACGCGAGAAGATCATTTCCACAACCAAGACAACGCCCATTTTCCTAAAAGATTCCGCCTTTCCAAGGCAAGTGCTTCAGCTTCTTGAGCATCAGTTGGAATGCGGAAGCCTCAACAAGCAAACAACAACGACAATGACAATCTCAAAAAAAAAAGAACTAGGTTGGAACTTCGGAAAAAATATTTCAATAGGAATTTACATTACAGAAGCAGGAACCATAAAAATGCAATTCTAGTAAGAGAAAACATTCAAACATGTTTTTAAAGGAACAAGCTCCTATGTGCTGGATCTGTAATATGTGGGGAACCATCACTGTATTTGAATTTGGCAAAAAGAGGTTGCAAGGCAAGATAGGCAAACCGAAAATTTGATGGTCCAACGAAATTCTTAGAGATCCAAACATTAAGACATCCTTAGAAAATGTTGGGAACTACAAAATTTTCGATTTTCAGTTTGCCTCCATTAATTGGTATCTAATTAATATGTATTTTAGTGCGTAACACACAAAGGTGTGACCAGATTTGCTATGCCTCATTTTGTTCTCTAAGGTATAGGTACATATAATCACGAAAACGGAAACATGGTTTTTTCTGAGAAGTATATATATCATACCTAAGTGAGGATAAAGTATGAAGCATAGTATGAGGCACATTTTATAAGAAACGAAGTATCGCAATACTGGCGTCACCATTGTTACTCCCGCCTTCGAGCGGGAGTGTGTCGTTATACCGCACGGTTTTGTGTCCTGGTTCATCAATGACGGACACAAATCTTCGATTTTTGGCTACACTGTTCCGTTAGGCTACCGTCAGCTAACGAACTGCTCATTTAACGAAGCACTTGCATGGTGAAAGACAAACAACTAACGCTCGTTAACTCTTAACGCCTTGGCGTTAGTGTATCGAGCCAATGTTAGAGCCAGTTTGGTGAAAGTGGCCTTAAAATAGTATATGTTATAAACTAACCTTGAGGATTGAAATCAGCAGCACTTTTCCAGTGTAGGTTATTCTCGAAGGATGAACTACTAGCAGAAGACTTCAAGTCGGAGAATGAAGGAAGATTTTGGCGGCCAAAGATTGTTGAGTCGGAGTAAAGCGATTTTGAAAATGGAGAAGACAAGTTTTGATGAAAAGCCGCAGTTGCCGAACAGAGAATATTATTTCCGCCTCTCAAAGAGGAAATACTGGAGCATAACCTTTCAGGTTCACTATTGGACTTTGAATTACCCGAATTCTCGTGGCTATTGATATCATTGCTGGTAGGAAAACGTGAATCCCCTGCACAAATAGCATTTTGTACAGAAGCCGAGCTAGGTCCACAATTTTCCTTGGAGATTTTAGTTTCTATCGTGGGACCTGACACCTTATGGTTTAAACAATTTTCAGAATAGTTCATTTCGGTCAATCCATTAGTGTTCCCAGTTTCTGAGAATTCGGAAGACTTTTCGATTTCCGAAGTGAAAGAAACTGATGGTTTCAGTGAAGGCTGATCAATAGCAGCTTCGTCCGGGAGGACAACCTCACCTGATGACACTACCAGCTTTTCTTTCACGGTACCAACCTTGGAGGAACCAGTAATGGACTGCTTTCCAACAGTAGATCCTCTTTTACTTCTAACTACACGTTTAACTTTTTTCTCTGAAATCTGGACCCCCGTTGAGCCAGCGACTCCTTTCTCTAAAACACAGGAATCATTTTCCTTGGGCGTGATAGACTCCACTACGGTATCGAACGAATTTTCAGCTGTATTTTTGTGTGAACTTTCTGAATTAACTTCTTTCAAATGTTCTGGAGATGTTTTCAGAAACAGGTTACGAGTAGCAGTATTTTTTGATGCTGTTTTTCTAATAGACTGTCGGCTAAGGTCCGGAGAATCGTGATCTTTTTCAAGAGTTGAATTCCTCCAGGTTCTGCGGGTTGACACTTTAGGGCTACCAACTTCGGTTTTACTAGGCAGTTTTCTTACTCTTTGTCCCGCCTTTTCCTTAGGACTCATTTTCAAGGAATTACTCATAGATCTTGTTTGGCGCTTATTTCCAGAGGCTCGAAGAGGGCTCATTTTGACTGTAGTAGTGGACGTGTCAAGTTCATTTTGGAATTCACATTTGGGGGTAATGGTAACATCTTTGGGCGATGAATTTGATGAAACGTTAGGCGGCGATGGAGTTTCCTGCAGTTGCCGTTTGCTTTGTTGCCTCTTTATTGGAGATAAACTCGTAGGTCTGGTTTGGTCTTGAACATTACTACAAACCACGAGATCATCCAACTCCTGTGAACTAGAAGTCACATTTCCACAGTCAGAATCGCTATCGACATGAGACCTAGCAGTTGAATCAAGTTCATTTTCGGACACACGTTCACTTCCTAATTTTTTGGTTGATGATGTCAATGGAAGATTTGGAGCGACTGTTTCTTGCGTTGAGGGTTCACTCTTTTGTCGCTTTCTTCGAGGAATACTAGATTTCGATTGCTGTTGAACATTGCTAGAAGCTACTAGATTCTCCATTTCGTTTGAGTAGGAAGTAACATTTCCACAGTCATTATTGCAGTCTACTGTTATTCTATTGGGTGTATCAACTTCATTCCGAGGCTCACTATCACTGGCTATGGTACCTTCTTTGGTTGATGAAAGAGTTCCATGCGCCGGTGATTTATTCCTATGGGCAGTCTTTCTCGGAGAAATACTCTTATCTCTTGTTTGACCCTGAACATTTCTACACCCTCCAAGAACTTCTATTTGGAGTGAACAGGAAGTAACATTTCCATAATCATCATCACAGATTTCTGATCCTTTAGATGTAAGTTCATTTTGTGACTCCAATTCACAGCTTCTGAGCTCATCTTTATTAGATGAAGTTGACACATGTGACGTTGGTTTATTCAGCACCATCTTTTTGTTATATAAAAGACGATCAGTTGAATCACCACTCTCAAAGCCATGGAATGAGTCTTCAGAGGGTGGAACGATTTCTCTATCAGTAATCAATGTCTGATGATGGGAAGATTGATGACTACCTTCATCCTCTTCGGTGGTACTGATGTCCATAACACAATTCTCAGTCTCTGCATTGCTTTCCATGCATGTACTACCAAGATTTTCGATGATATTACTGTCTCCAACACTCGCTAGATTTAATTCACCAGTTCTTTCCACCTCTTACATCAGCAACTGCTGATTCAATCTGACTTGGTCTGAGAGGTGAGACATGTCTCTCAGATTCCCTACTTTCCAAGTTTCTGCTACATTCAATTGTACACTCAATGAGGTCAGAGAAACCGTTGTTTCTTGAATGACACACTTCAACGACTTGAAGTTCATCAGATTCTTGTCCAACCAGGCTTGACGCTGGAGAAGAGGTAACTTTTTCCGATTCTACACTTTCCACATTCATTTCAGTATCCTTCGTACTGCTACATTCAATTGTACACTCAAAGTCATCTCCTGATTGGTCGATTACGACTTGAGGTTCATCGCATTCTTGTCCATTCTGACTTGACCCAGGAGAGTTGATATCCTTTTCAGATTCCCTACTTTCTAAATTAATTTCTGAATTCCCCGAAATGCTAAATTCATTCAAAGACCCAAAGAGGTCAGAAAAATTCTCGTTACTTGAACGATCATCTTGAACCAATTCAAGTACCTCAATTTCTTGTTGGCCATCCTTTTCAGACACCTTGCTTTCGAAAATAATTTCTGTACCCTTGGTACTGCTACATTCTGTTACATACTCAACGTTGTGAGTCAAACCATCAATTCTTGAATGGTTGACTTGAGGTTCATGATATTCTTTTTTCCTAAGTTCTTGTTCAGTGGGTTGACAGGTAGGGACGGAGAGTTTACTGCTATCGGTTTTAGTCGGAGCAACATCAGGCTGGCAGTTGATCTCATCGTCAGAGTCTGATAGGTCGCTAACATTCAAGTCACAATCAAGTATTGACTCTGGGTTTTCATGCCCAAAATCGGGTTCCAACATTGACTTCTCAGTTCTGGAGTTTGGATCACATTCGCTATCTGCTTCGTGAAAATCAAGAGGCAAATCAAAGATTGAAGCTAGTGGAATAACTTTCATGTTTTTGTTGGGCTCCAATACATCCATCCCCCTCGAATGGCCATTATTCACCAAATTTGTGCTGGCTAAAGGTATAGACATACGATCAGGTTCAGGTGAATCACTGGTAGAGCATTCAGATGCCGACTGGTTATCGAAATCCTTCACATTTGGTTCGGCGGTATTTCCAAAGGTAGTGGCAGGTGGTTCTGGGCATGATTGGTCATCGTGACGAGTTTTCTTGACAGCAGACAGAATCGGAGTCAATAAAGGTGGCACGAGATCGTCCAGTACTTCACAAAGCGACGATGAAGGAGAATTAGATCTGCTATCCAAATCTAGCCATCCTAATCCTGGACCTGAAACAATCAAGGGGTAAGAACGTAAGCGTCAACGCTGGGATAGTACATTAAATGTTGTTTAGACGTGTTTAACGCAATTAATGTGGGGGTCTGAAAATATTAACAATCTGCACTAAACCATTCGCCCATTAAATCACTGGAAACGAATTTCATTAAAAATGTATATTTCCACGAAATAATAATAATTTCTCCCTCCAAGGGAGGTACTTCCTGCAATGTAGAATTTAACATGGGAATGAATTACGATCATATAATAACCCTGCTTCATAACATGCAGGGAAAATCACAGAGCGCAAAACACGCCTATTTCATCTGGTGGAAATGAATTTATTTGTAATTCAATATTGACTTTGTGAGGTGATGAGATGGTATAGTTGCCCCTTCCAATGAGGTGGATGCATTGTAATAATGCTCCCCCATGCCCAGGTGCTTGAAAACGTCTGATTCATCTCCCAAGGCGACGGATTCTAAAATCGGGAAGGGCCAACTATCCGTATCCATCACAACTTAAACAGGAGAATGGTCGTTCTTATTTTGCAATTTAGAGTGTACGGACAAATTCCTTGATAGTGTATACAAGAAATAAATCTGTTCCATTAAACTTTCAGGGGAACTCGGGGGAAGTACGGAACCTAAATTGCACCTCATTAAGGTATAGACGTACGATCAGGTTCAAGTGAATCACTGGTAGAGCATTCAGATGTCGACTGGTTATCGACATCCTTCACATTTGGTTCGATAGTATTTCCAAAGGTAGTAGCACCAACAAGAGAATGCTTATCGCCAACAAAATTAACCTGATTGTCTTCACCAGAAAAAGTAATGAGGATTCACCTCGAAATGTATGGTCTGAATAAATAAAGCCCTAATTCTACGAAGCCTATCTGACCAGTACTTTTGCTCAACAGGGCAATGTGTGCCGCAAGGAAATGTTTTTGAGCCTACACCTTTACTCTCTGTACAGCGGCGAATTATCAGAAGTTGATCATAACACAGAAGAAACATTTGCAGACGACACTACTGCCCTGGCAGTTGGTGACAACATTAGTGAATCAATTTAAAAACCTGGTCAGTCCATCTCCAAAATCAGTCTTTGGGCATCAAACTTATAAGGATGTACTGGCTAATCGGCCGACGATCTACCATGACTACTGGTAACAAGCCGCTTCTTAACAACCAAGTACTAGAGCAAGCTTGGATGTATGGAGCGCAGTTGTGGAGCTGCGCAACTCCATCCAATAGACCGATTTGTCAACGTTTTCAGAACTATGTACTAAG
Source organism: Creontiades dilutus (assembly GCA_031894815.1). Classification (NCBI taxonomy): domain Eukaryota; kingdom Metazoa; phylum Arthropoda; class Insecta; order Hemiptera; family Miridae; genus Creontiades; species Creontiades dilutus. The sequence continues at coordinate 278,448 of JAVIWC010004633.1, forward strand.
ATGTATCACCGATTTACCGTGGTACTTCGGAAATGAGGCACTCCACTGTGAGCTTCAAGTGGACAATGTGGATGAGGTGATCACAACGCTTCCTAAAGCACATCTTGCCAGACTAAAGGATTACGTGAATGAGGAAGGTGTAAAGCTCCTTGAAGTGCAAGAGTTGACTCAATGCCTTAAGCGTCGTCTGAGCTTGTGTAGGATGCAAATGTGATACAGTCGAGAGACACAGGACAAAGTTAAGTATCTTAGGTCATCAACAATTGATTGTAATAACATAAGTCAGATTTATATTGACAATAAGATCGCTCAGTGCTTTAAAAGCTTTAAACAAAATTCTGCCAAGACTCCAAATAGTAGTCTCTCTATGGATAGAGAGATTTCTCTATTTGTAACCGAGGCCCTGAGGAAGTTCATGCAGGAAATGAGAGGAAATTATAGGGTTAATTATGACTCAGATATGAGACGAGTCAAATCAATTTTCTTTTCAAAAGAGATTTAAGATATCAACAAATGTTTCAACGAAGTTGAAATACTCACTAGAAGGACCTTCTGGTTGTCTAACAGATGACGAAATTGAAGAGGCCGGAGTAAGTAGCCCTTCTGAAATCACATCTAAATAAGGAAGAAATGAACTAGTATAGAATTTTTTTTTCAAAAATACAGGGTAACCTTATGGCTTCAACATTTTTCACGACAATGACAAAGTGTCTACACAGAAACCAAAATAAAATGTCAGAATTAGTCTTCGATTGTGTGATGTGAACATTTTGTTTTCTCTGAAATCTGAATTCCACTTTTACATTTGCGACATTCCCGAACGATTTTACCTGTATGTCTCAATCAGTTGACACATTTAAATCAGTGAAGTTTCGTATTCACCATATGGGGCTAAAGCTGAGTTAAACCATTCGCCGCAAACACGTTTTTCCGCAAAGGCTTTCATTGCCCTGACTGCAAACCACGCATTTTTCCCAACTGCTTCTGCATTTGGCTGCGATCTTCTAGAACTTTTACAAACTATTTTTCGGTTCCTCAGGGATGTACTGGAGTGCGCTCGACACGTTTCAGTAGGTTGAAGCATCCTCAACCCTCAAATCTTCTCAAACCCGTCCTAGTTTCCTCGTTTGTTGGGCTTTATCCTAGAGCTTTTACTGGATAGAATCAATTTTGTTCATCTGGTATTGAATTTAATGATATTAAACACGTAAGGAGGGAAAAATGTCAAGTGGCCACTACTGAGACATAAACGTGGCCACTACTGTAAATTTCGTAATTTGATGTGGCCGCTACTAGATCGATCTGAAAAAAATAGAAAAAATTGTTCTTTTGATAGTTTTAGGCAATGGATATGTTTGGGAAGAGTCGGGCTATATTCTTTGAGTTTAACTACTGTTTCCTACCGATACCGTTACCTTACTGGAGTGCGCTCGACACGTTTCAGTAACCTTACCTCCCCTCTCCCCTCCTCAACCCTAACCCATCTTCATGAACCCCTCTTTTGCCGCCAAATTCCCTCGTAAGGTGTTATCACTGTAATTTTCCACATTTTCCCTTTGCTTTGTTGAATTTAATCGTGTTCTCCTCACTTTGAGACTTTTTTTCTATACATTGAGTTTGATTTTTTCTTACAGTCTTACAGAATCAGACAAATTATGAAAACCATGAACTACTGATGGACGCGAGTTTATGAGAATATACTAATGAAGAAAACGTATAAACCCTTCAAACCCAATTCCTGAAAAATATGCAAAAAGAATTACGTCAAAAAGTTAATGAATAATGGAGAAATAAATAAAACGGAAAGAGGAGGGCGGGCGTCACCGAGTGGAAAATTCCTCCGCTACCAGTGGGGGTTTTACGTTTTTAGGGCTTTGCGAATTCAGGTATCGGGCGGGCGGTCAGGGCTCCGCGGTAAATGGGTTAATACTCAAAAGTATTACTGACATAACTTAATTAACAGAGGATTAATTCATTGAGGACTAATTGATCTTTCCTGGTGGAACGGAACATAATACAGTCAGTATACCTAAATACTCAATGTTTTCAAAATATTTCCCAAGTTGGCTCTCCCTCGAGGGCCGTACAAGGTAATATTATTGGACAATATTGACAGTTGTTCAAATAATTGAATAGTTTAGAGCAGTGGTTCTCAACCTTTTCAGAGCTGCCGCCCCCTTGAGAAGCAGAAAAATTGTTGACGCCCCCCTAACGTAAGAGTCTGGAAAGTTACGATATTGAGAAGAGATGGAGAGGGGTGTCTCTAGAGAGCAAAATGATGAAAGATTTGAATCGATGAAAAATTTTAATTGAAAAACAATATGATTGATTGGGAGATAATAATTTGGTTGAAATGCATACAAGTTTGAGTGGGATGGTTGGGCTTGGTGCTTCATTGCCAGTTTCTTGACGTCAGATTCAATGTTAGTGAGATGAAGGAGCAAGTCTCCTCTTTTCTCGAATTCGAGTCAATTTATCTTTTTTGTTATTAGATCAGTCACACTACTGAATCCCCGCTCAACGAGGTAAGAAGAGGGGAAGGCTATTAAAAATTTCTTGACAGCAGTCCACACTCCAGGATAGAGGTGAATAATGTTCGTTTGAAGCCAAAGTCAGTGAGCCTATCGCTATCTCCATCCTGGAAGCTGGCTTTCAACGTTTAAAAGTTCAACCAATTCTTCCTGAATCATCACGTCTGCTGTGGGAATATTTACAAAAGGATTTATAGTCCATTGAGGAACTTCCAGCGACAAAATGTCCTCAAAACGTTGGGAAAAGTCCTTATGCAAACAGGACAGGTGTTCACAGTAAACTTCGACGACATCAAACGGTATTTTACTGTCCTTATCCAAATCCAACAGCATTGGAAACTGACTGAACTCGTCGCGGCCGAAATTCCGCTCCCACAAAATGAGTTTCCGGGTGAACTGGATGCACGGGAAGTAAAAACTCTGTCTGTTATTTGCGGAAACGAAATCAGAAGGCGTTCTACAAACTTTGGAATGGGAGGTCTTCTGCTTGAAAAAAAAAAAAAAAAAAAAAAAAAAAGGTCACTGTCCCCAACCCCCAACCTTAATAACCTACAATTCTACTCAACGCCCCCATATCGCCCAAAACGTACCCTCCGCCCCCCTATTGCCCAAAATCAGTGCACTGCCCCACAGCACCCCAAGGGGCGTTATCGCCCCCGTTGAGAGCCACTGGTTTAGAGGCAATAATACCTTCAGGGTCTTGTGAAAGTCACGCAGGCGACACCTAATTTCTTGATGAGCAGGTTATGTGAAAGGTTGGAAAATGAAGCGCTTTCCAAACTAACCGCACTCCAGCACTCCACTCCTCTGAGAGGTCAACTTCTGTCCCACGTCTTTTCTTGTCCGACTACTAAAGAATTTACTAAAGTCGACACAAACTTTCGTGCATTTTTGGAAAGATAGAACGGCAATTACATCAACTGCGCAAACGCTAGTTGGTTTCTGTTCACTGATTCCTTCTAAAGGAACAAACACAATGAGTTGTCCACTAAGAGAACTTTGAAGAACGATATGTGGGTCATTAATTAACTTAAATTTATTCTTGTTCACCGATCGACAATTCTGGCATCAGGAAAGGTTTCTCAAAGTTTAGGATTGTCAATTTGTAGACACTCTGAACAACATATCGTGAGCAGCAGATGAAGTTCAAACAACTTACTTGGTTGAGGAATAGGTTTAGCGTCTGGACAACTCGACACAGATGAAGCCGGGGTCGGAGGAGGATCTCCCAAACATTTATCTGAAAATCAAAGTCTGGTGACATTGACAACGAAACAAGCGATTTGTTATGACTTTAAACTGATTTTGTCTTTGGTTACAGTTTTATCGTTACAAGTTCACACCTCATACGGGAGTTGCTTTATGTTAAAAAAGAGTCACTACTAAATTGCTTGTAGTCATTGCAGTATTGCATTAGAAGATGTAGGAATTTATTGAAAATAAGAGGAACATACCTTTGGATTTTCTTTTCTTGGCTTTGAAAACGCAGTTATTGCTCCCAACTTTCTTCTCAAGGGTTTTGATAGATTCTGGAAAAAGAAATATCAATGTTGACATTCAAGGTGTTAAGTCTATTGGGCGATTAAAAAGAAAAAACTATGAAAATAAATCTAAAATAATGAAGCAGTTTGGAGAACAACAATCGCAATTATACAAACATTTCTTGAAAAATTAATACTAAATAACAAACATCGTAAGAGTCATACCTTTCAAAGTGGCGATAGTTTGTTCTTGCTGTTGTTGGACAACAAGTAGTTGTTTGTTTTGAAATTCTAAATGGGTTATCGTCCCCTGTTTTTCTTCCAAGGATTGGCTTAACTCATTAATGGTTTTCCTGTCGACTGACTGTTGCTAAAAAAAAAAAAAATAATGATAATAAAGCAAAAAAAGTTGATCGAATTAGGAAAAACTAAATCACAAGTATGGCAAAAGAAAAATGTCATATTTACTTCTGTGAATGTCTTGGTTGTACTGCAAGTGAGAAAAAGTTCTTTCTTCAAGGCGGCATTGGCTTCTTGGCCCTTGGCTCTTATAGAAAGCAGCTGTTGGTTGATGTTATCATGGGTAGTTTTACTGAAACAGAAGAGTTTCGAGGGTGATGAGACATAGGCACACATGTAAAATCGAAAATAATGGTGTTTCGCCGAGGAGGAAGGTTAAGAAGCACAGAATCATGGACCTACAAAGGTGAAAGGGTGGAGGTCGTCTCATCATATAGATATCTTGGGGTGTTGCTGACAACAGGACTGTCCTTTGGTGAGCACTTGGGGGAGAGAGCTTCAGCTGCCAGGCAAAGTATTGCGGGGGCTTATGGCCCGTTCCTTCGGAGATCTGAAATACCAATTCGAGCCAAGTACCAGGTATTCCAAGCCACATCCCGAGCGGTGCTCTCCTATAATGCCCAGGTCTGGGGGTATCAGCAGTACGAAGTTGTGGAGCGAGTACTCAAGCATTTTGTGAAGCGTTTGTTCTGGCTTCCTCGCAACACACCAGACTACTTCGTGTTCTTGGAAACAGGCATATCCCCAGTGTTTCTCTATACACTTGCGTTACATTGTAAATACCTGATTAAAGTGTTAAGAATGTCTGCAGCTCGTTTCCCTCGACTGGTGGCAGTGGAGGTGGTTAGCCGGCAGCTTTACTGGTACAGGGGCCTTCAGAGACTCTGTGATCGTACTGGGTGCACCCTTGACACCACATTCAATGACCAGGACTCTTGGTCGCTTAAGCTTGGAGTCCTATGTGAAAAGGTGGAAATGGAATGGAAAGAAGCAACCTTGGCACGAGCTCTAGCATCGCAGACACGAGTTTACCGACGCTTGAATTTGGACATTCGATCTGTTGATTTGACCATTGATACCCAGAAGGCCTCCATGTTTGTCCTGCGATGGGTGTGTAAGGTTCGGGGTGACTTACTCACACTCAATTGTCAGCCTCACGGACGGTCTGCACATGATGGCCCAGTCAGGGAGATGTGTTCGCTCTGCAATGTGGGGGAGCCTGAGAACATTTTGCATTTCGTGGCGCGATGCCCGGTCCTCCGGGAGTTTCGTGTGGCCTATTTTGGATTGGCGGAGCTTTCGGAGGAGTCGTTCATCGATGTGCTGAATGGGGCGAATTGGCCGGCTCTAGCCAGATACTGTGAGGCGGCATGGTCATACAGATCTGAGCTGGTGTTCGAGTTCAACTGGACGTAATAAACAATCGGAAGCTACGATACCACTCCACATTGTCTTCCCAAACAATCCTCCTATTTGAAGAAAAGAAAGAAAAAAAAAGAAAAAAGAAAAAAAGTCAGTTGTTGGCAGATCCCTGGCAGACGGGCACAGCCCATAGCCATACTCATGTACATATTATATTTATTTTGTTATTATTTGTTCAAATATACATGTTTTTCATTCATTCATTCATTCATTCATAGGCACACATGTATTATCTGAGTATTAGTTCACAGAATTGATAAATTTTATTCCAAAGAAGAGACAATGTTATTTTGCATCAGCCAAAACCAGAAATACAACGTTGGTTTGTCAAGTTAGGTTGGCGGTACAACTTCATCACTTATTGCAGCATGGGAATATACAACTGGTATGGGGTTGAAAGGAGATAAGCAGTGCATTCTGTTCAGACTAGCAGTCAACCCATTTGGTAGCTTCTATAAAGCTAAAATTGCGGATCATCTGGTATTCAAGTATCTCTTCCAAGGTATGTCACTACAAAAGCTTATCCAATATCTGTTGTCATAACCAATTGGACGGCAACCGCTGTCCAAAGAAATTAGTTGAAACAACAGAGTCATGTGATCTATTCAGTCAGGTGATCGATTGCAGTCAACTAATCTGTTGCTAGAGAGTTAAACTGTTTAGTTCCAAAAATTGCTAGTAGAGTGCATTGGCATCGATCATTCACTGCTCATTCTTGTTCAAGAATCTGACGCATAACCAGTATGGTGTGGGAGGGAGGTCACAATGCAGTCATGTGATCGATTACAGTCAACTAATCTGTTATACTGTTTACAAGTATCCTACAATTTTACTACGACAAAAATTTTGTTACACCCAACGTAGAACATCAAGGCAATTTGAATAGTCCATTGATACAATTTAGTTTCAAGATTAAACGCCTGAAGGCAGAGCAATGTCGTCTAGTAAAGATTGTCATACCTGAGGGTATCTAATTTACATTTGAATTTGGAGATGTGACCTTACCCAATATCTGTTGTCATAACCAATTGGACGGCAACCGCTGTGCAAAGAAATTTGTTAACAAAAGCCCGGTTGTGCATTTGGTTTATAGTAGTCTATATCAAAGTTGAATTCTCGTAACAGTGAGATTGGAGATTTTGTTCCTTTCAACAGTTGACCACAATGCATAAACTTTGGAAAATTGTAGAGAGAAAACTAAAAAAGGAAAAAGGAATGGTGCTGCAATTTCTGGGAATGAAATGTATTTCCATTTAAAAATAGTGTAAGTCTCTTTTTCAAACCCTTATTTAACGCTCATAGCCACGTTCAGACATACGTTGAACTAATTTTTGATGATTCCTCTTTTCTAGACTTGACAAAGGAGGAAGCAAAATTGATAAATGTATCATGGAACACGCTTCAGCCTTGAACTAACTAGTAGAAAAATGTCAGGATGGGTGACGCAGGAGTGTAACACTTGAGTGTCACACGTAACATGGATCTAAGTGGTCTTAGGTCCTGGAACCCTGGTATGGGAACCTGTACTAGCTAAGTCTGGAGCCTTGAAAACGCTCCTTTCCCACTCCCCAATCATCCCACTCCTGCCAACAACTAATGTTTATCGATCAATAGCCAAACAACAAGATTGTTTATGGAACGATCCCCAAACGAGAATTAACCTTTATTGATCGATCCATGAACCATTCAGAATTTGGACTATCAAAATTCGAACATTCCGAATTACTGAATGCAGAAAGTTGGAAAGCTTAAGATATCGGGCCAAATAAGAGCAAACTGAAAGCAGCAAACAGATAAAAAGTGGGGCTAAAGCATGTTTTCTGAATTTCAGCCACAGGCTTTATGCAGTAAGCATCTGAGGGTCCAGGGGGCTTCGCCTGGCGATCTGCGCAGCTCCTAGTCTTTTGCAACTCCTTATCTTTAGGGTTGGCTGGCTTGCTTTGATCCCATTAGAACATCTTAGAGTTGTAATGGATTTACTTAGTTCACTCCAGGATAAATTACTATCAACAAAGGATATCACACCAATAACTGACCTCGTTCTGTCTAAAATGTAGGAGAAACCTCTCAAGGTGAGGGTTTTGAGCCTCAGAGCATGGAACCACCCAACTGATGGGTGTGAGGCCCATGATTAATTGTTAGCTTTGAATGGAACTGATAGGAGTTTGGTCCCCAAACAAGGAAACAAGTTCAAATCTGCAATATGTGAGTGTTGGGTACGCAGACATGTGGGGTGCCATCTCATCAGTCTCCTTACATAGTCGACACAGGGTTGAAGTTTGTATGATCCCTATGCAGTGTAGAGGAAATCATAGGGGTGTGAAGCTGGTTATAAGGTCGAGTTTTGCTTTCAGTTCTCTACAGGGTTTTCCAAGTAGCGCTCCACTAATTATGGCGTAGGGTTCGGGCACCATGAGTTTATTGTGGACTTTCCCTTCAACGCTAGACCATCTTCTAGTAGTTGGTTGGTTGACCCACATATTGATGAGCCTCCTGAAGGTATTTTTTTATAGACAAACTGCTTGGTCAGAACCTAAGAATGGGGTTCAGAAGCCCCTTCCAACAAGCTCATCAGCCTTTTCATTACCAGTTTTACCTTCATTCCCCGCCACCAACACGAACCCGGTGTGTTTGGCTAGGTTGTTGAGGGCTAGTTCTAACAAAACCATCACCAACTTCATCATACTAAGCAACAAATTTTCAATATCAATCCAAGAACCAATTCAATCGCAGACAACACCACCTAAAACTTTGGAAAAAGGAAGAAATACATCAACATTAATAAATCTAGGATGAAGTGAAGTAAACAGCCTTAATTGGCACTTAAATACTCACTCTTTGACTTGAAGAAGCTCTTTCAAAAGTAAGATCAACTTTTCCTTGCGAACTATTTTTTCTTTTAGAATCTGAAACCAATAGATGATAAATTAACAGAAATATTCAAAATTCCAATAATAAACATGATCAACAACAACAAGCCACCCATATAGTGAAAATTAGGTAGAGAGCTGCTGCGAGATGTTGCACAACGGTTGAATAATTCAGTTTTAATGTGCCTAACATAGATAGACATTCCCTAAACGTGTGGAACAGGCATCCCGATCCTACCGCCAGCGGGCCACTTAAGGCCCATGTTGGTCCGAACACGCCCCAATTCTTTAGCCAGCTCTCTCACTTAATTTAAAGTGCCCTTTAAAGGTTGTCAAAGTTTTGTAAAATCCCCAAAAACCTCCAAAAAAAAGTCAAGGTGGCCTAAATTTGGACTTTTTTTGAAGAACTTTCCATGAGGAATCGAATGAGCCCCTCCCCAGGTTCGTAGCTCAAACCATTCCCGATGTATGGTCCGATTTATGGTGCCAACATTTGCATCCACATTCACTACATCACTAGGTTATTGCGATCTAAACAAAAACAGCGTTTTTTTTTTTTTGTGTCTGTTTTGATCACAGTAATCTAGTGATGTAGTGAATGTGGATACTGGAGTGAACTCCTAAAAGCGTTTATAGCCGATACACGGGTTCTGAAATTTAAAATTTTCAAATAGAATATTTTTCCATTGTAATCGCTATTGAAAAAAACGCTCAAATTCTTTCACTGGGGTTTATTTTCAATGATTCATGATTTGAATTTCTACTAAGCTTTGGAGTGTGCGTGTTTCACAGGTGATAGAGCGATTATTGAATTATTGAACATCCGTGAATAAATCAGTGTAGATAGGTACTGCACGGAAATCAAAGTGTGAATTTAAGAATAGTTACTACGTATATATTTCTTGGGATGGTTGCAGTCTAATTATTGATTTTTTCTTGAATACACAGTGTCTCAATAACTAAACCCCCACTGGTCAAGAAACTTTTCAAATTGGTGGAAAAATATGAATCCACATTAACTTTATCATTACAAATAGGGTACCCCTTCAGTTAGATTGTAGACGTCAATCATGCAATGAAGATATGCGGGGTGTCCACAAGGGCCCGCCCCCTTGTTAAAATCGTTATTTATAGACTAAAAAATCCTTATTTTAATCTGTCTGTTTACTTCCAACGATCACAAATCTGTGCACATGTGCGCAATTCACACCAACTTTATTTATTCATTTTTCAGACAAGAAGCCCCATTTTAAATTGCTGATTTGGGTTCTTCGCTTGATTTCTTGAAACTTTGACACCCCATTTGATTTTTTCGGTCGCGCGCAAAGTTGCACAAACACCCAGAACGAGCAATAGATCCCCATAGTCTTTGACATGAATTTAAATTTAAAAAACCTCATATTACCGATGGGTAGAACGAGCACATTTCTTCAGTTGTTTTTTTTGTTGTTTGCTAGACAATTAAACTTGATAGTACTGCATTAATTTTGGATGATTGAATTCTTAGTTATTGTATCAACTATTTAGGTTTGAAGAAGAGGAAGGAATTATACAATATTGTGAAATCGTAAATTCATCACTTCATTCATGTAATCACTCCATGGATTGGCCTACCGTCTCCCGGCATGCAGCCCAAGCCAAACACGCAAAATACGATAGAGTCGCTGAAGACCTGAGAGGGTCTTTCACGCCACTCGTCGTTTCATGCGATGGCGCATTACATAAAGAATACGAAGCCTTCCTCCGTTTCCTTACGCTTCGCCAACAAGTGGTCAAAATCCTACTCCCAGGTGATGATGTGGGCACGAGTGAAAACTCAATTCTCGGTTCACCGAGCAGTCTCCATGAGGCTAAGGGGCCCTAGGAAACACGTACGAGGACTAGGACTAGAGGACGGAGCAGCAATTTGGCTACCGGAAGACTAAAATCACACACACACACACACACACACACACACACACACACAACGTACCTACTTACATACCTACATAGATATATATATAGTTAGGAAAAAATGAAATCAGATTAGTTTGGCAAAATCAATTTGAATTTTTGGCATACTATCAAATTGAAGTTTTTGGCAAATTAATTTGAACCTTCGGCACGAATCACTTCTAATATGTTTGGCATCTCAATTTAAACTTTCGGCGACTCAATTTCTACTTCTGGCTTCCATACCACCTCGAGCTTTTGGCATATCAATTTATACTTTTCACAGATCCCAACTAACCCAACATTCCACCCCATATAATGATCAATAGGTAAATGTTTTTTCTCTCTCGATTAAGTACTTCAATAAGTACCGTTCCCGCTTTATTTAACCGTATCCTCTCCATGCGTTTTCCAGCCATTTAGGGAGATGACAAATGTTTACAATTAATCGGCACCGAAGCATATTTCTCAGGTTTTGAATACATAAATAACAAAAATCGTAATGAAAACGGCGGTAACACCAAGGAACCACACTTGCCAACCTAGAACACCGACCGCTCGGATATTTACAGTGGAAAAACGACACAAGGAAGAATATGCATCTCAATAGCAATACCTCTCGAGTATCTAAGAACGGACGTACATTCAAGAAAACATATCACGTTTAAATATTGTGATCATGACGGAGGCGGCAACGGGAATGAAACGCCGGTTCGTCAAAATTTGCCTGGCGCCTCGCAAGAAACAGGCGATCGGAATAACATCATCAATTTTCTTTGATGATCTAGTACAAGCCAGCAGGATATCGAAGAACCTGTGTGGTCTTATTATTGAGCTTTAAAACTAAAATGAAAATAAATTCATCACTAGACACGAACCTTGTTCTGTTTTGATGATTTTGCTTCTCCGGATCCGAGAGCCATAACCACCAGTGGTTACTGAGACGTTGATGGAAACCACCACTGCACTGAATTTACATTCTATTCGAATCAGATACGGAGTTAAAAATTGAAAAAATTAATACTTTTCAACGCCAAAAGGCATCACGCTTCCGACATTTTTCGATCGAAAACCCAGAACATGCTGAAAATGGATACTATAAATGTGAAACAACTCTCAGGACACTTTCATTCAGTATCCATGTAACCGTGAAGTGATTCATGTAACGACTTTTCGCTGCGTAAGCATGGACGATGTTTTCCTTCTCCTCCGTGATGATCCCGATAGAGCACTGTAATAGTTGTAGGTACTATAATCATCTTCTAAACTTAATATCATTGGTAAAATCACAACTTGGTTTTGGTGTAATATATTTGAAAACGGATGTTTGTAATTAATTCGAGTGAATTGACCCATGAAAACATTTAATGCCTCCTTAAAATTTGTTGCTTTACATTTCAAGGTGCTTAGAATCTAAAAACCTCTGCCAAGTGGGTGTGGCACATAGCTTCCTCGTATCTATAACATGACTCTATAGATCATTGAAAATTATTATTGACTAAAGAACTTCGTTCAATTAGGCGAAGTAAATGTTGAATTAGGGTAAATTTATTGTTATGCAGGAGCGTAACTTGAGAAAATAAAGGTTGGCATGTTCAACTATTGAACAAACTATAAAGTATACCTAATAAGTCCGAACAATCCCTGAAAATTTCATCGAAATCGGTCAAGAACTCCCGGTGTTATGCTTGTGGCAATTATTTCACGTTTGCGCATGCGCAGAGGCTGCTATTGATCCGGGGGTCATGAAACTCATAGGGGACCATCTATACCCTAACCCGCACAATCCCTGAAAATGTCATCGAAATTGGTCAAGAACTCCCGCAGTTATGCGCGTAACAAAGATTTCACGTTTGCGCATGCGCAGAGGCTACCATTGATCCGGGGGTCATGAATCCTATAGGGGACCCCTAACCCGCACAATCCCTGAAAATTTCATTGGAATTGGTCAAGAACTCTCGGAGTTATGCGCGTAACAAGGATTTCACGTTTGCGCATGCGCAGAGGCTACTATTAATCCGGAGATCATAAAACTCATAGGGGACCATCTACACATCAAACCAAACAATCCCTGAAAATTTCATCGAAATTGGTCAAGAACTCTTGGAGTTATGAGCGTAACAAGACAGACAGACAGACAGACACACAGACACACAGACAGACACGGAACCAAAATTGTTCAGAAAGGTCTAAAATGCAAAATGCGAGTGGAATTTTTGATTTTGGAGACAAAAAAATTTTCACATTCCGAAAGTGAAAACAATGCTTCCGCTACTTTAGTAGACTCGGAAGCAAAATTCAAACAGAATCCAATTTTACGTTTGGACTAATTCACTTCTGTATGGTTGAAGACAGCTGATCAAGTCTACGTCACATGGGACGAGCTCACCTGTCCTCCTCCATGATTTCAATCACAGAACCATGAAAGAAGAGACCTTGTCGTGGTTCCATACATCCAAGGCTGCATCCTAAACAAGAAGTTGACGAACTAAATTATAATATCTTTCTGGAAGTTCGAGAAGTGATTTTAATTGTCATAATAAGACATTAGATAATCTTTACATTCTTTTAAAAGGGAAGGTAATTAGCAGACCTTACTCTGTGTAATGTCTACCTGAATAAGAAGCCGGCAATTTCTTGTTTCAACAGCAGGAGACTTGGAATCATGCGCGTCTCGTGAAACCAGCGTCAAATCATTACAGGTGATTGACAATCTTTCATTTCTTTCGATAAATAAGTTGACGAAAGTTGATCTTTTCAATATGCCGAACGCGGAATACGAGTTCGAAGAGCCTGGATCGCAGAGGCTAACTAACGATGATTTTAGGAGGCTACTCATGACCCCTCGGGCTGCCCCCGCGACCCCTGCGCCTCCAACTAGTGCCACTACTAGCAGTTCCGCCCAACCTCCTACGCTCGAGACCAGCGAGGTGATTAAACCACCTCCGAGCAATGTTGAAGACGATAGAGGGGAGCGACGTAGGAAGAAGAAAATATTCTACGCCAAGCTCAAGAAACAAGAAGAAAACAAACTCGCTGAATTGGCCGAGAAGTACAGGGATAGGGCGAAGGAAAGGCGAGATGGTACGAACAATGATTATCAAGTTGAAGATCCAATGTCCACTTCCAGCGGGTACAGGGCAGTCGCTCCCGATTTGAAATCTGGTATTGACGCAGCTGAGAGGAGGCGACAAATGATCCAGGAGTCCAAATTCTTGGGAGGTGATATGGAGCATACTCACTTGGTGAAGGGTTTGGATTATGCATTGCTTCAGAAAGTCAGAAGTGAAATCCAAGTCAAAGAATTGGAACAAGAGGAAGAAATGGAAAAACTGGCGTCAAAGCCTAAAAAGGAAAAGAAAGTCAGGGAAGAAGAAGAAATTTCGTTCAAGACTAGATTGGGCAGAAATATTTATAAAACCATCATGCAAAGCGATGAGGTTGAACGAAATCCCGTTTTCGCTCCAGGTAGAATGGCGTACGTTGTTGAGCTCAATGATGAAATGGCAGAAGCTGACGACATCCCTCTAACGCTGCTACGGAGTATTGCTGATGTTCCAAATCAAGAAACTAGCACGACTCTCACCACTAATGACATTGTTATTAACAAACTGGCGCAAATCCTTTCGTATCTTCGTCAGGGACCTAGACATCACAAGAAATCCAAGAAGCGGGATAAGATTGCCGATGAAGGTATATTCCCAGATATCGGAGATTACATCCCATCAGCATCTAAGCCTTCTGACCCTAAGAAAAAGACCTCGAACTATTTCAAAGACACTGAAAAGGCGTCGAGTCCTACGAGAAGTGGGGAAAACAAGAAAGCTGTTCCAGCTATCAGCAAAAAAGATTCTCGAGCTGCTGGAATACTGTCGAGGCTCGCAGCTGAACCAACCGGGTACGCGGAATGTTATCCTGGACTTGACGAGATGCAGGACGCCATCGAAGATTCAGACGACGAAGTGGATTATACCAAGATGGACCAAGGCAATAAAAAGGGCCCGGTTGGTCGTTGGGATTTCGACACCCAAGAAGAATACAGCCAGTACATGAACACGAAAGAGGCACTTCCCAAAGCCGCTTTCCAATATGGAGTGAAAATGGTTGATGGTCGTCGAACGAGGAAGCACAACAAGGAGAAGAACGAAAGAGCTGAGCTGGACAGGGAGTGGAACAAAATTCAAAACATAATCCAGAAACGCAAGGGACCTGACGGTTCATCTACTGATCCAGGAACTCCACAATTCAAGATGCCTAGGTATTGATTTATTTGTATTTTCTGGGTAGTTGATTGTGATTATACTTGGTAACATTAATGTGTTATATTGATTTAACAACAAAAATAAAGTGAATACAAGGTCTTGTAATTGTGACCCAACATTATTTCACCTGGATTTTGGAGCACAACAATAATAATAACACAGACCTGCAAAAAATATTTTTCAAAAGTTGTTTGAAATTTGATAACTGACTTTTATGTACTTTTCAGCGCTGATTTCAAAAATGCAATCCATTTTGGTTTATTAATCAATAATGAACCATTGTAATCGCTCTTGAAAAAAAATCCTAACCCCCTGAAAATTTCATGGTTTACGTTTCAAAGGGTGTAGAATCCGAATCTGCAATAAAAATTTTCCGTCCGTACGCCGTACCCACGATTTCTCCTAAACGGCTGAAGCAAAAAAGCTGAAATTTTCAGGAAAAATCCATGTTGGTCCGGCGACGCCCCAATTCTTGAGCCAGCTCTCTCACTTAATTTAAAGTGCCCGTCAAAGGTTGTCAAAGTTTTGTAAAATCCCTCAAAACCTCAAAAAAGTCAAGGCGGCCTAAATTTGTACTCTTTTTGAAGAACACTCCTCGAGGAATCGAATGAGCCCTTCCCCAGGTCCGTAGGTCAAACCATTCTCGATTTATGGTGCCAACATTCGCGTTATTTTGGTTAATTATTGTTTTTGTGTTGATATCAGTGACGTAGTATACTGGAGTGAACTCCTAAAAGGCTTTGTAGCCGATACACGGGTTGAAGCATTCTGATAACCATTAAAAAAGGCTGCAAATTCTTTCACTGGGGTTTATTATTCAATTGGCTTGCGTTCATGATTTGAATTTCTACTAAGCTTTGGAGTGTGCGTGTTTCACAGGTGATAGAGCGATTATTGAATTTCAGGAGATATCCATAGAGCACGTAAATCTGTTCTCAATCAAAATACCTATTTGGATTGATCAGTTGATCATATTTGTGTGCCTCCTGAAAAGCAATAATCGCTCTATCACCTGTGAAACACGCACGCTCCAAAGCTTAGTAGAAATTCAAATCATGAACGCAAGCCAATTGAATAATAAACCCAGTGAAAGAATTTGCAGCATTTTTTCTGTCACGTCAGGTTTTCTCACTAAACAGGAGTATTTTTGGATTTAATAAGAAAATTTAAGCAATTTTCACATTTTTTCCAAGGTTATACAATTTTATTTTATTTATAAATCATGGTCTAAACTACATTTCCAATAAACTTCCATTTCTCTTTAAGCTTATAAGTCGTTTTAATAACGCGTTTTATGTCATATTTTAGGTAAATGCAACCAAACACAGACAATTGAGCGAATACAAATTTATTATTCCAACAAAAATTATCTCACACTTAATGGTACATGGATATTTCTCATTGGTCAGCTGGAGTTTTTCTTGTAGAAATTGATTTTATTGGTTGTTGTATTCCTTTTTACAATGGATGTTGGCATGAACTTGAGGTCTCTCGCCGATTTGACTTCCACACCAGGAAGCTCAAGAATCTGTAACAGTAAAAATGTAGGTCAAGGAACGTGTTAAGGTTTAAAAAACTGTTGGGAAATTTAGGGGATGAATAAAAGACCATGAAAAGGATTTCAGGGACAACAAAGGTGATTCTGCCTTTGCAAGTCATCTGAATGAGTCCAATCACAGCTTTATTTTTGATGACAAACAGGCAATATGTGGAATTTCCTCACTTTTGCCCAAAGGGAGGTACGTTGGATGTGCTAGAAAAATTCGAAATTGTTAAGAGTGATAGGTCAGGAAAATGTTGAAATGAGGTTATTCCTAAAAAATGGGTTCATTCTTGCGATAAGTTTGGCTCCCCCTCTCCATAATGTTACTGTTTGTGCCCCTTTCAATGCCACAAATCGCACCTTTTCATCTCAATATATTTTCAAGATAGGATTATTTACAAATGTTTTTTTATTATTCAAGAAAATCACGTTTTTTGCCACAAAAACCCATGTTTCTAAACTTTAAAACAACATTTTAACCACATTTTTAGATTCAGCGTTAAATTTGCAGTGAGAAACTGGTAAAATGTTAAGTTACCGTACTCCTCCAAAACGGCTTAACTTACAGTAAATCAAACATTTTTTTAATGAAAATATTATGACAATCAACGAACTCCCAAGGACTGCAATTACAGTTCAAACATAAAAAGTATAAATAAATTTAAAAAACAGACTTGAATTTTTTTTTTTTTTTTTTTTTTAAATATTTATTTACATTGAGTCCATTACAAAATACGTAATATACCTCATTGGCGGTAAGGAGTGTACAATTACATTTTATTAAACGTATTCTAGGCTGACGTCATCGAATCAGTCCTCCATTGTAAGGTTTCGTAGGATGTAACCTATCACTTGAAACGTGGACTAATTCAAGGTTAGTACACGATGTCACAGATGTATCTTGGTCTGGAGAGATATCACTTGAAAATTTACAAAAAATTGTATAAACTATTAAATTACCTATCGAAGTGAACAAATCAAATAGGTGGGTGTTTGAAAAAAATGTGAGCACTAAAAACAGGAAAATAACTCTTCTAAGAAGGATGAAAAATCGAAAAGTCAAATGCATCTGAATTTCAAAGAAGAATTGTTCGGCCGTTCCTACCCCTTCCGCGGTAGGATGTCATACCAAGTGGCTTGGCAAGGAGCGTCTTTATTAGCGTAATAAGGCATTCTGATAATGTAACATTCTGATAACGGCACCCCAGGTAGAGATGGGCAGATTAAAGAAAAAGATCGATTAATCGAAAATTTTCTATTCTCAAGATCGATTAATAAGACGTAAAAGATCGATCTTTAGTCAGATCGATTCATGTAAACTGAATTTTCCCCCTACGGATAGTACCGTAATTTCTATTGTTGGCTATAAGTAGCTTACTAAAATTTAATGCTTACTTATTTCATTAACAGTAAGAGGCTCCAGCTTTACAGGCAAGTTAGGCAGGGAGGAACAAAGGTATGGAGTGGCAAGGGAAAATGCACCCCCGACTTTCAACTAATATTTCCCCTCTAATATGGCACTAAGAAACCTAATTGATACGGCATTTTATTCCTAAAAGACCAATATTACCATTCACGAATTTACATTTTCCAATAATTCGATAAGTTGTGATGAAAATACTAAGGGCCGGTTTCACCATCTCAGGCTAAATGTTCAGGTTAACTAGCCTCCAGATAAACCAGATTGGCCTTCAGGTTAACGTAACCTCCAGATAATGCATTAGCTTGTTTCTCCACCTAAAGTTAGCCTGTAGTTAACCTATCTTCCAGATAAGAAAAGTTAGCATCTCATATGCTGTTCGTAGACAATTTTTCTTCAATTTTGGCCTCCCGCCTTGTGTATTGTTTACATTTTTATCATCAGCCAGTGTGACGGTCCCGATATTTTTTTCCTGTTTTTGGTTTATTTTGGTATCGTGATGGAAAATAAAAGAAAAAGGTGTGCAAATTTCTCAAAGGAAGAGGAGGAAAGACTTGTCGGAGTTGTTTATAATCACACAGGTAAGCAAACAGTTATTTACAATCAGTTCTTTCTAGGACGAAGCATCAACATGACCGATTTCGCCTAGTTGGTGACAGTCATTCTCAATAGTAACTTCGCAGCTAAAACTGAAAATTTAATGGAAATGTTTTGTTGAATAGGTATTATTGAATGTAAACGTAGTAATTTCACTACGTGGCAACAGAAAGAGAACGAGTGGATATTAATAACAGAAGAGTTTAATGCGGAAGCTCTAAAGCTGATTTTGCTGAGGCGAAACCTTGCATGGAAATCAACTTCGTCTAAATCCAAGAACAGAGATCTTCGTCGAACTGTACGCTCTCTTCTTTCATATACTTCAATTGCTTCATCAAAATCAAACTCCTCTTCAATATCGATCATGATGTAGGCACGAAAGTTCAGAGCGGAAAACGGCGTTCGAGAATCAAAACAAACCGAAAATGGAAGCACATCAACAACACAAATCTCGAAAAATGGGAGCACAGCAACAACACAACAGTCGTAACCTCCAGATATAGCTCTTAACTACCGAAAATCCGGAGGCTAACTTTTTGAAGGTTAGGGACTCTTTATCCTCAGGCTAAGGACTGGAGAAACACCTTTTTTGCTCTAACCTCCAGGTTAGACTTATCCTATGGATACTTCTACTCTTAACCTGAGGTGGTGAAACCGGCCCTAATAAGATTAGGTGATCAACGACAATACGGCATATCCGCTGGTTAGGTTAAAGCGGACACAATGAACACGAGCTCACACCAGAACAGTCGTCTGGCGCAAAATGGTATAGATCAAAATTGGAGATCGAGGAGAATAGATCGATCTACAAAAATCGACCTCCATCAGATCGATTCAAAAATCGATTAATCGGAACAAAGAGATCGATCTTTTCTTAGATCGATATATTTTGCCCATCTCTAACCCCTGGTAGCAACGGATCTTTTACATTTTGTGTGATAAATTTAAAATGAAGGAACATTACCTGTTGTGACGGATATGACGATATCGTGTCATAAGGATTGTTGATTATTGTTTCACTGGTCCCTGGAACTGATAGCTCCCCGCTTGGTGCATCCACGGACTGTAATGGAAAGGGAACGACCTCTCTAGGACCTACTTCACTTGCTTCATTGCTCGAGGAATTAGTTCCTGGAGTGTCAATTCTCGACATTTTATTTCTTTGTAGTTCTCTTGAAACCGGCAATTTTCTTTTAGGAGTAAAGCTAGAACAAGGAAAAAATCATGAAATTAGCATGTGCGGAAACTAAATTTTTTTCAATTCCTTTATTTGGCCTAGATAATGAAATCCATGTTGTCAGAATTTATTATATACATCATTTACATTTAAAAAAAATAAATTGAACACTAATCCCTAATACTGTTTATTGAAATTTAACACCTGCAAGATCCAAGTAGCTTAGAATTTTCGAAATTAATGTTTTATCACAACTTCTTAGCATGTCCAACAATGTAGTATCTGGGTTGCACAGTTCCGGAAACTAAATTATAAGGAACATCCATATTAATAAACGTACTAATGAATAACAATAAAAATTACATAAGATTGAAATTTTCACCCGAAATGTTTTCAACATGTTCGGTCTTGAAATGAGATTTTCCAAGTCAGATAAGCTTGGACTCTTCTGGGACCATCGGAATCGAATGTGAACATTTTTTTGTCTCCAAAATCAAAAATTCCACTTGCATTTTGTGTTTTAGACCTTTCTGAACAATTTTTTAGTTCGATGTCTGTCTGTCAGCAAATCCTTGTTACGGGCAAAACTACACGAAGTTATAGTCCGATTTTGATGAAATTTTCAGGGATTGTGCGGGTTGGGGTGTAGATGGTCCCCTATGAGTTTCATGACGTCCGGATCAATAGTAGCCTCTGTGCATGCGCAAACGTGAAATCCTTGTTACGCGCATTACTCCGGGAGTTAGTTTTGCCCGTGACCGATTGTTCGATGAAATTTTCAGGGATTGTTCGGTTTGATGTGTAGATGGTCCCCTATGAGTTTCATGACCCCCGGATCAATAGTAGTCTCTGCGCATGCGCAAACGAAATCCTTGTTACGCGCATAACTCTGGGAGTTCTTGACCGATTTCGATGAAATTTTCAGGGATTGTTCGGTTTGATGTGTAGATGATCCCCTATAAGTTTCATGACCCCCGGATCAATAGTAGCCTCTGCGCATCCGCAAATCCTTGTTACACGCATAACTCCGGGAGTTCATGACTGATTTCGATGAAATTTTCAGGGATTGTTGGGATTGATGTAAAGATAGTCCTCGTGAGTAATAAAGAGAAAATAAAGTTTTAGCCTCGAGCTTGGATCGAACCATATTGAACCATCATTGAACGATGCATATATTTTATTTTATTTATGTAAAAATATATAAATAAATATAGTTTGTTCAATAGTTGAACATGCCTACCTTTATTTTCTCAAGTTATGCTCCTGCATAACAATAAATTTACCCTAATTCAATATTTACTTCGCCTAATTGAACGAAGTTCTTTAGTCAATAATAATTTTCAATGATCTATACAGTCATGTTATGGATACGAGGAAGCTATGTGCCACACCCACTTGGCAGACGTTTAGTGCAGTGATGGCATTTGAGTTATGTGCCTTGCATCTTTACTTTGATTTTCGTAAGCAAACCACATTTTTTATTTTTTTCTAGTTGTAGTAGGTGCGGTCCATTTGTGCGTCAAAGATCCAGGGATGGCAGGACTGTCAATTGTCCTTGAGTATAGGAATTAGTTTTGCCACGTACATTCAAGTACCTACATCAACTAAATTGAATTGTCTTGGTTACGGAAACTTACCTACTCTTGATGTTATGCACTTTCGGTTTTCTCCCAGTGAAATATGCAACTTCATTACGGCGGTTAATGAGTTTCAGTCTGGTTTCTTCCACGGATTCGAGCTCGGGTGCGTAGCACACGTGCAGTGAGCTGCCGTAAAAGGAGCGACCATCCAAAAAACGTTTGGCTTTTCTAAAATCACAAATAATACAGTGTTTGATTCCATTCCAAAAATTTAAATAAATTTGTAGATGACAGGCCTTCAACCAACACAGATCCAATGTTGGATAGGTCAGATATGTAAGCCAATTTTTAGCTTTTCTATATTTTCGTCTGGAACAGATTCATGACAACACCCGTGCAAGTGGGGTATGAAAGATCAACTGCATAATTTATTATTAATACACTAGCTACTAAGTAAATACAGGGTGCGGCAGAATTCCCAGACTTTTGGTTTATTATTCAATAATCAACCATTGTAATCGCTCTTGAAAAAAAATTCTAACCCCCCTGAAAATTTCATGGTTTACGTTTCAAAGGGTGTAGAATCCAAATCTGCAATAAAATTTTTCCGTCCGTCCGCCGTACGCACGATTTCTCCCAAACGGCTGAAGCAAAAAATCTGAAATTTTCAGGAAAAATCCATGTTATTCCGACGACGCCCCAATTCTTTAGCCAGCTCTCTCACTTAATTTAAAGTGCCCTTTAAGGGTTGTCAAAGTTCTGTAAAATCCCTACAAACCTCAAAAAAAAATCGAGGCGGCCTAGATTTGGACTCTTTTTGAAGAACATTCCACGACGAATCGAATGAGCCCCTCCCCAGGTCCGTAGGTCAAACCATTCCCGATGTATGGCCCGATTTATGGTGCCAACATTTGCGTTTATTATTGTTTTTGTTTTGATATCAGTAACCTAGTGATGTAGTAATGTGGATACTGGAGTGAACTCCTAAAAGGCTTTGTAGCCGATACACGGGTTGAAGTATTCTGATATGCATGAAACGCTGCAAATTCTTTCACTGGGGTTTATTATTTAATTGGCTTGCGTTCATGCTTTGAATTTCGACTAAGCTTTGGAGTGTGCGTGTTTCACAAGTGATAGAGCGATTATTGAATTTCAGGAGGCACACAAATATGATCAACTGATCAATCCAAATAGGTACTTTGGTTGAGAACCGATTTACGTGCTCTATGCATATCTCCTGAAATTGAATAGTCGCTCTATCACTTGTGAAACACGCACACTCCAAAGCTTAGTAGAAATTCAAATCATGAACGCAAGCCAATTGAATATTAAACCCCAGTGAAAGAATTTGCAGCGTTTTTACCATTGTATTGTACATATTTTGCCATTTACAAATCATGAAAACCATTTTTTTAGAAATAATTCAAATGTGGAGAATCACGTCTAAAAGATGTCCTCCTCTTTCGTTAATGCAAATCTGTTTTCGGGTTTTGAAGTTCTCCTTCACTTCCCGCAGCATGCCCATTGGTATTGCCCTTACCTCACGAACAATAGCAGCCTTTAGCTCATCCAAATTGCGGGGTTTATCAACAAACACTTTGGAAACACTGTTACAGTTAACTCGGACCGATATGTTTTGATGTTAAGGGAGTTCCTGCTACCCGAAATTCGACGAATGAACTGAATAGAGGTGACGTTTGGTTCCAACAAGACGGAGCAACGCCCCATACATCGCGGCTGTCTATGCAACAGCTTCGACAGACGTTTCCACAACGTCTCATTTCATTCAGAGGGGACATTTGTTGGCCACCTCGTTATCCTGATCTTTCAGCCTGCAATTATTTCTTGTGTGGTTATCTAAAATCCAAAGTGTTTGTTGATAAACCCAGCAATTTGGATGAGCTGAAGGCCAGTGTTGCCAAATGACTCCAACCAAAACCCCCTGCAGTGCTGAAAAAACCCCCGAAATACCCCTTAAAAAAGGGAATTCCCCCCAAAAAGTGTGAATGAAAAGGAGGAACATTAATAGATAGATGCAAAGCGTTTTACTTCAGGCATGCTCAAAAACTAGAAAAATGGACTAGGTACAAAACAGCTCTAGTACTTAACGACTTATTAATAGAATATCATCCATTGCTTCCACTTCCACCTCCTCCTACGGTTGCTTATTAACATGGTCGTAAATGTGAGAAGTAAATAGGGACAGCATGTTTTCAGAGGGAGAAAATTGGACGCAGGAAATGCCTTCTGTTAAGTATCGATTGCGCCTGATGATGTATGTGTTATAGCTCCATGGTAGATGTAAGGCCTGTTTCTAGGTTACTAACTGGTTACGTTATCGGGACATGACAGATTTTTCCATTCACGAATTCAACTGTTTTCTTGAAATGTTCCAAAGCAGCTTGTTTCCTCTCCTCCTTTTCCTGTTTACTACCAGGATCACTAATCCCAAGCACTTCCAACCTCCAGAGGTCTGACACGTCTCCAGTAGTCATAGTGTACGTTGTGGCAAGATTAGAACTACGAATTGCTGTGGGTTCTCTGGATCGTTTATCAACTCCAATTAATGTCCATCCAAAACTGGTCCCAACTGTCACAAAACCAGACTCAAGCATTTTGAGTTGACCATTCCACACCTTTCCAGCAAGATCTGCTCCAATCAATATGTCGACAGGTCCAGACATGTCTTTTATTAGCTTGATGTTATGCCGATCCAACTCCATCTGTACTTCAGAGCTAGGTTCAACAGTGGGAACAAATGAAGCGATGTTTTCCTGGTTTAAAACAGAAAAATTGCAAGCAAATTTATTATCAAGACTGCGGAGTTGCACCTTATAACGAGAGTGTTTTACTAAACCAATACTCCCACCTCCAAATAATGAATGGATGAGGCTCTCTTCAGCGTAAGGTTTAAACTTCATCACCTCTACTACTGAACTACGTATATAGGATCGTTGCGATCCATTGTCTATCAAAATCCTCACTTTCTGTTCAAATTCTCCATTATACAGAATTGCTGAGAATGTTTGTAAAAACACCTCTGCGAAAGTGCCTACGGACAAACTGTGGTTGATTGCAAGCAAATCTGATTCCTGAGCAGGTAAATCCTTCTGATCAGTAGGCAAACTCATTTTAGAATTGGTGTTCTTATTGTTCAGTGTCTTTGAACACATAAGGTGAACATGTTTTCCTTGACATAAATTACATTTAGCCCTACAAGTACGGGCAGGATGTCCATATTTGGTACATGCGAAACAACGTGAAGCACCAGCCAATATCTTTATTTTTTTTGCGACATACTCTGAGCCTCGACACAGTCAACTGAGTAATGTCGACCACCACAAAACACACAGCTATCAGTCAAAATTAAGTTTGCTAAGTCTGCAGCAGTGGAACGGTTCATGGTACGGCTAGGAGAAACCCATTTTGAAAGGTTCTTGGGTTTCAGAGAGGACCGGTTCGAAGATGGTACCTAACCATCAGAATACATTGAATTAATTCAATGGAGGTACGGTTTCTCAATTTAGTTCCAATGAAGGCTCTCTCAGGTACAGCGTTTGAAATTGGAAGTGACAGTAGCGAAAGAGCAAATTGGCCTACATTTTTGAACCTACGGTTCCCAGCACTGTCCAAGTTGCTGAAAACGTCAGCCCAAAATCTATTGGTGGTGCTGACGCTATTTCCCCAATTCTTGCTGGACAAATTCGCCCACTGCTCTTCAACCTCCGTTACATTAAATCTTTTAAACTGGCTCACGATGTCAAATATTCTGGTTTTTTTTGCGAAGGGCAAATTTCGGGCCGAAGGCTATCCATTTTCTGTAAAATATCTACCTATGTTGGAGGGCATTCGCATTTGCAATGTGCTGAAAAACCCTAACTTAACTAATCGAATCGGTTGAATCAGTATTTTTCGAATATGTTCGTCAATCTCTGATTTCCCCCCAAAATTTCCTCTGTAGAGTGGAATCACCCTGAAAAACCCCCTCGAAAAAGTTCCCCCTGAATTTCCCCTTCACAAACAAAAAACCCCTGAATCTGGGGGGAAAACCCCCCTATTTGGCAACACTGCTGAAGGCTGCTATTGTTCGTGAGGTAAGGGCAATACCAATGGGCATGCTGCAGGAAGTGAAGGAGAACTTCAAAACCTGGCTACAGATTTGCATTAACGAAAGAGGAGGACATCTTTTAGACCTGATTTTCCACACTTGAATTATTTCTAAGAAAATTTTTGTTCCATGATTTGTAAATGGCAAAATATGGACAATAAAATGGTAAAAAGACAATAAAAATTGTTATATACTCCCTCATTTGTTGTTTTAACACCATCCTGTATCACGGACTTACCCCAACAGAGGAGAGGCACAACTGTTGACATTGATACGGGGGACTCTGTTGGAGAGATAACGAAAACTTGCAACACGCCCCTCTCCTCACAGACGTCTACCTGAGGTCTCATCCGACCAAGTAATGTTCTTTCAATTTCTGTATTTGAATCAAAATTGCCCACATCAATATCCCAGATCCAATCTTATGTTAGATCAATTCGAATAAAATACCGCTTACTGAAGCAATTAAATACCTGCGGTGCTATTTCCAAATTAAAATGGAAAAATATTAAAGGAAAGAAGAACCTTAAAATCAAGTACAGAAGGTTATTGGCTAATGGGAAGGAATTCCCATCTAATTCTCTGGAGAAATTAATACATTTATTGAATATATAACAGATTCGCCCTAAAACCTTGGGATAATTATTTCTTGCCAAGAAATTAAATATTAAGAAAATCACACTTTCAGAATAAAATACTGAGCTTATCAGAGTACATCGACGATGATATTCATCGAGATTTGAGGATGGTAACACTGGGTCTATGAAATTATTGCAAAATACCCAAGGAAGCATGAACATCGCCTCCACAAACACGTGAACCCTGAGATGCTCTACTTTTTGGACAACGAAGGTGAAATCCGACGCCTCAAGCGAAACAAACCACTGGATATAGTTGGGCAGCGTGAATAGAAGTGCAATCGAACTCTGCTATTAATTAAGCTATATAATAAAGGGCTAGATTTTGCTGTCCTACCCTCTTGGGGATATTGGGATATAGATGAAATGTATTTGATTTATCAGTCGCAATTAATAAATCACGAAAAAAAAAATTGTGTTATTCACCTATTTCTTTTCAACCTGCGTAGCAGGGCCATTAAACTAGTATAAAATAACCTTAGTAATTAATAAGTGAAAAATTATAATATCAAGAAATCGTAATCAATAAAGGTAGAATTGATTTAACAATTCCTTTCAGTATTAAACCCGTCTGGGAATTCTGCCGCACCCTGTACATACGTATAGGTTGGTTCAAAAGAAGTGACGACCCTCCGGCAAATCCTTGGTTGACTATGTAGAAATTCTTCTTAACTTTTTGCTTAAAATTAATGAAAAACAGTTTTGCGCATTGCGCAACTATGCAATGGATGTTAACGTTATTTTTCCATTTAGAAACCCCATTTTTTATAAAAGGAATCATTAGCACTATTCACTTACCTGGCATCGCGAATTCTACAGTAGCACACATGGAAAATTTCCTGTGAACACTTCTCCAGGATCTTCCAATTCCAGCTTCTGCAATAATACTAACTTGCCGTAGCGTTCACAAAGCGCTTGAAGTTCATTCTGGAGATTTATCTGCGGAACGCGGTAGATCAGGAGGTGTTGGGACTCGTTGTTCACCGTGTACACCTGCAGGATCTTACTTGTTAAGGAAACTCAAGAACAATTTTGAACAATACTGAGGATATACCACTGCAATAATACGAAATAGTATAAATAAAACAACAATCTCAGTGCATCCAAATGGGTGTATCTAAGCGTTAAGGTACATGTACAAGTTTTTTTTAGATCTCATCAGTAGGAATGTACGGGCGTCCTGCTAATGGTGTAAAACAATTAGCTGACAATGTAGCAAAACGCCATCAACCACACTTTTCTTTCCCAACCCATTCAACACATGGAACATGCTTTAGCCTTGGACCAACTAGCCGAAAAATGTCACGTGGGATGGGTGACGCAGGAGGGTAACACAGAAGTGTCACACGTACCAGGGCTCCAGGAGCTATCTCAAGAACCATCTCTCCCGGTAACGTCTAGTGGCCGCAAGTCGTCGCTGACGTAATTATCAGTCTACCTCCTGCCGACAATTAACGTTTATCGATCGATAGCCAAACGACAATATTGTTTATGGAACGATCCCCAAACGAGAATTGACGTTTATTGATGGATCCATGAACCATTCAGAATTTGGACTATCAAAATTCGAACATTCCAAATTACTGAATGTGGAAAATCGGAAAGCTTAAGATAGCGGGCCAAATAAGAGCAAACTGAAAGCAGCAAACAGAAAAAAAGCGCAGCTAAAGCATGTTCCATGTTTTTGAATTTCAGCCGCAGGCTCTAAGCAGTAAGCATCACCGAATTTCTTTTATTTTTTTTTAATCACTGAGGCCCTTGTAGGCACTATTGTGGCTACAGGAGGACTTGAAGAGGTATTCTAGTATGACAGAAGATAAAACATTTGCAGACAAGTCTGAAACTATGAGAGACCACTTCATGTATTTACGGATGAGGCTGATGTTATGGAATCTACGGTTTGGTTGGTTCAGTGGTTTGATTGATGATTGGTGGTGATGGAAGGCATTAGGAGGACAAAATGGACCTGTCAGATGGCCTCCTCGCAGTCCTGACCTCACACCCATGGGTTTGTACCACTGGGGAAATTTAAAAACCAAGTTGTGTGAGGTCAGGATTGAGTCGAGATCCCACCTGATTCAAACGATTCTTGAGAGTGCAGAGGACATTCATCGATATCATAGACAGCTAGGAGATACCGTCGACGACGTGTTCTGTATACGTACAGGCCTCTGTACACCAACGCCAAAAAGGAGGACATTTCAAACAACTTAGTTTGTAATAGTGTACCTAAAGACTGAAAATCGCAATTCTTTTCAATCCAAACATCCATCCTAAAATGAAAGAAAAATCACCAAATACCTTCCTATTAGTCAGTCAGGGGGAAGTGAGAGTTTCCCAATTCGATTCCGAAAAATTCAAGAGTTAGCCTGAAAAAACACATATTTTGACATTCAAACCTCATTTTCACCGAGAAATCCAATTACTACAATCAATTTGATTAGTCCACTGGAAAGCTGACATTTTGGTTGAGCCTTTAGGCGGTCTGCACCGTCCAGCTACAAAAACTAATAAGGTTAGAAAGCGTTTGGAAAGTAGGTAATTTTAAAATGTTGACAGAATTTACTTTTTGTACTCTTTTTTCATCCCTTCATTCTGCTTTTACAAAAATTTTAGGCATTAAGAAGACGGAAAATGTAAAGTCCTTTTTAAGGGTATTCTCGAATTTGAATTTTTCGTGTAATAAAGAAGTTATGGCAATTTTATTGAAGTAAGGAAGAAAAATCGAAAAAAACGCTGCAAATTCTTTCACTGGGGTTTTGGTTTATAATTGTTTTTGTTTTGATAGCAGTAACCTAGTGACGAAGTGATGTAGTAATGTGGATACTGGAGTGAACTCCTAAAAGGCTTTGTAGCCGATACACGGGTTGAAGCATTCTGATACGCATGAAACGCTGCAAATTCTTTCACTGGGGTTTATTATTCAATTGGCTTGCGTTCATGATTTGAATTTCTACTAAGCTTTGGCGTGTGCGTGTTTCATAGGTGATAGAGCGATTATTGAATTTCAGGAGATATGCATAGAGCACGTAAATCTGTTCTCAACCAAAATACCTATTTGGATTGTTCAGTTGATCATATTTGTGTGCCTCCTGAAATTCAATAATCACTCTATCACCTGTGAAACTCCAAAGCTTAGTAGAAATTCAAATCATGAACGCGAGCCAATTGAATAATAAACCCCAGTGAAAGAATTTGCAGCGTTTTTTTCGGACTCCCAACGTATTTTTCGAAATCATGTTTCTTTCGTTGGTAGTGACTAAAGACTTATTAGGTTGAAACCCTGTGGAGGTAGGAACATAATGGGATGAAATTAGTGAGTTTACTACTTATTTTGTCCACAAAAGCAACACGAAAGTACCATTTTTCATACCTCTTAAGGAAAGTTTCATCAAAACCAAATCAAGACGAGAGCTGCTTATCGAATTAAAATCAAATCAAATATGTAGATAGTTTTTATAATTGTAGGATACAATTCCCAACTACCTTGACAGCGGTTAACTTTTTCCCTTGACGATAAGGTGCTCTCGTAGTGCAAAGCTCTTGTTGGATATGATGAGGCAAATTGACGACTACACGATCTTCTTGACTGTTTGGATCCGTCATTATGCACTTGTGTAACGCTTTTCCGCTATCCTACGATATAAAACCTAAAAAATACACAAAGCCCCATTAATAAACATGAATCAAACATCGATTTTTTCATTTCTCGTAGGAAACAAGTAGTTAAGAGTGGGACCTACGATTTCGAAGGTACATATGAATTCATACTAATAAAACAAAACGTTTTTATTATGAAATTATCAAATTGAAAGATAATGATATCGTAGAGAAGAAGAGAAGTAGATACATTCATAGTGTCAGAGGAAAACAAGAATCATTAGCTAACGTTTTTCATCAAGGGTATTATTTTACCTGTTGCGGTGATTGGATTAAACTGTCGGGTATTGTGTGAACTACTTCTGATCCTACCAGACTATACGTTCGTCATAATTTCAAAGCATAAATGACGTCGGAGAACAACAGATCTCAACGGGAATATCGTATTAAAAGATCGTGAAAAGCGAACTGTTTTGACTCAGCTGTGTTGTTTGTTGACTCTTCAGTTGGTGCTGTTGCTTTTCACTTATTTATCTGTCTCGAAAATGTCGATTGTGCGCCGTATCCGAAAAATGGTGGAACGAATTTAGAAGCAGCTCTTCATCATAGGTAACGCCACCATCGCCTTCCATCACTTAGTTGAAATCAAAACATCCCATTGACGACTGTTGCCATTTTTCAACACAGCTAATAACATTTGAAAATTTATTGCAATGATTGAAACATTTCCAACGAAAAATTAACTAGGAGCAACAAACTTTTTCCGTTTCAATTGCATTTCTAACGTTTTACTTAGTTGCTTTTCCTTATCAATTAACCCTTATCTGGTCATGTTAACTGGAGTTAACGTCATTTTTAGCCTTTGATTGTGACGTCATGTTCTTGTTTTTCCTGCACAAACGTCCATATTTTTAATTGTGTACAGGTTTATTTGTCATGTTGGTATCATTGGAACCCCATTCCGCGCGTGAAAGTGACGTTTTCTTCATTTGAAGGCGGCATGTCCAGTTGTCCTGTCAACCAGTGCATGGAGTCTACCAAGGCTGAGTTCAACCAATGATTTTGAATATTCAAACCTTCTTTCAGCCGTTTTGGGTGATTGATTATTGATATTTATATGTTGCTTGTTGACAATATGCCAGGCAACGGTAGTATAACTGATTATAGGTCCGAGGAAATTAGTTCGAAAATCTGTTAGCCACAGTTAACAAAACCATTTGTCACTTAAAAATTTGGATGTCAACTGCAGTTAACAATACCAGTTTCCAGTATAGTCGAGATGTTGACTGCAGTTTACATGACCGTTTTCCAGAAAAGTTGGAAAGTGGCCCTTTCGATATATAACATAATTTATTTTAATTTTTC
The DNA here is from genome assembly GCA_031894815.1 of Creontiades dilutus. NCBI lineage: Eukaryota > Metazoa > Arthropoda > Insecta > Hemiptera > Miridae > Creontiades > Creontiades dilutus. The sequence goes on from JAVIWC010004633.1 coordinate 309,274, forward strand.
CCACTAGAATACTTGCTTCACTGTCAGTGATGATTATTCGAACCTTTCATCATCGTCTAATCATCCAAAATGTCAAGTCAAAAGACCCAAAGGTATCTAGTGATATAGCGTTTGCCTGTATGTTCTACCAAAGAAAGATCCTGTCTCTGCACGAAAAATAATTCGAGAATGCTTGTAGCAACAAACTTCTTTGTTCAGTTACCTTCCTAATAGAAACTGCTTCTTGAAGCATGAATGTTGCCTCTCGATGAATGATTTTAAGTTTAAGAATTTTAAAATGATTCAAATTATTCAGGAACGTTTGAGTTTCATTTATTATGTTGGAAATACTGATAAAGGATAAAACTGATTCTTTGGGTGAAATCAAAGCCTATCAATATTTTGTGATACAGAAAAAGTGATCCCATGAGAAAATATGATAATCATTTATTATTTTACTTCAGTTTTTTTATTAATAAACTGTATTGTTTTGATGAAATAAGAGTGAAAAATTCATTTCTCATACCCCGTAACCATGGTACTTCATTTATGGAAACTGTACAATGTTAACTGCAGTTAACATTTTATGATTTCTGGTAACTGGTTTTGTTAACTACAGTTAGCTTATTTTTCATGGGCCTATGGTCTTCTGTAAAACAAAAATTCTGAATTTTTTAGTTGACAACATCATCAGGAAGGTTAAAGCTGGCAGAAAAATACGAAGTGACTTAAGGGAACCAGCGATTTCTAAAAGTGACCAGAAAAGGGTTAAAGAGGAGAGGTTATGCACTCTTGGAGTTGATGAAAAATTTCTAACATAGCAATCCTCGCAGAGAAAGTTGTTAGTTCGAAGCTTCATAAAATAACCAATTAATATAAATAATGGTGAGAGGAGTCTCAATCTTGAAAACCTTGATGACTCCACATTATTATACCCAAATATATCAATGGTTCCGCCCTGTTTGCCTTAAATTCTGAGTGCCCTTTAAAAATTCACAAAGCCTCCAGTTTGCAGGGGACCTCATCAAAAACTTTGATCTTGTAAAAAAACAGAGCTTATAGAAGAAGCATATAGAAGAAACATAGTTTTTTACGAAATTAAAGAGACTCGTTTACTCGATTTAATGGTCCGGTCATACAGTAACAGAACAATAACATTTTAGAAAACAGCGGTTATTTAGTAACATGTGACAGGAATTTTCAATCCCATTGGCCAACAGGAGTGGGGGAAAATCCAATCATGTGGTTTCTGAGTGAAAGGAGAAACAATTGCGTTTTTTGGGAATATGAAAAGGAGAGTTGAACAACATTGGGTAAAGCAGATGAAGGTAATACGACGAACCTAAGCAGAATGAAAGAAATAGTACAATGAAAAGGGAAAACTATTTTAGAAATGAATCTATTAATGGGGGAATGCATCTTGGAATATCCTTGTTTAAACTTTAATCAGCTCTATCGCTTTTAATTATTTCAATTTTTTCTGGGACATTCAGAACACCTCCTTTTAACTTCAGTGAACCAATTTTACAAACTTTTAAAATCAAAACTGCAATCTAACCAGATGATTGGCAAATGCTGACTCTCCCTATTGCTGCTTTTCCCTGTTACTATTCCTAAAATCTTTTAGATGTTCTTTCATTCTTTACCTAAATTGTCTACCAGTCTGCCTACAACATTCGATTCCACTAGAGTACCTTTTCAAATTTTTAAACCTTAATTTTATTTTTCGCGTCAAAATTATCCTTTGCGGAATCTAGTGAAGCTTTGAGATTATATTTTTTTAAATCTACTTTGAAACCAATAGGGATTTTATACATATAAAATTGAAATGGCTTAATTAAAAATGTTAAGGATATGTTATAAATGTAGATTTGCAACCCTTAAATGATAGAATTTTATGGACTAAAATGTAAGCCAGCTGAATTACAGCCGAAAAACCTCAAAAGTGTGGACACATACATGTCTGAAGGGAAGGGGTTTTGATAAAACTCAGTATTATCATTATAAGAGTAGATTAAATGTGCTACAATTCGAGTTGTATTTGAGCTCTCTAGACAAAGTGTTTGAAAACGTCCTGCTATAAGAAAATTGATCACTTTTTCAAGAAGCGAAAAAGTTTGTCCAATTTGTTGTCTTGATACTGGCACTAGGACTCTTCTGCACTAAACTGAAATGAAACAAAGTTTTATCAAATTTAATTAATTTTGTATCAATGTTGTCAAAGTGGAGCATGAACAACCGGTAGTTATGTATTAAACCCAATGATGGGATCAGCTAAGAGGATCCAGCTAAAAAGTGGCCACACATTAAATTACAGAATTCATCTTTCTCAAAAATATTGAGATTGGAACTGTGAATCAGTCTGTTTACCACAACTTTGCAGCAAGCTGCATCAATATTAGTTAACAAACTAGCCACATCATAAGAAGCAAGTTTGGCATTTTGAGGGGTCTGAATATCTTTAATTTAGGCGACTAAGTCATATGAATTTTGAACAGAATATTTTGGACAAAAGTTAATTTCATCTGTGAATAATGTAGTTAGTTTTCTTTAGCTAATTTGATTGCTGGGGCACCTATGTAAGACACAACTGTCTTCATGGTATTCTGGAGGGGGGTTTCCTTTCTAAAGGGCTTCTTTTGTACTTATTTTTGAAAATATTTCCTCGACTATAACTAGATGCGGACTACTTTTTGATATTTACCACCCACACAACCCCCAGTATGAAGAGAACCTTTCAAATATGCCTGGCTTCAGTAAAACGGGTGGCATCCTCATGATGGAGTGAACCTACCATCAACCTTGCAATTCCTACATTTCTCCTTACAATCTTCTTGAAAATAAATATAAATCTTCAATCTTCCTTATTCTTTCCTAGCATGCATTGAACCCATACCTAAGCACAGGGCGCACCAAGTCTCGAGCTCCGTTGATCCAGAGACAAACTAGAGTGACAAGCAAAAAGCTTGGTGTTAACATTCAAACACTTGGTTTCCTGCCAATAATCTGGAATAAATTTCATTACGAACCAAGTTTTGGTTATTTTCAATCCCACGAAAGCCACTTTCTGGATTCCTTGAGGAAGACTTTATTTTATTTTAATCTACATATAGGACCATTGTCGTTCCCTATTAGTTATAAACCTCAGTCTTTCTCAGGACAACAAGGCTACAACCCACTAGTGCTATTTCATGTCATACACAGGGACTTTAGTCCAGTACCACCTCAATTTTCGACCTAATGTGTCCATGTTCCATTCTGAATTGGAGCCATTCGCTGTATCAGTGTCCATTACTAGATAGAGAGTCTGATTAAAAAGAAATTATATTTTACAGGGTACTTTATGGCCCACCTTAATCAACGTTTTGGTGACACATTTCACAGAAAATTTGATAGTATTTTAATTGCAATAGATAATGAAGATCTGATGTGACTACTAGGAAGCGAAATACTTAAGAAATAACTTAATAATGTGGTGAAGAAACATTCATTAAAAATTATTGTTTTTTCATTTTTTGTAAATTAATTTTAATTATTATAAATACTTTCATTTCGTGAAACCTGAAATTGCCTTTGTGCTGGTAGTTTAACTAATAAAAATACAAAATAACAGGGAAACAGGGATTACATTGTTCTTCCAACAGTAACCCTAATATAAACCCTTCTCACAGTCTTCAAGCGAGCAAATGAAAATTGATACGATGGAAACTCTTTAGTCAGAGCTCTAGAACTAAAACAAATTACTCCCTCGTATTTTTAGTTCTAAGCGATGGAGTATTTGAAGTGTTGTTCTAATAAGTACTGGTATCAGTAATAGATAGGATGATTCATTAACTCTCTTTCATACAACAAACCTTAAAATATATTAAAGTAAAGGCTTGGTCAAACAAGAAGCGAACAATTCACAAAATTATGCATGTAGGTATCTTACTTTGATGCTCAGTATTGATTTTGGATGTCTGTGGGCGGCACTAAGTCCTGGACAGAAAAATTTTTCTACATTTTGAGTTTAATAAGGGTTCAGTACTTATATTTTCTAGATTACTCCGTAACATGTCATTTGGTGTTTCAGAATATTCATTCGCAGAGCTCGTTGTATGGGTCATACACTGTCGAAAAACATGTAAATCACAAACACCAACTGTAACAGATCATGAGAAAAGATGACAAATGGGTGCCATTTCATAGAGCAATAAGTATACATACTCATGTTAAAAGAGGCAGTGTGAAGGAAGTAATAAATTTATATGGATAGTTAAATAATGGAAAATTTCGAAAAGATCGAGGAACGAAAACCATAAACCAGGTATCCTCTTTATGAATATATTTAAAAATAAATAAACCTATCACGTACACAGTACAATAAACAGATATTTCCGTACCCAAAACGACAAGAATTGAAAAACATTCAACATCACACATTTCTAGTCTAAAATACCGTCAATCATATTAAATGTTTAAATAATTGTAGATATACAATAAATCAAGTACAAGGGCAGATGGATATACCTATATAAGACCATAAAGTCGTCACATTCAATTTGCTCAGTGCATGAATATCTATTTGGTCAAGAGAGTTATTTCAACACTACACACGTTTAAATGCACTTGTGTTTTCTCCAAGTCCCTCCACAACGACATGCTCTCAGCCATCTCTGATCCCACGCACGGATAGCAGTTGTTCTGGTTGAAACTTGAACCTGGGCTTTGCCACCACATCTGCAACACTGTTTCACAAGAAGGGGCTCTTTTCCAAGAAATATGTGGCGCAGAGTATCTAAACTTTGATCTGTAGCGAGACACCCTTCTATTACATTTTGATCTGGTTCGAAGACGAGACAATCCGGCTCAACACCAAACTCCAACTGGATAGGGATAGACTGGTAGGATAGTGAAGGTGACGCGATGCACACTATTGACGTAGTAGGATTCATTTGGGGTATCATGACCTGACTAGGAAGCAAACAACAATCGTCAATGAGAGTATCATCAGGTTCATGACTTTGCAGGACCAGCTTGGAAATCAATTTAAATAACAGAGCCAAAACATCCAGATTTTCCGCACTACGAACAAACGTTGGTAAGCAAGTTAACCGGATAAGTCCCCAAACTCGTACAATCACCAACAACTGTCTAAGAGTATTCAGAGCTTTCATGTCACGATAAAGCTCACTCACAGGTGCTTTACACTGCTCAGGAAGCCGAGCCAAAATATTCAGGGCAAGATCTGCTGTCCACTGAATTAACTGTTGCAATGATTGTAAAGTGCTCGGTTCAACAGTGAAATCTTTTCCACCGAGTTGCAAGAGGACTTTGTCAATATCTAAAAGATTTTCATTTAGTAACGCAGCGAGGCTTTCAGTCGGTCCCTTGTCGTGATTTGAGAATTCTGAAGGTCTCAATAATGATGTGAATGCAGTGGAAACGGAGTGCAGCATCAAAAGTGCAGTGAGGTCAGCTGATTTGGTTTGTCCAGTCATTGTCAATCTCGCAAGTGCCATTCTAAGCTTCAGATAACTTGCATAATAGAACTGCTGCGTTGATGGAGGCTGTCGATTGTAATTGTCGATTATTCTATCTACTATAGCATCAACTATAGTCTGTTGAATTGACACTAGAACGTCCCAATTATCGGTACCAGTTACAAGACAGTATTCCAAAAGAGCGCTAGCAATATTGACAGTCATTCCTACGCCAGGCTCAAGAATTGGTGGGATCTTGAAGATATATAATTGACCATGCGAATCAACAAGAGACAAAACACATCCCAACCAAGTCAAATCCATATGTGTTATTTTGGTACTCAACCTTTGATGCTTAATAGTGTCTTCTTGCCAAACGGCAGCAATCGATCTTGTTCCAACTGGTTTCAGAGAATCCCGATAAAGACAATGAAGGGTTGCATCTGAAGTGCACACCATAACGTAGGATGGCGGTGGGACTGATGTGGTCAACGCTAGTTTGCAGGTTGTCACACAAGTTATTGGGGCCGAAGTGGTGTAACATGTTTCAAATTGCCACGCAACAGTTTTAAATGGCTCGACAGTAGACTGGAAAATGCGATGCAGCGGTACAGCTTTTTCAGTCAATTGCCACACTTCGACCACACCACCTCTGTCAATGTTGGCAGACACTACTAGAGAGTCCGCATCTTCTCTAGTCACGAATTTCAGTCCAGTGATCTTACCCGCAGAATCTTTATTCTTCAAACTCTGGAGAAAAAAACTCGGTAAGGCTTGAGAACTGATGCTAAGACGTTCGTCCATATATTTTACTGATACACGATAGCATTGAACTCGGCATGCGACTTCATTGCTAGCAGCTACTACGAACTGCCCATTTTTACCGTAAGATATATCCACTGAAGACAATTTAACTCTCATTGGAGCCAAACTTTCAGACGCTATAATTAAATTAGCATTCCCAATGCCCGCGTCCTTGACCAAAGCAGCAGCACCGACTATACCAGTGCTCGTCATCACCAAAAACCCTTCGACAGCCCCACCACCGAATCCACGAACAGATGGAGAAAACTTTATGTAATTCATTTTTTCAGAATAAATACAACTGTCCCTTTTATCAGCAACGATGCTGATTTTCCTGCCATTGTGGAAGAAAGCTGCACCGATGATTGATTCTCCAGGAAATTCAGTTGAGCCAATGCAAGCCCACTGGTTCAAAATGTGTTCCCAAGGTGTAAAAACTGAAACGCTCCCTGTGTCAGTTGCAACCAACAATCTTTCACCAGCCGCATCCCACTCGAGGCTGCTAACCGTTCCCAAAGTAGATGTCACTTTGTAGCTATGCCAAGGAGTATTCAAATCCGAAACGTAAACATGAGATCCGTAGGTGTTCCCATTGGTATCTTCCAACTCGGTTCTCGTAGAGAAGGCGACAATGTTTTTAACGGAGATGCAGCACAACGAATTTCCTTCATGCAAACAATCGAAATCATTCAACGACTTATTGGAAACTATATGTTTCCTCCTTAAAATGTAAAGGACATCCATCGCACAGGAGCTACAATAGTTACAAATTCAACTCACGATACGTATAATTTGATAGAGATAGTTCAGTAGTAGGTCACGATTCCGGCGGTATCATCATCAGGAAAACTAATTGAGTCAATGAGTGTTTTTCACCCGAAATCCTTCAATTTCCTAATACCAGCACTGTTAGTTAACACGGATTCAGTAACGTTTGTTATAGAAATACTTCACAACACAATTGCGTCTTCGTTCCCTAACTAGAAACCGTCATACATCAAACAATTTCATTTAGTCAACTGGAACGTTGCTGTGTTTCTTGTAGTTTCTGTCCCCAGCTGTGAATGTTTCTTAAGTAGGCCTTGGAATGTAGTTGATCATGGAGTATTCCATTTCCCAGCAAAACGAAAAAACGTCTACTGCTACCTTCGTTCGAACTCTAAAAACAATAATAATTATAATTATTTAAAATATGATACAAATTATTTATGATTTCCAATTGCAATTCATGTAGAAGATAACAGAGAAGTCGGTTATGATTGCGTTCAGAAATCGATGTCCGTCAGTATTTCCGACCAAGGCTAAAAAATTAAGTAGGTCGACAAACACATGATTAGAAGTCAGCTGTTTTGCAATTTTGTACTCCGTCTTCAATTTTTTCTCATTTGCTGCAGACGAAAGTGCTCAACAATTGTTTTATCCGTTTCGTATTCATTTGAGTAGCCCCTGGTTTGAACAATGTCTCTTTCTCGGGGGATGTCTCTTTTGAGACATGTTCGAAATTCATCCCAAGTTACGGGAGTGTTTACTCAACAAGTACGAAATTCAGGTGGATTGTAAGTAACAATAATTACTCATTATAAAATTACTAACTAATCCTGAAAACTACTTATTTCGGCAATCTTTGGTTAGTGCTTTACAATAAAAAGTGTCGGGTTTTCAGATAGTATTCTTCAAATATATTTTGCCTGCCCTGTTCTCAGCCTATCCCCTTAGAGAGGAGGAAGGCACTGGACCCGATGCCCCCGGGCCCGGATTTTCTGGTGAAAATCTTTCTTTTGCTTAATTAGGTATCATTTTTCGACTTAATTTAGAGCTGAAAGCTCAACGCTGAATATAATGTAGGTACTTATTCATGCATTAAAAGTTTCAACCGATAATTCGGTCCATTATTTCTGGTCGTTATGAACCCATCTAGTTTGTGCTCTTGTCGGCTTGTAAGTTACAAGTTGTAACCTTAACTAAATTTAATTTGTCCTACTCGGAGCTGAATATGCAATTCAATGAAGTACCTGAATACTCTTGTATGTGCACTCGTTTAAAGGTATTTGCTAGTTTTAAGGTCGTTTGAAGTTATAGAAGCTCCCTCGTTTAATTTTAATTTAGTTTGGAAGTATTAATATAGAATTAACAAATATACACATACAAAGCTGTAGAACTCGATCGTTCTTAGTTTTCCACAATCGATATTCCTCCCTTAATTTTCCTCTTTCAAAATGGCTTAAAATTTATTATGGTTCATGGTCTCGGTAGTTCGTAGACGCTTTTTTGAGAGGTCTAGGATTTTGCCAGCTTCTCTCTCCAAGGTTCTGTCCCAGCCTCAGTGAGAATGCATTCATTTCAATGACTTATGTTCATCAGGGTGATGAGGATATCAAGGTGCTTTAAAGAAAACAAATTAAATGTTGAGGTCCAAAAATATTGATACCGCTGACTGACTTCGAACTCACGTCTTTACTCCTCAGTTAGTTATTAGGTACATGGTAAATAAATAATATTCATTAGTTGGGGTTTAGTTAGATAATGTCATAAATAACTAGTTTAGCTTGTAACTGATAACTAATTTAGGAAACTTTAGGTGTATCTAATTAGTCATGACATTCATTAATTAAATTGTAATCAACCAATGGCCCACTCTGACCTGTGCATAAGTCTCTTGTTGGTATGAGACTTGGAATTTCATTGTGAATAGTATAGGGAGCCAAAAGTAATTGTAACTAATAATTAATAGTTACTCAAAAATGTAGGTAGTAACTAAAACTTTTTGTTAAAAATAATGCGTCCATTTGGAACGAAATTGGTTATTAGTTTCTCAGTGCAACTACAGAAAATCAGTTTGCTAGCTAGCTAATTGTAGTTAGTTATTAGTTGCACGGTTAATAATGTTCATTTTTGGTGGAAATTATTAGCCTGAGGGCTATTCGTTTGTTAGAATTTAGTTAAATATGTCGTGAATGACTAATTTTATTAGTTACAACTAAATTTTTCTTAGTTGAAAGTGTGTAACTATTACATGATTCAGTCATAATTTAATCTGACAACTCAATTAGTTAATAGTTGCGCACTTCTAAATGAGAAGTGCCTAAACTTAAATTTAGTTACAACTAATTAGTTGCGTTAATTAAATAAATCACCTGTTGACTAATGCCTCACACTGGTTATAGTAACCATTGAGCATGTGCTAACCAGGAATCGATTGTCACAATCGGTACACCATCACTGATACCTGGAGAAGGTCCTCTGTTTACCTTAGATGGTTTTTTGTTAATTGGGTGGGCGCAATCACTAACATGAATTATTGGAACATAGATTTATAAAAATTGGTGATTATGAGAAAGCTATTCTACCCATCCGATTTGGCAGAGATGGTTTCAAATATTTCTTCCCAATTCAAAAAGATTATAGCATTCGCACTTTGGATCGAACATTTTGCTAACACAATTGAACTTCCCGCTAATTGAATGGAATTGTACACAAATTGAATCAAACATTCCGCAAGTTGAATTAAACCGTATAAAAATCTGTTGTTTTAGTCAACACAGAAGATACAATTTCAACAATACGTAAACAGGGCAGGTCACATGTTACCAGTCAAATTAGACTGACGGCCTATTAATAATAAAAAATTATGATAAAATGTCAACATTTCTGAAAAGCATCAATGAAGAATCGATATAATTTTTGGTTCATCAGGTGGGCTTTGATTTCATTCGACAGAAATGAAACCTTTGCAGTTGTTTGAATTGTTGTACAGTAAGAATTGCGATTAACTAGCAATATCACGAATAACGTTAAACTTACTGGTAAGTAACGATTGAATTACAGGGGCGTATCTATGTCCAATTTCTGTATGATCACATTATATGCACCTATGGATATTTTTTAAAACTAGATCGGGTTCCTAATCATGATAATTAAAGCAAGACAATTTCAGTAAGTACGATGAACGCTTGATTGGATGATTAACTCAGAGGTTTATTATCTATAAAATCTGGAAGTGCGGCAGAGAATGTTAGAGCCGTCCTGTACACATTTTGTTGAAATTGTACATTCCGTACGATTTCGTTCGACTGAAATAACGGATTTTCCTCGGTTTCATTCAGTTTGCTGAAAGTCTAATTTAATTTGCGGAAAGGCTTAATTCAAACTGCGAATGCTGTATAAGTGAATGCTAACTAATGTTTCTCTTTTTCAGATATTCCTACCGTTGCGGCGCCTACCCGCCCACGAAGTTCCAAAAATATGGCTCCGAGTTCCTCATGGGTTTCATGTGGTGGTGGATGCTCTACCACATCGTGACTGAACCCGATCACATTTTGGTAATAATTGGAATTTTTCATTTCAACGATTACTACAATTCTTCATCGATGAGATGAACAATCGGACCGCATTATGCAATTACCTCTTAAGTGACAAAATGTCCAAATTCGAGTTTTCGGTGTCGTTGGATTTGCCTAGCCCCCTCGATTTCTTTGGGTATTAGCGCCCTCTTTCTGTTATAAAAATGAACCAATTCCTAATATGCTGAGCGACATTCACAGAAAAAAGGAATTTTGAATTTCGCAATTACCTACTGAGCGCCGCACCATGAGAAAAGTGTATGCAATTACCAAAGAAACGACACATGAATCGGTGGTTAGTTTGGATTTTCCCTATTTCCCTGCGGGCGCCCTATTTCACTGTTTCATCCTGATAGGGGTGGCCGATTGTTCATTGCAAACAATCGATTGTTTCGATGCTTTCGAAAAGAAACAATCGATTAAAAATCGAACAAATTTAATGCCCTTTAATTTTGAAAGTTTTAATACGAAATAACAACGTATTTGTCATTGGAATATATATTTTTATAATTATTGTTGAATTATAAATCATAAATTAACAATGACAAAAAAGTAAAGAGCGTAGGCACATGAAAAAAGAAAGGAAATTCAATTCCATCTAGAATGCACTGATTAGCTTTAAAAAAAAATTGCATATCAGCATTCTGGGGGTCAAGGCAGCTTCTATTTTCAGTTCTATGTTCCCAGCTTCAGAAAAAATTCGTTCTGATGACTCTGATATAGCAGGAATTACGAAATATCTTCTGGCGATTGAACTCAATGTACTATATTTGTCTTTGTTCTTCTTCCGCCATTAAAAAATATTTGTATCACCAGGTACAGGCAGCTCCTCGACATATTGTCTCACACAAATGAGGGTGTCCACAGTGGCTGTTAGCTGAGTTTTGTCAGCTTCTTTCGCTGCTTCCAGATTCTGGAAAAAAACTCTTCTTAACACTAGGTTCTAGTGTACTAGGACTCCCAGGCTGAGGAACTTTTTGCAGGTGTGGTCTCTGGCTAGTCTACCAGTGAATCCAAACTGTGAATTTTCTAGAAACATTGTTCAGCTGACATTCGTAAAAATAGATGAGCATCTGGGTAAATATTTCAAATCCCAAGAGCAATTCGTTTGTAATGAAAACTATCGATTGTTGGAAAACACACTATCACAATCGACCACCTCTACTTCCTGATACTTATTATCATATTTTTTCCAAGCCTTTCGATTCTGAAAGCCTGTTTCTTGATAAGTATGATTTCGGGGGGTAAGGGATTCTTGATATCTACGAGGGGATTCCAACTTGACATCAAGAAAGGGGTTTCACAAACCTGCGCCTCAATATATGTGACTCTCCACAAGCCAAGTTGAATAACTTGCAAAGCATGCTGCGTCTCACTCCTACAATAGACTGTAAGGAACTAGTTATACTGGTTCCTCTACTAATTTTACTTTCTCTTCTGAAGGAAGACAGTGGTTTTTAGGCAAAGTTCTGGTTAGCAGATCAGTTGGAGTTGGCAAGGAGTATTTAGGATGTTTCCAGACGGTGGTACGTCTGCAGCATCAAGCTCAAACTGACAGAGTTACGGGTGACGGTGTTTCCGTGACATATAGTCCACGTACACCAGTCACTCTAACTTGGAATAGGATGGATATTGAGCAGAGGAAGTCGATGATTCCAGATCTATGTCCGCAGCATCAGACTTCATATCTCAGTTTTGAAGAGAGGGGTTGAGCAGGTGACTCGATGTTTCCAGAATACAACTTCTGCGGACATCAGAGTTCTTACTCGAGGGTGAGGCTAAAGCTAGTAGGGTGTACCTATTATAACCTACACGCAAGAGGGAGTAAAGTAAGTAAAAGTAAAGTAAACAAGGAAATTCACCTTGGATTTTCGTCCAACTACTCGGAGTTGTTGCAGACTGCCAGCCGTCCTCTAGAGAGGATTGGAACTAGGTCTGACGATTTTGCTCGTGGCTTCCCATTGCCTCACGCCTCTGGGTTGGGAGTGATTTGGATTCACGTGATATCGAGATCAGAGGTGAACTGTCAGGTATACAATACTTGATAGGATTTTGGCCCTAATCATTGGTGCCTGCCAGATTCGAACCGGGCAAATCAGTACTCTTACTGAAAGTAAACAACCAAAGGACTGATGCCTTAGCTCGCTTGGACAACCTGTCCCGCAAGAGGGGGTTATTTGGGGGTTTTAGCAGTAATAAGGCAAAGTTTTCAGCTTAGGAGAGAGCTCACTGACCAAGTGAAGTCCCAGCTCAGTGTTGGGGTATTTATGCCTGGTCGTATCCCTTCTTCATCCTTCCCCTTCCCGAGGAAGAAGGGCCCGGCCCTTGCGTCTTGGTCCCTGCGCTACTCCTGTTGATTGGAATAATTGTGTCCTCCAGGGTAAGTTCCCTTACATAGAAAACCCATTTTATACATCTTTGATTTCCAGATAAGATACGGAAATGAAACAATGAAAGATGTATCAAATTTGTCAGGCTATGGTTAATGAATGTGGTCAGTTATTGACCATTTTCAATATTCTCCAGTGTCGATATTTTATTATAATAAATGTTTATATTACAATGAATCATTTATTTACTTAAAATGGGAAATATATCCCTATATATTTGCAAGTGTTCATATTTTTCGCTCTTCATTACCTTATGAGACATTCAAAAAGAACAACTTCAGTTGAATATTCCATCTCCATTTTGTGGCCATTCAAAGTAGGTACTTAGATGAAGTGTACAACGATGAGAAGGGCTGGCGGTTAGTCTTCCTGGTTTTTCATTATTTAGTTGAATATACATATTCAATAACCTAATAAGCGACAAATAGGCGGTTGTTTGGCGTTTGCGTAATTAGCTTTTAGCACTTATTGGTTTTGCAAAGAGCTACTAAACGACAAAACTGCTAGATGGGCTAGTTTTTGTTTGTCTTTGAAACTATCAGAAAGTTTACTACAGAACGAAGTTACTTTAAAATCGGCCGAAAACAACTCTTTCCGGTCGTTCGAAATCTTTTTTCGCGATTTCACAAAATAAAATAAAATTGTCGCTTAGTAGGTATTTGCATACCGCCGTCCAATCATGATAATTATGTTCGATATCATCGATTTCGATAATTATTATAGATCATTAATTCGTTTCTAGGGTGAATTTCCTTGGCCGAATGCGAAGAAGTGGACAAATGAAGAATTAGGCATACCTGACGACGATGTCGATTGAATGAGTGTTCATTATTTATTCAAATTTGTAAAAACAATGTATAGTTGAAATTATATAAAAATTAAACTGGTTTCTCTTATTTGATTAGTATTTATTGTACATTACATGAAAATACGCACGACAGAATGCATATGAAAGGTTTAAATGCAAAATCTTGAGAACATTAAGGAAAAAATCAATTTTGATAACAAGGTACGGAAAATAAAGCAAAGTGTACAATCGTATTTCGATATCATCCCTTTAGATGACATTATCCACTCATTTCATTCATTTTTGACACCTTCAAACGTGAGTTTGAACATTTGGCGACGAGACCAGTGCGTTTATATTTCAGAAAACCTCATGTGCTGCCCTAACACTTTCTCAGCCTTCCTCAACAGTTTTTCTTTCCCTCTTTCTTTCTTCGTCCGGCTGGAGAGCCTCTCTTCACGGTCATGCCGGATCACATCCCAGTACTCTTTTTCTTCATTCCCTGGAAAGCATCATAATATAAGCTTAACGAGTTTTCATAGAAATACAAATAACTATGGTCCTAAAATCTGAAAATTCAAATACAGCTGTCCCTCGATAATCCGACAGTTAAGGGACCGAGAGAGTGCCGGATTACCAAAAATGTCATATTATCAAAGATGTTTTATTCTTAATGCGTTTCAACACAATGAAGTTTAAAAAAAAGGAAGAAACAGTAAAGGAACATGCAATTTATTAATACTAGGATACAAAATGACGACAGTACAATGTACATGTCATGTAAGTTTTCAAAAGAAATACGGAAAGAAACGGGAGATGCATGTTGCTGTCGGCAGCGCGTCGGACTCGGAGTACGTCGGATTTTCGATGTATTCGAAAATTTTTTTTCATCGAAATCCGTTTTGAAGTATTCTGAATATGATTCCTGGATTTCAACGCTGATATATACATACAATTTTCAAAAACCATAAGCAGTCAAGAACTTTACAACAAGTTATAGTGATGAAAAAATGACCTAATCTGATTTTTTTTTGACCTGCTACGTTTCTGTCTAGGAGCAGGACCCTATTCATACAGTGATAATATTGTTCAGAGGTTGAGAAGTTTTCACATTACATAAACTGGTGTATGAGTGGGAAATGGTCAAACATAAGAGGGTACAGACTAACTTTAGAAGCGTTACAAGCAAATTCCTTTGAGTGTTGTGGCAGGTCAAATATTTAAGAAAAAATACGTAAACCAGACTAGATTGGACATATCTCCACCTCAATAATATTGCTGGACTAGTCACAACCAAACCACTGATTTACAAATATATATATAATTTAGGGGAACCGTCCGCCCCCATCGCCGTGACCTCTGGTGTGAAACAAGGATGTATCCTATCACCTAGAGTGTTCCTGGTCGTGATGGACGAGGTAATGCGCAGAGTGGTAGGGGGAAGTTGAGAGGGATCCAGTGGACGCTGACGGAAAGGTTGGAAGACCTAGATTTTTCAGATGATGTCTGCCTCCTAGCGTCTAGGTTTCAAGACATCCGGGATAAGCTTGCAGACCTCGAATCCCTGCCCGGGAGTATGGGCTCAAAGTGAATGCTGGTAAAACCAAAGCCATGCGGATACATTTTACCTTCAATCATCCCTTCCATGTTGATGGAACGGTGATTGAGGACGTTGAAAGCTTCACATATTTGGGCAGTGTGGTATCGAAGAAGGGTGGCACAACTGAGGACGTACCGACACGAATTCGAAAGGCAAATGCAGCTTTTTTCCAGTTGTAACCAGTTTGGAGCGCTCGGGAGATTTAAATAAAAACTAAACTGAGAATCTTTGGCTCGAATATCAAGGCGGTTCTTCTGTACGGTTTTACTTTAATCACTAGGTTTCAGAGTTTACATCTGAGTTGGACGCAGGGATGTAACCTTGATTGTTGAGACTGTGTTGGAGCATTTAAGACCTTAAAACTCCAGGAATAGTTTCGGATCACCTCAAAACGAATTAGCATGATGATAATTTTTATTTCAATTTGGAGTCATCGCGTTAGCTTCATTTTATTTGAAAAATAGGTGTAAGAATTTTAGGAGCAGAACTTTTTGTGAACTAAAACTAACCACAAACTAAAATTAAAAACAAATGTTTAAATAAATTCGAACCTTCGAGGATTCTGACGTTGTCCCAAGTGCTCGATTCGCAAAACGTCTTGGCGGCCTCGTTGCTGGACAGCCTGACCGTCACGTTGGTAGAGCCCTCTTTCACGTCGATGTACTTCACATCCGAGTTGATGGAATTCACATCTCTCTAATGAAACACGCATTTTAATCATCTCCAGTTTAATGTCTACTCGAGGCAAATAGTTCTGGAGCCAAAGACGAAAATGGCTGTTCATTTCAGGTGTAATGTGTTCTTAACTTAACTAACAAGGTAAACTCAACTACGATTTGTAACTACTTCCAAGATTTGTATTCAGCGATTTCCAGCTTAGACATATTTCCCATTGACTTCCAGCACGCAAAAAATGTAGATTCTGCCAAATCTATAATTATTATTGTTTAACTACCGGAAGAAAAGAATTGAAATTTCTTGGGATCAAATTGGTATTGTTTCTTTAATGCTGTTACAACTTTTATAAGTGTCTTTTCTATAAGAACTTCATGAGCACTGGAAATTGATCAGGAAACTTAAAACCAATAGACTAAAGTCATATTTTTTTACTCCTAGCAAATTGAGAATTTATTCATATAGTTTGAATTAAACAAAGTTTAAAACTCATAATTCTGGACCCTGTAATAGATAGACCAATAATCAAAACTTTGTTTGAACCCGGAGTTACACTGTAAAAAAACTTGTTGGACTCTGAACCTGAAATTGTTTTATTTTATTTGCTGAATTTAAATAAAACTCCTTTGAATAGTATTGTAATTGAAGAACGAAACTTTTGTAATTGATATTCTTGTAAAAAAATGCAAACAAACTTGTAACCAATCAAAAAACAGGTGTAAAATTTTAGGAGCAGAACTTTTTTGAACTAAAACTAACCACAAACTAAATTAAAAACAAATGTTTAAATAAATTCGAACCTTCGAGGATTCTGACGTTGTCCCAAGTGCTTGATTCGCAAAACGTTTGGCGGCCTCGTTGCTGGACAGCCTGACCGTCACGTTGGTAGAGCCCTCTTTCACGTCGATGTACTTCACATCCGAGTTGATGGAATTCACATCTCTCTAATGAAACACGCATTTTAATCATCTCCAGTTTAATGTCTACTCGAGGCAAATAGTTCTGGAGCCAAAGACGAAAATGGCTGTTCATTTCAGGTGTAATGTGTTCTTAACTAACAAGGTAAGCTAACTACTTTCAAGATTTGTATTCAGCGATTTCCAGCGTAGACCGTTTCCCATTGACTTCCAGAACGCAAAAAAGAGGCACGATTTGGGAATTGATCAGAGAAATCTATAAAGAGTACAATTTGATTCATCTTTTGTCCTCCCACTTTTCAACAAGATTCCCACGTTTCCAAATACCTGGGCATTGACTTCCAGCAAAACTGGTGAAAACTTAGAAAGAATGAATGGCTTATTGGCAGCAATCCTGTACAAGGCTTCTGATTAAGCCTGGCTGAGCACAGTTGTGGGGCTGTACAGCTCCAACCAATAGAACTGATTATAGGTTTTAACTACTTCCAAGATTTGTATTCAGCGATTTCCAGCTTAGATCGTTTCCCATTGACTTCCAGCACGAAAAAGTGGACAATGTAGATTCTGCCAAATCTATAATAGCCCGATCTAGGCAATTGTTAGTAACTACCATATTTCAGAAAAGAATTGACATTTCTTGGGATCAAACATTTTGTTTCTTCATGCTTTACAACTTTTATAAGTATAAATATTTCTATAAGAGGCACGGTTTGCGAATTGATCAGAGAAATCAATAAAGAGTACAATTTGATTCATCTTTTGTACTGCAAACTGAACATAACGGACAGAGTTTCTTACTCAGAAGGGAAAAAGTTATCGAAATATAACAGCACACCTTGTCCCGAAGTAAACACGTATTTTCGTCTTCCGCTCAAGAAGTAGAAGTGCATGAACGTGAAAGACACACTCACCTTGAAGGATTTTATATCTACGATAGGTTCTTCTAGAACGATCCTCACGAGAATACCAGGAACGAAGTCATTCGGGATCGTGGTAACGCTGTTGTTTGGGATTTGATCTTGTTCTCTCAAAGGAGTTTTCTGTTTTGCGTTGTCCGATTTCATTTGAGTTTGCGACAAATGCTTCTTCAAAAGACTCATCTGCTCTTTTTGAGCTTTCAAGTATTTGTTTCTGAGAGTCTTCCAGTCCTTCCTACAACAACAAATAAAATAGCGACCTTCCATCAGAATATGCTTGAAGTAAAGGGTGGCGCAAATGAGCCGGGTGGATTTTAAATAGTAGCCAAATCGGCAATGTTGAAGATATCAGGTTGAAATTAATTTCAAAATGTTAAGCAACAAGGGAAATTTATTACAGAAAACAATGTTCGTTAATTATGAAAGCTCTTGGCATGATGATGTATGCTGTATGTACACTGCCACTCGCAAGAAAGTTAAAGCAACACTTAGAAGGAACAGATTGCGTTCAAGCCGTAAAAAGTGGCAGCACGTTGGATGTTGCCCAATATGAAGGAGCTGTGGTATCAAATTTGTGAGAAGTGGCTACACGACGTAAAGCCACTGAGCTTGTAGCCAGCGAGCAGCTTCTGTCAACACTACCCACAAGGCAGCAAAGGACAAGAGAGGCGTCCCAATGGCTCAGCGTCCTCCCTTTGGTGGCAGACAACTTCGACTTGTAGCAATCCCAATTCCGCAATGCACTGTACATTCGGTATGGCTGGGAACCGAAAGTGTTGGCAGTTTGGTGCGACGGATGCGGGAGTCCCATGGACATGAATCACGTCCTCAACTGTATGAAGGGAGGCCTGATCAAACAGGGACAAGACCTCGTCCGAGATGAATGTGCTAAAATAGCGAGCCTTGCATGGAACGGCGTGGTCACAGAACCAGTTTTACGTGAAAGTGCTGATGCAGGCTTGGTGGCGGACATGAAGGTCCATGGCGTGTGGGACCGTCAGAGACCTGCGTTTTTCGATACCCGCCTTATAAACGCTGACGCAGTCTCTTACTCCTCCATGGACTGGCCTACCATTTCCCGGCATGCAGCCCAAGCCAAACACGCAAAAATACGACAGGGTCGCTGAAGACCTGAGAGGGTCTGTCACGCCACTCGTCATTTCATGCGATGGCGCATTACATAAAGAATATGAAGCCTTCCTCAAGAACGTTTCCTTATAGCTTACGTGGTCGAAATCCTACTCCCAGGTGATGATGTGTGCGTGAGTGAAAACTCAATTCTCAGTTCATTGAGCAGTTTCCATGAGGCTAAGGGGCCCGAGGAAACACGTTTGAGGACTTGGACTGGAGGACGGAGCAGCAATTTGGCAACCAGAAGAATTAAATCATACACACACACATAGTTAGGGAAAACAATCAGATTAGTTTGGCAAAATCAATTTGAATTTCTGGTATATTATCAAATTGAAAATTTTGGCAAATTAATTTCAACCTTTGGCACAAATCAATTTTAATATTTTTGGTATCATAATTTCATCTTTTGGCATATCAATTTATACTTTTCACAAACCCAACTAATCCAACATTCCACCCCATATAATGATCAATAAATGCTTTTTTCTCTCTCTTATGTCCACCAAATGTCTTCCTTCTAGGGCGATGCATTCTTGGAGTCGGTCCTTCAAGTTTTGCAGACAGCTTTTTGTGAAAAAAAGTAATATTTAATAGGTTTGGTTACGTTTACCTGACTGATCATCACGAAGTTATTTTGAGGACATGAAATGTAAGTGAATATCTCCCATCACCAAGCATAATTGGATTCGTCAGGACATTTTGTTTCCAAAAAGCTGTACCGTCCATTTAGTGCACTGATTGAAGCTGTTTTCCATCTAATTATTGTTTCATTTAAATCAGATCAACATACATTATTTTGTGCGTTAAAAGGAGTCACTATGTTGTATATCCATGATGACATTGTCCACTCTAATAAATCTTGATATATTACGATTTTATAATCAGAGGTCTATCTGAAAAACTTGTAGAAAAAATCCATCCACAACGTGAAAATCATGTGTATAGAACAAAGTGATTTACAGACTTACTGTTGGTCGGTAAGAATTTTCTAAATTGATGAACCATTTCAATCATTTTCTGTTGGTTACCTCATTGTCTGTTAATCCTGAAACCTTATCTATTTCTGAAAATCCCGTTCCTATGTGAAAATACATAAAGCCTTTAATGGACTCCAAATTCCCCAAGCTGCTTTGCGCCGTTGGCTTTTCCCAAGCCACCCTTTTTCTGGCAACGGTCAGTCACTCGTAGTCGCCCCCCTAGCACCCTGGGGTAGTTGTAACCCCGTCCCTGATTGGTTTCTACTATCCCCCACTCTCTGCTCCCTGCGATTCCCCGCTTTAAATTTTCTTCACTTCCCCTCCAAACAAAATTTTCCCGTTTTTGTTCAACAGAATCTGGAGTCAGTTCTCTCCTTCGTTTTAGCCGGCTCTTACACTCTTCTTAACTTGGCTCTCCTAGGACCTCCTTAATATTGGCTGGGATCTACGAAACATCTTTGCATCACCAACTTACTTTGTAAGAATTTGCAATCCACACGACTGTATGGGTTCTTTCTTCGATTTCTTGTTTTTCTTCTTCTTGCGTTTTCTCTTTCTCCCTTCTTCACTTACACCATTACTTTCTTTACAAACGCCATCACTGCCTGCAGTTAGTTTCTCATCGCCCTCAAAATCAGATGCTTAAACATTAAAAATACAGTAAATGAATTAGTACCTAAATTTTAAAATATAGTTGATTACGAAGTACTAAATGAGTTCGAATAATATATATAAATACTTTTAGCTTCTATTGGCTCATTTTCCGTAGATTTGACGGTATCAGGATTTTCAGAAGTTTTATTGGTTGCTTCCGAAGTTTCACGGCTTTGGAGTCTCGATCGTTTTTTCGGAACAATACCTGGATCTTCCAATTCACGTTTAGCGGCTCCTAAAGGGACAAACAGTAATGGCTCAAAACAAATTATTTACGATTCAATTATGAAAACGTAATTCACAATATTCTACGACATTATTTTTCTGTCAGACCTCTGTCAGTCAAATGCTGTGTATCTTGATGTCTCGAGGTAGTTGTTGGTTGGTATTTTCTTCTGGAAGTACTTCCAAGTCATCTCCTTTGCTTCGCAGTTTTCTTTTTTTAGCATCATCCGCTCGATCGTCATGTTTCAACATTTTATTCTTCCTATGCCCTTCAGGTTCATAAGGAAACGCTAATCGATTTTGGTCTTCGTTGCTACGAATACTCAACAACTCTCTCGGATCTTTGTCACAAGACAGATAATTGCCAGCTTTCTTGAAACTCTATGGACGAAGAGAAATAAATTACAATACACACGCTAGATAACTAAATTGAATGTTTGACTGTCTAAAGAACCAGAATGAGGCAGGAGAGTACAATTCGTATGAATACTGAATTGTGTTTTAAAAAACTTACTTCCTCAACTGCTTTCACGGTTTCTGGATCTGAGAACTCTACAAATGCAAACCCTTTTGGTTTTTGGGTTTTCAGAAATTTAGGAATAGAAATGTAATCGACCTGTCCGAAGCAAGAAAACACGCCTTTCAGCCAATCATGATCCGCATCAGCAGGAATTTGCTCCTAAAACATTGATGAAAATTAACATTTTTAATTGTCTCGAATAAAAAATAAATTTAATTTATCAAGTCTACGAGCTACGGAAGATTTAAGTTGAAATCAAAATAAGACCACGAAAAATTGCAATAAACAACGAATAGATCAACGTTCTTCCTAGTTGATATCTAGCTAAATGGATCACTAGAAGGCCAGAGACAATACTTTCTAGGTAAGCTCAGAAAAGAAACCCACGAACAGAAAAACTGAAATTTAACGAGATAAATTAAAAATAAAGGCAGAAAGAATGATTCCACTTGTTCTCCTCTAGCTACTGTCCAACTTAATTGAAGGTAGGGAGGGCGCGTTGTGGCTGGTATATTTCTATAGTATCCACCTTGCTCAGGGGGCTGTTGCCAGTAATTCGTTCTAGTATCCAAGCTCAGTCTGTGTATTAAAGAAAACCCTCCCAATTTTTTAAATGATGAGCGAATCGATGATCATACACCAACCTAAGAGGTCTCATTCGATTTATGGTACTAATTTCATAGAAAAAAACTTCCCTCTTACATTGAAAGATCTTGAGATTTGAATTTTTTTGTATTTCAAACCTAAAATATTTAGCCTTAGGGTTGGTAGAGAGTGACGCCGATATAGGAGGATTATCCTAGCCCATATGTGATTTTTGAGACAAGTTTCCTTTAATTTGAACTAGTAGTTCCAGAGAAAAGCTCAGGATGGCATAAAGACGGACTATTTAAATGAAAGTGTTGGATGCATCTTAAAGTAGAGCAAAAAATTTTGAAAAGGTTCATTATTAAAAGTGATAAGCCAAAACTCCCCCTTTTTGCCAATAAAAGGCGCTTCGTTGTGGACCTTTTTCGATTGGGCACCATTTTGGCAATTAATTTAACCCCAGAATTCCCGATATTGTTGGTTCCCATTACATCACCGTTCAAGGTTGGGACGAGGCGCAGAGGTTTAAATTGAAATTTTGCAGGACAAAAACATGTTACTGATTTGAAAGTGATACCTCTTCCTTTTTGTTTAGTTGGAGAAAAGGGAACGAAGTATCGTAAATACGAGAAAAAAATATATTTTCCGTAATTCAAGATTTGGATTTGGGTTTATAATAAAATAAATGAATTACCAGCCCAGATTATGGTAAACGTAGTCACCATGTGACTGACGGGGGAAAGCAACAAAATATCTCAGTGGGAAATTAAATCAAGTTTTGTGATTTACTCACGGTTTCCATTCAGCGTATGAAAAAGAATCACTTCTTATGAGTAGATACGCACTTGATTAATTAAATAAATAAAATCGCAAACTATTTTAAAAGAATAAAAACTGGGCGATCGCCGTAAACGTAGAAAACATAATCATATACAACCTTTCAGGAGGTACCTCTTTTTCCAGGTTACTACAATTAATCATTTCAACATGCCCACGGTATCTAGCGGTATTGCTAGGTACCTCCTGGACCTAGTTCGCGACGTCGCCGCTAACCATCATTTAAATCAGATTTCTCCCTTCTACATGATTTTTTATTGTCGTTGGATTGCTACGTGACAAAAGTTAAAGAAGAAACAGGTTTGAAAAATTATTTTTAAAACTATGGATTAGCACAGACAAGCCCCCTTCTTATCCCAGCTAGTTATCAGCCCAGCCCTTATCTTGCCCCATCAAGATTTGCAAGTCTTCATTTATCTGTGCATTCATCGGACAACAGTCCGCAGTCATTGTCAATAAGCGAATGCATTTTCATCTCTGCTCAAAGTGTGGGAGTTTTAACACGTTTAACCACTCTGATTCCCCAGTGGACTCTTCCTACCAGTCCATCTGAAGTATTGACTGGGAGTACCCCTAACTCACACAATCGAGCAAGGCCTATCCTGATAGCTGCATCTAATGCACCATTCAGCGTAATTGGAGATGTTACTTCACCACTGATATTGATGTAAAACTTGAGATAGAAGAAGAAGAAGAAAAATGTTTATTGCAAAACACGCATAATAACAAAATAGAATATATAAACATATATTCGACATGGCATAATGCCGTCTGTCTAGTTGGCCACAGTGCAGATTAACAATATACATATAAATGTGTATATATAATACAGGCGTTACATTTCATACGCATCAAGTAAATTAACAGAAAATGTTTCATTCTCAAATTCAGGATATCAAGGGTTAGAAGAAATTATAACGGGGCACAATAGTCTATCTACATATTATATCTTAAATTCCCTATACCTAGATGCACCCCAATTTACGCGCCACTCCACAAACATCCCATTGATCACTTGCGTCTCAGAAATAATTAAATTCCCTCAGCAGTTCCAACCTATACCTTTGTGAGCTTACATTATAGAGGTGTAGCCCCTGCCAATCCCTGCCATTCAGGACCTCCACTAGTTCCTCATCCGACAAATATGCCTTCTTCAGACACCTGACCCTAAACTCAGCCAACACTGGACATTTTGCCAGATAATGCCTCGTATCCTCGGGGACCTTTAAATTCAATAATGCGCAGTCATATTGTTGGTCCGGCCTATTGGGGATCGTGTTCAAATTGAACAATTCACCCCTTGCTCTCAGAACATTCCCAATCATTCATCCATTCATCGAACTCGTGTATCCAGTGCTTTCGTCCAACTTGAGATAGTGTCAGCATAGCAATTACATAATAAATTCGCCTCACGGTTCATCAATTAAGTTGAGAAAATGTCATTTACAATCATATAGAGTAGCACACGAGTTGGCCCAACGACAAAACCAAATCAGCCAAAGTTCAGCCTACTCCTGCTTCTAAAAAGAGCAAACACTTGACCCCTCATCGAGTTTGAATGGCTGGTCGTATGGTGCTCCCGTGGTCTCATGCAGCTCATGCAATTTAAATTAATCGAAAAAACTTCTTTCATTTCAAAATTTCAAAGATATAGGACAAGTCAGATTCAGAATTTCGACCAATTTCAGACATCAAAGTCCAATTATTTAAAAATTGGTTTTATCCAAAACATTCCGGACCCACGGCGGTCATTTTGATTCCATTTCAATTTCAGAATGTGATCAATATCCGGATGGGAGCGGTTTCTGAAATTGATGGAAAATCGATTATTACATCGAAAAGTCTGAAATTGGTATTGGAAATTTTGTTGCTTTCATTGATTTTGGAAAATCTATAGATAGTCATTTTAAAACAGCCAGTTTTGATTTACTTCTTTGAGTTGATTGAAAGTCCAGGCACATGTACAGAAAATAATAAGGAAAGTGGAACCTTTGACCAATAGTGTGCTGACATCAAAGAATAATTATTTAAAAATTGGTTTTTATAACACTAGCACAAAACATGGGGCTGGACCCAAAATGAAAAGTAGTTTGGATGTATATACATGGAATTACGATTATACTTACAACGTATATTTCACATTCTTCGATATTCTCTTTCTTCCTTTGTGGCTTCTTCAACTTGACCATTTCATCATCTGACACTTCCAGCACGTCAGACTTTTTAAGGGCTTTGATTATTTCGTTTTTATCCAAAGTCAACGCGCGTATCTTGTTATACGTCAGGAAATCAGCCAAAGGAACACCTATGAAAACGTTAGGCACATTTGAAATAGTTACAACACAAATTTCCCAGAATGGGTTTCTGAATTTTGTTTCATGAGCAACCCTATCCGCTTCGGACCCCTCATTTTACTAATTTGTAGGATTATTGTTAAATAGAGGGCATACCAATTTTCTTCTTTTTTTTTCAAGTGAGTTACTCAAAAAACTAGGTTAGAGACAAGATATAGATAGTCCCAAACGAATTTCAACGCTTCCAGAATATAGAAGCATTTGGATTTTGCAGTGAAGTTGTTGCAGTTGCAGTTTATTAGGAAATCGTTCCATAACTTTTACTTTGCACCGAACTATTTGATGTTTCTGGAGACCGGGCTTAATCCACTATCAGTTTACACTGAATAACTCCACTCTGAGTATTTGTTGAGGGTTTCAAAAATGTCTCGTCTTTTCTCCTGTTATCTAGTTAAATAACTGAGTTATGATTTTTCAAAATTCGTCCTAATCTCTTGGCTCACCCTGTATAATTACACCCATTAATACACACAACACACAAATATATTTTCCTAATTCATTTGAAAGTAAGAAAATACCTCCTAATTGTTCAAGGCGCTGGGCAGTCTGCCTATTCCTGCTAAGGTTTGACGGACTGAAGTAGAACTCCATTTGATTTCTGATGCCGTACATCAATTTATTTTTGCGTCCTTTGCGAGCTTTCTTGTCTTTGTCTCCTAGTGCGTTCTCACTGTCAGAAGGAGCACATATTTTCTTACACTCCACCGCTTCGACCTCCATTGTAGACGAAGATTTGTACAGATCCGCTGGGAAATAAAATCAAATTTCGTTAAATTCAATATTAATACAATTATTTTGTGAAAATGATCGCTCCTGTATTGCAAAGGACACGTGGGCCATTTCAAAATGTCAGTCACATTTGGGTATCGACTTTTCTAAAAAATAAAAGTTGAAACATGATCAATTTTTTTGTTTCTAATCAATCAATGCAGTTCTCTCGGCATATTACAGAAGTGAGCACACATAATCTTGAACTGTACTGCCGATACGCCATTTAAAAAAAAAAAAAACTTAATAGTGGGTGAGGGTAGTGGAGTGACCACATTCATTCCGAATCTCTTAATTTGGAGCGTTATATCTGTTTATTCACGTCAGAAACGTTTCGTCCCGCAGCGGGGACTTCCTCAGTCTAACTATGTATAACTACTGGCATACTTTAGGCATTGACATGGTGGTGCCACCACACATCTCTTGTTTGTTTGTTACTTTTAGTTTTGTAGTTGACGTTAAACTGTTCACTCCTCACTGTCCATATACTCAAGTTGGTCATATTCTCTATTGCTTAGTTGTTTGATCTCAACTGCGTTATTTAGTTAAACAATTTTGTTTTGTTATAAATATCAAAAAGGCGAGAGAGGAACTGCAACATAAATTAAAATTATTGAATTAGTGACGAAACGTTTCTGACGTGAATAAACAGATATAACGCTCCAAATTAAGAGATTCGGAAAAAAAAACTTTTGTAGGGAGTGAGGTATATACTACTATTTTTCCCCCTCTTCAGCCTCCAACCTCCATGGGAATCGCCACTCAAGTATTTCAATTTAAGTGAGTGGAACAGCACTCATAGCTCAATTTTAGCTACAGTAAATACTAAGGTTTCCTTGCCAAAATCTCACTTGCTACAAGCAGATCTCACTCCCAACAATTTATGGGGCTATTGGCAGGATATTGCAGGGAGTGAGAGAATAGGGAGTGAGGCTACAGCCTTTCACCGCCTTTACAGGCCACAAATCAATTGAAACTGGTTGAACCAAAATGTTGTCAACGAACTTTCAACAACTACACTAATTGTCAACAAGTGCGATCAAGTTTCACTTGCCACAGTCAGAATGTTACTGGAGTAGGGAATGTGAGGTAAAAAACCTACACTGCTGCCTCCAGGGATGGTTATCCCAGTAGAACTGACTGGGAAGGTCTAGGCAAAATCGAACCACCAGGGTTGGAACCATCTTGAATAAGGGCTGCCAAAAAAATAGAAGCAACTGCATAAACACCGTTCCCTGTCAGTTGGGGGCTACTTTTCACAAAATTGTAGGGAGTGAGGAAAAACCGCGTCTCTGAAATAATGGGCTGATAAGGCTACTTGATTTGATCCAATTTTTTTTCCTGAGGTGGATATCCATTGTAGATGGTGTGTTCTTTCATAGTGTAAGTGGATATAACAGCCCCAATAAATATTTCGCTAAGTAGTGACGATGGAAGTTGTATACCTCTGGTTAGTGACAGCTGTAGGGAGTGAGAAATTCGGACTTTGGTATTTTCTCCTGGGTTCTGTACGCACAACTTTTACAAACTTTTCAATGGAACATGTACATCCACATAGAAGAAAATTCTAAAACACTTACAAAACTGCATTTAGTTGAGATTTGACGGCAATACTGATCAGTGACATAAATGTGATCGAAATTTTGAAATGACCCACGTACATCTGTAGATAACCAAATGAGGTTGTTGACAGTTTCAATGAAGTTCCGTTTATAGTTTGAATTTCAAACATATCGGCTTTTTATAATTTACTGTTCTACATTAGATTCAGTGTCACATATCTATTTACCCCATAGGGTTTACCTAAAAGGAGTAGGGAGTAAATGCTTACCGACACGTACAGATTCTGCGGTCTTTCGGATACTTATAGTACACCACTAAGAATTGGAGTTCGTCTACCTCACCATGAGATAATCCGTGAGTAGAGATAAGAATAAAGCACCATTTCAGGGAAGGAACGTATCATGCGTTTGACGGTGCTTTCTTTTCTAATATATTAATGCATCATTATTTCTACAGTAAAGTTACAGATCGAATATAAATATATGTATTTAATAACAGCGTTTCTGCCTTACACACAGACACTAAATGACAGAAAAGTTAAAGGCGCCGAATGGATCACGCAACAACACTTCTTGTTCACTTGTTGTTTGTTACTGTCTCCAGACTTTTTCAGAAAAAGGTGTTCGATGTTATCCAGAGTAATTTGAAAAGTGTGTACCTAATATCGTAAGCTGATTAATAAGCAACAAGCAGATTATATTATCTTAAGGAGATACAGAATTTTGTGAGTTTTCATTGTTTCATTTGTACCCTTCTTTCTCGGTAAATCACCTGTGTCTCGTTAAGGTATTACATACGATCGTCTTTCCCTTCTTTTTACAACTATGTATATGTATAACATTCGTTTGATGCTTATAGAGTATAGAACATTTTTCCTTGATCTATTTTTCTAAGACCCATTCTCCTTGCATGGATTACATTCTAGTTCATTTCAGTTCCATTTATTAAAAACAGGGAAAATTTAGTGATGGATTCCTACGGCTGGAGTGGAATTCAACTGAATAAAATCTGCTATCAAAGATGCATTACAGAAACTGAGGTAGTGTCTTAACCTTTAATTGGTAACAAGGCGCTTCTGAAGCGTACAGCTGTTTTTAGTTCACTGTAAGTTCACTCGAGTTTGCCCTAGCCCCACCCCCTGCCATGGTATTCCTTCCCGAACACCTGCTCTACCCTTCAGTATCCTGCTCGAGCTCCTGCCATTCAAATCTAGTAAGTGCTATTATTTTTTCAAAATGTCTACACGTCTCAGGAGCGCCTTGCTACCAATGCAAGTAAACTTTTTGCGCTCCATGAACGTATTGTTACCATTCATAGGGTAGTTTTTTCCTTTTTACAAGAGCGTATTTTTACCTCTTTCATGGTATTTTTGTCCATCATTCTAATAACGCTCCTAAGACGTTTTTCATTCCTCATTATAATAACAAATATTCAATAATGACAATATTATAATAGTAAATTAAAATACAATTTGTCCTACTAGGTAGATAGAATTAGTACGTCGTTTTTTCCATTTAAAGTTTACAATATTCAGCATGGTTTCGGTTGTCAATCTACCTATTCCAGACAGTCACGTTCCTTATTGTCAGGTAGGTACACAATGAACAGGATTCGACAATCCAAGCACCATTCCACACGAATTAAGAAGTAAGTCAAGATGATTCATGTTATCTTTCCCAAATATTTGTGATTTATTCGTGCCAAACTGGAAAAAAAGCTATTACACATGATAATTGAGCATAGGTACGTAGTTTTTCGAGCAAAATGTTCACTAAGTACCTAGGTGATAGGAAGGATAGGTTTCATATGCCTGCTATTTCGTGATGCTAACGTTAGTGTGTGATTAGAATTGACTAATTTGATTACGACCTCTAAATAGGTATTGAGATTATAGTTTAATTTTTCAAGTTTTCTCGCTCCTTTAGTTTTACCATTAAGTTCTTATATTTTTGTGATTTACTGGCGTCAAACTTTGAAAAAATGCTGTTTTATTTGATAAAATATATAATTTGTTTGACAAGAATATTCTAGATTGTCACCCCTTTAGAGTCATTACTGTAATTGGTCGAATGGTGGTTCGAAACATTAATAAGTGTTGGAATGGTGAGGTTTTTGGTATTGAGCGCCTCAAAAGCGCTTTATTACCATCTGTAGTATAATTTTTCTTGTTACCAATTAAAGGTTAAGAAATTTGGCGCCCAAGGACTACTTCTTCCAAGAAAATACACAGAATGGCAAATGGGAACTACAATATAGTCTATATAATCTATATAAACTATATAATCTATATTATAGACAGTGTAGGATGAATTTCAATTGGTCTTTTACGCAAGCCAGGAATTCCTCCGTGTAGAGCAAGGGGCTTTGTGGTAATTGTAGTTTTCTATCATTCTGGATAGCGTAGTCCACGGTTTCTGTCAAATAACTTTGACACTTGACGGTGGGTACACACAATAATCACTAGCGCAATAGCTCAATTTCCATTCTGTATGGGGTCTTAAACGGACTGCGATTTATTAGATGTTAACATAGAGGCCACTAGTTTTTCACTGTGATAGTTTCATCATTAGTGACGATCTATTTGTACAACTGATGTGTATGTTACTAAAACTATCCATTTATTATATTTGTTCCTCCTTGTTTTTGAGATCTAAACTAAACAAAACAGTGACCTCTTTGTAACACCTGAATCGAGTACCAATCCTTATTTGAATGTGTGTCTGGAAGAAGGGCCTATGTCATGATTTTCTGAATTTTGATTTTTCATGGAACAAGGGCCTTTGGTATGTCTAGTAACGGTTGGCTTGCTTATTAGCAGCAAAAGAATCCGATAGATGCTAAGGAAATCACGTAAACAAACTAAAAACGATGAAGAAGGAGTGGAAGAAAAGCGTATGTTGTCAAATGCATTATCAAATCGCAATCAAAGCAAAAGCCAAAGGCTGATTATTTGGTTCTCGCAATGGAAGAAGGGCCTATGTCATCCAGCTTACGTTAATTTCCTAAATTATTGGCACCTTTCTTTTTTCGCTCTCCTTCACAATTTAGAAATCATGACATAAGCCCTTCTTCCGGACACATATTCATTTGGCAATTGTGTGGACCCACCGTCGAGTCCACTTTGACTACCTGTAGTTATTTTTTTGTGATTCTTGCGATTTTTTTTGTGTCTCTTCATATAAAATACAGGTGACCTCCCACAGGCTCGAGCACACATTTCATCAGGAGGAGCAACACAAACCTATTCATCCATGCTAGTGCTAAAATAATCTAGGAATGCCAACGAATCCACACGGTTTTCCATGATAAATACACTTTGTAAAAGGATCACAGTCGTTCAGCTTTTGATCCAATATATTCCCGCCCGATTCGTATAACCTTCACACTTTCCCGCTCTATCACTTGGCCAGTCCGTATTTTAGCGTTGTGTGTTCATATTAACATTTAGCGCTGAATTGCTGTGAAAACTCAGTTAAATAGGGCTTTTCTTGCAATAATTTTATTTTCAGTTAGTTTTGGGTTTATCTGTGCTCTATCAAATCGAAAAAGTGCCGTTGTTCGGGTGTGTGCTGTTTAGTACGCACATTCTACCTGTTGCTCTTAAAGAGGTAGATTCACGATCTGCTCCGTTCGCAGCTAATATTACTGCGATCAATTAGTTCACTTTTACTCAATTCAACTCTAAAATGGAGGGTTTCGACGAAGCAGGTATATTTTTTTCGGACAACTTGAGCCGAGAAGATCAATCAAACACGGGTACCTCGGATGGCGCGGTAAGCGTCAAGCTTAAATTCAAAGATTTCTTGAAGAACTTCCATCATGGGACCTTCAACTACAAGTACAGGTATGTGTACACCATTTACAACTAAACCAACATGAGTGAAATCATTAAAACTAAGCGAACCGTTAACTACAGCATCGTTGTACTGTATCCTTCTCCTCAAGCTATTGGACTTGATTGTCAAGCTGGAATAGAATTTAAGTTGAGTTGTGTTCGCAATTCGCATTATTACTTGAGTAATGCATGACCTTATTTTTCTAACCCACAGCCAAATGATTCAAGATAACTACAACTGTAAAAAGTTTTACATAGAGGTCGAATTCAACGATTTGCTTCGATACAATGAGAAGTTGGCAGGGAGCTTTTCAAATGAGCCCAACTTCCACCTTCCTCTGGTAAGTAAAATTTCTAATCATGCAATGAAACTTTATTGCAGTTTAATATATTGTTGAACTATTCTAATGATTAATAACTGATCGTTATGTTTCATATCTCAAACTGAACATACTCTTCATTTTTACAATCTTGTTTTCTCTTTACCATGGTCTTGAACTTTCTAACACATGATTACAATATATCATCATTTGATTACAATTTATCTATAAATTATAATGAATCTACTCCCTAATGTTTCATTTATTGACGCTTCAGGAAGCATGATAAGCTAGTTTTGAGTGTTGACGTTCTTGCCCTAACAACACGAAGCGACTTTGGAAAGTTATGTTGTCGCAGCAAAACAATAATGTTATGGGCTTCCCCATTTTATATGTGAGCCTGGCTACGCCTTTAACGTAGGATATTATTTCGTGTGATATCTCTTATCAGATTCTGTTTTTCTAGACTCGGTGTTCATCTGAAAAAAGTATATATTTCATAGAAGTGAAATTGAATGTTCAAATTTCCAGAAGTAAAGTTGAGAGTTGAAATTTCAATTTCATCATTACTTCTCACCAGTTTCAAATCCGTTCTTGACGAAACTGCACGCTAATCCGTTCAAACTAGTTTTGACGTACGTTTAAATATTTTTCATTACTAGAATGCAGATTGGAACACCATATTCGAAAGTTGTGGATGATGAACACGTTTACAACATACCCGAATTCGCTGATTGTATATTTCCTTTTTTATGAATCTCTCCCAATCAAGAAAATGCTTTTACATGGTCTATTATACATTTTAAGTGATACGGAATTTTGTCATTCACTTCGCATAAACAGCAATATTTAGAGGACAGTTATAACTGAAAATTTCGTTCTCAATATTCCCTCAAGGTGCGATGAACCAGATTTGCTACAGTCCTTGGTCTTCTAAGTACGTTTGATTTGTAATTTTTCCAGTTTGAAGAAGCTACTAAGGAATTAGCCGATGAAATAATGCAGCACAAACCTGAAGATCATATGGAGATCAACAACTTTCAAGTCATGTTTCATTCAAGTTCTGTACCTATCTCTCTTCGGGATCTGAAGGCAAGTACTTTTTTCGTGACAATTAGGGCATATTACTAGTTTAATATAAGTGAATAACACAATGAGAGAATAATAACAATATTACATTATATAGGGCAATTAGGACATACTATACAGTCATGACTCAAGTAGAGATTTTGCTTTACTAGATGAAGTAAATTTGATTGTGGGAATGGTTACAGTAGCTCTGGACCTACACTTGTTTGAGCATTTCATTAATCAGTGATTATGAAAAGTCCAAATAGCCGATAGACCTCTGAGGTTGACTTAAGGGTAGTTGGTAATTTAAAACAAAGATTATTCAACAAAAAAATTTCTTAATATTCTACATTTTATGGGGAACCCAGAGGAAAAAGAATTTTGGAAAATATCAACGGGAAGTGAGTAAAAAAATCTTCAAACTGCCAGGTCCGCTAGTGCAGGCCCACACCATAAGCAGGTTCCTCGCCTTCACAAAGAATCAAGAAGTAAACCAAACTGATAAGTTTTCCTCTTTTTCTTCTTCTTTCTAAACTTTCCAAGTCATGGATACTAAAATCTAGATATAGACACTCAAAAAGTAGGTCTGAAAGAGATGAACGAGTTGAATCCTGCAGGATCAGGAAGGAACAATGATAACTTAAGAAAATGGCGTCCCACGAAAAATGATGTTTTTCAGCACAAATGCCCCATTATCTCCATTATTGTTTGTAAAAACTTAATAAACAGTGCCATGGATTTTGCGTATCTTTTCTTACAACATCAGATAAGTTTTAATGCTTTTCAAAGGTTCTAAGCCCAAACTTGAAGTTTTTTTCAAACTCTCTCCAATTTTTTCTAGCCATCATGCAGAAATTCACATTGCTCCATCCCTTCAGAATAATATACTGAACAAAACAAAACGAAAAATAGGGTGATGAAATGAATAGAAGCTGAGAAAATTGGCCTTATAATAACTTACTACTTTCCAAGGGGATTTCATCAGTCCCGAAAAATTACCAACTACCCTTATGGGTGATTCTCATTTAACGGGACAATCGAGGTTTTGATTCTGACTAAAAAAATTTTGTTCTCCTAAATTTATGATTTTTTTATTATACAATCTAGATGTTACTCTAATGGTATAGTGATGCACAGGTTTTAAAGTTTTAAGGTTACAAATCTGAACGGAATTTCCGGGTCGTCATACGTGGATTACATCCGAAATGTGATGTGAACACACTAATGACAGAAATTAAAGAACTAGGCTATGATCCGGTGCAGATATTGCCAGTACACCACCCTGTCACTAAAATCCCTCTTCCTTTATTTTTTGTTGATCTGAAGCCGAATCCCAAGAATCAGGAAATATATTCTCTTGATTCTTTGTATTATTGCAGAATAAAAGTAGAACCTCCAAAACCCCGCAACACCGTGATTCAATGCCTCAAATGTCAGGAGTTTGGGCACTCAAAAAATTATTGTCACAAACAACCACGCTGCGTAAAATGCGACGCTTCTCATGCTTCAAATGAGTGCACAAAATCATCAAACGAACACCCACAATGTGTCAACTGTAAAGGTACTCACACTGCCAATTACAGAGGTTGTCCTGCGTACAAAGCATTACAAATGCCTTGGACAGCAAGGAATGCAACAAAGGGTACAACATCGCATAAGACCCTTGAAAACCGAAATCAAGACGACAGTAGACAAAACATTCTACCAACTACCTCTACCAACATGACACCTGAATTCCAACCTTCTTATGCATCTGTAGTTCGACATCAACACTCCTCCGTAAACGATCAGCTTCTTGAGAAGATTGATCAACTCTTAACCGTTATCACACCGCTAATTCAAATGATGACCCAAATAATTCCCACTCTACTGAACACGAAATGAATAGCGAATCAACGAAAATATTCCGGGTGAGCACATGGAACTGTAGAGGCATAGGTAATAAATACCACGAACTTGTTTTATTCTTACGATCTTATGAAATTGATGTTTTGCTGTTAACAGAAACTAAATTGGCACCGTACAAGAATCTATATATTGATGGCTATAAGGTCAACAGATCTGATCATCCCAGTGGTAGCACTGTAAAGGTAATAAATAGCGAACTTGTTTTATTCTTACGATCTTATGAAATTGCTGTTAACAGAAACTAAATTGGCACCGTACAAGAATCTATATATTGATGGCTATAAGGTTTACAGATCTGATCATCCCAGTGGTAGCAGTAAAGGTGGATCAGCCGTGATCGTCAAGAACTCGATTCCTCACGACGAACATCCTCCTATCTGTGAACCCAATTTTCAAGTAGCTCAAATCAACCTGAGACATCCGCAATTGTCCGCATTCAGAATAGGTTCGTTCTACTCAGCACCAGAAAATCGTGTTGTCATGAGTGATTTCCTGGGGATTATACACGAACTGCAAACACGATTCTTGCTCGGTGGTGACTTTAATTGCAAACATCCCTGTTGGGGCTCGAATACCAGTAATCCTAGGGGTGTGATTCTGCGGGAAGCTATAATTAGATACTCTCTGGAAATCATTGCGCCGTCTGAACCCACATTCTATTCTTCTGATAGACATATGCCAGATATTTTAGACTTTTTTCTAGGAAAGCAGTCGTCAAACTTCATTAAAAGCTCATGGGTCGCACACGAGATGAGTTCCGATCACTTACCTTTCATACTCGACATGGAAATGGACTCATCAAACTTTTGTCGCAAACCCGGACTAATCAAACATCCATTCGATTGGAAAACTTACCAAGATGTGGCCAATGAGATGATTAGTTTAAGTATGCCACTTAAAACCCCCAAGGATATTGATATTGCTATATCCCAAATTACCAATGTGATTCACATTGCTGCAGGGAAAGCATCCATGCAACCTCGAACCAAGAACCCGAGA
Source organism: Creontiades dilutus (assembly GCA_031894815.1). Classification (NCBI taxonomy): domain Eukaryota; kingdom Metazoa; phylum Arthropoda; class Insecta; order Hemiptera; family Miridae; genus Creontiades; species Creontiades dilutus. The sequence goes on from JAVIWC010004633.1 coordinate 344,898, forward strand.
CATGTAATAACAGCCTCTCCAGTGGTTTTAAACCTTCTACATGCGAAAAATGCGGCGAGGAGGCGGTGGCAAATCACCCAATATCCTTCTGACAAAACAAGATTCAACCAACTGACCCAAGAACTGAAGGCAACCTTGAAGGAAGAACAGGACAGAGCAGAACAAACAAAACTACTAACCCTCAATACTAAAGACTACTCGCTTTGGAGAAAAACTAAAATCATGATTAGCGACCGAACAAGCATTCCACCTCTGAAAAGAATGGGGCAATGGTACACGACAGAACAGAACAAAGCGGATATCTTCGGACAACTTCTCGTAGAACAGTTCACTCCATTTCCCCCATCAGATCCTGTATTTGACGAAGAGATAGATACTAAGCTTGAAGAACCTCTCCAGCTCCAACCACATCGCCTCTTCTTTACACCTGGGCAAGTTCGTAATGCTATAAACCGTTCTCCCAACAAAAAAGCTTCAGGTCACGATTTAATAACTAAGCAGCTTCTCAAATGCCTCCCACGCAAAGGAATTGTCATGTTGACTCAAATCTATAACGCAGTACTTAGAACGACATACTTTCCTTATAAATGGAAGCATGCCCACGTAGTAATGGTCAAGAAGCCAAATAAACGTGCTGATGACCCGTTGAGCTACCGGCCCATCAGTCTACTGCCACTCTTCTCAAAAATATTTGAAAGACTTTTGCTTCCTCATCTTCTCTCGGCGCTCTCTTCATTACTTCCAGATACGCAGTTTGGCTTCCGCTCCTCTCACTCCTGTTCCCACCAATTACATCGAGTTATTGACAGTATTCTTGAGACGTATGAGAGCAAAAAAGTGTGTCTAGGAGTGTTCTTGGACACAGAAAAAGCATTTGACAAGGTTCTACATAAAGGTCTCTTGGTTAAAGTGAAGCCTCACCTATCTGACACTTTATACCGCATCTTATTTTCATACCTAGACGGACGGACTTTCTCTGTAAAATGCGGAGGAGCACTTTCTACCTCTAAATCAATGAAATCAGGAGTGCCCCAAGGAAGTGTTCTTGGTCCCTTCCTATTCCTTCTATACACTCATGACATTCCTAGTCCACCAGACGTAATGACAGCTCAGTTTGCAGATGACACAGCTACGTTGACAAAAGCCGATAGTTTTCACGAAGCTGGAGAGGTACTCCAACGTCACCTTAGTGAAATTGAGGATTGGTCAAGGAAATGGAGACTCAAGATCAACAGCTCCAAATCAGCTGCAGTACCTTTCACCTATTTGAGACAGAACTTCACAGACCAACTTACGATGAACAACGAAACAATACCCATTGTGACACATGTGCGATACCTTGGTCTTCACTTAGATGAGCGAATGACTTGGAAAGAGCATGTCACCTACCTGACAAATAAGATCCGACAGCGGATTCGCCAGCTCCGACCTCTGCTCACAAAACATTCCCCTCTCTCCATCTCAACAAAAAGACTGATATATCTTTCTCTCATCCGACCAATATGGACTTACTCATGTGGACTGTGGGGAGCAGCTGCAACATATCACATTAATAAAATCCAAGTGTTGCAAAACCGGGTATTGCGCATGATAACTGGAGCGGACTGGTTTGTGCGAAATTCAGTTCTCCACAATGATCTTGGAATCCCGATGGTGAAGACTGTGATCAAGGACACATATATGAGAATGAGCAGCAAAATGGTGGACCATACTAATCCCTTAATAGCTTCCATTCCCACCAATTCACCTGAACTCCCACCGAACCGTCGCCTGAAAAAACGTCGCCTTCAAGACGCTCTATTAGGAGATATAGAGTTTGAAAATATGGACTAAACTGGATGAAGGGTAGCGATAGAATTACACGATGTGTAGGTAAGGTTGAATGGGATATCTACACCTTTGTGTTCACTACATAGTGCCACGTGAATTAGGATCTTTATCCTACTATATTTAATTTCAAAATGAGCAAAACTGTAATGTTTTTAAACAATAAAGTTATCTAATTAATGGTGTTTTCCTAAAGGGCAGGGTTGAGAGAGCTACGATGATTTTCTTCAAACCCATGACAATGAGACAGAAGGTTCGGAACAAACTTTGAGCACTTGATTCGTACCGACTATCTAAAAGTTAGTCCCACTTGTAAGCGCACTAACATCCAGTAACTAATTCTAAAAAAATACTAGTTGAAATATTTCAGGTAACACGTACTTTGAGGGGATAAAATTTCGGATTAAGTTCAAATTCTGACTCATGGACAGACCATGACAATGAGATTAGAGGTACATTTCGATCAATTACCGGCATGTACAATGAAGAGTAGCCGAACTTTATGACAGCCATGAGTAGGCCTAGTTACCACATAAAATCTAAAAAAATAATTTTGGAAAAAGTTGAACAAAAAATTATTTATCAATGAAGGACAGCGATTGTCCCGTTAAATGAGAATGCATAAATGCATTTCCTTTCGACTAAGTAAAGACTATGAATGCTGCATTAAGTCATAGTAGGTTATATAATTTTTTGCTGCATGGAACTAAGAAACAATAGTTATTAGAGAATAATCTATTTTTCCAGTTTTACAACTACTTTGGACAAGTGTCAAATATTACAATTAATTTGTTTCCTTCACATTGTAGTCGTCCATGGTTTCCCGTGTGGTGAAAATCCCAGGAATCATTGTTTCCGCCTCGGGTATCAAGTCAAAAGCCACTTCGATCACTCTGCAATGCAAAAGCTGTGGCAACGTCGTTCCAAAGATGGACATATCACCTGGTCTCGAAGGTCTGGGACTTCCTCGTCGTTGTACAAGGTAAGCCAGAATCATCCTGCATGCGGATCTAAACATATTTTGTGGACTACGTGTAAAGTTAAGCAAACTGATTGTTTACATAATAACTGTAAACTGTTTTTTTTTTCTTCGGAAATTATATAATTATATTGTATTGCATGCTGCTCGGATACCACGCCATACTGACCAAACATTCAGGATTCACATTCAGGAACTCACCTTTTTCCCATGGGCTGTGGAGAAAGTTAGCCTTATAAACAACTTGGTTACATGTAGCTTCCGCACATGGTTACAATTACTTTTATTGCAATTATAGTTTAATGACCCTGCTACTCAGGTTAAAAAGAAATAGGTGAATAACACAATGAGGGAGTATAATAACAATATGCAGTCAAAAAATCGTATATCCCAAATCCCCGAGGAGAGGACCACGTCGCTTGCCCTGGGAGACGCTTCCCCCCGCTGGGGCCCTCCTTCCTTCACTGGCGGGGTCGGGGGAGGGGGAGCAGGTCGGTTGCCCAGGGGGAGAATTCCACCCGCCCAGCGTTACCACCCCCTGAAACGTCGATATACTCTGATAAGCTCGTCTTTATATAGTGTGACTAGTTTAATGGCCCTGCTACGCAGGTTAAAAAGAAATAGGTGAATAACACAATTTTTTTTTCCGTGATTTATTAATTGCGACTGAAAAATCAAATACATTTCGTCTAGCAATTTTACATATCAATAAAGGTACACTCCAAGTGGGAAGGTTTACAGCAAAATCTAGCCCTTTATTATATAGCTCAATTAATTAGCACCGAGTTCGATTGCACTTCTATTCACGCAGCACAACTAAATCCAGTGGTTTGTTTCGCTTGAGACGTCGGATTTCACCTTCGTTGTCCAAAACGTAGAGCATCTCCGGGTTCACGTGTTTGTGGAGGCGATGTTCATGCTTCCTTGCGTATTTTGCAATAATTTCATAGACTGTCTCCATCCTCAAATCTCGATGAATATCATCGTTTCGCATGTACCAAGGGGCTCCAACTATACTTCTCAGTATTTTATTCTGCAAGGTTTGGATTTTCTTAATATTTGATTTCTTGGCACAGCCCCAGATCTGTATCTCATAGGTCCAAATAGGGCGAAGGATCTGCTTATATATAAGCAGTTTGTTGTGAAGAGAGAGATGGGAATTCTTTCCCATTAGCCAATACATCCTTCTGTACTTGATTTTAAGTTCTTCTTTCTTCTTTTCTATGTGTTTATTCCAGTTTAATTTGGAGTCAAGTGTCAAACCCAAGTATTTAACTGCTTCAGTATTTTTATTTTATTCGAATTGATCTCAACATCCAAGATTGGGACTTTTCGGTTAGTGAAGTTGATGTGGGCTGATTTTGATTCGTTCAGCTTCCTTCTCCACATCTTGGTCCATTTACAAACCTCAGTAGTAGACGTCTGTAGTTTTCGTGTTGCAGCTTCTATATCATCTCCAACAGAGAGGATAGCCGTATCATCTGCAAAGGTGGCAACAGTTGTGCCTTCTTGTTGGGGTAAGCTTTGTGTGTACAGGAGGTAGAGTACTAAACAACACAATGAGGGAGTATAATAACAATATTAAAAGTCAAAAAATCGTATATCCCAAATCCCCGAGGAGAGGACCACGTCGCTTGCCCTGGGAGACGCTTCCCCCGCTGGGGCCCTCCTTCCTTCACTGGCGGGGTCAGGGGGAGGGGGGAGCAGGTCGGTTGCCCTGGGAGACGGGGGCGAGAATTCCACCTGCCCAGCGTTACCACCCCCTGAAACGTCGATATACTCTGATAAGCTGGTTTTTATATAGTGTGATGATTACAATTATCTGATATTTTATTTTTATTAATATTTTGTTAATTAATTGATTGGTTTCATTATTAATTGAAAATCTCACTAATTCGTTGAAATGTGTCAACAATTTTTACTGTGCTAAAAGCAAGAACACAAATTTAGATCGAGTCATAAGTACACCTCACTATTGAATTTGACAGTGAAAGTACTTGTAATTGAAATACACCTAGATTTTACAAGTATTTTTATTACACAAGTGATTGCACTTAACCCTAGAATACTAATATGGAGTGAATTTTACTCCTCTGACAGCGTAAAGAGATATTTCAAGTGTTTCATTGACAGCTACCACGCTGCCAATCCAGCTATTTATTCTGGATTTGTGACCCGACGAATTCACTTAATTCATCCACCCGAATTCATTTAATTAGTTATAATATTAGTTTAATTAGTTGTTTTGAGAACAATCAATGGAAGATTGAGGAAGTGAAACTTGGTTGTTTTCGCAGATTGCTTTCGAGATTCGATGAACTGTTTTTGCCCTTATCGGTTTCAGTGAAATTTGACATGAGAGGTTGATTTACATACTGATCACCTTCACAAGAATTTACCCTATTCCTTATTTCACAGTGAAATGAATGGGCAAACCAAGTGCCCTCTGGATCCGTACATGATTCGTACAGACAATTGCCAGTGCGTTGATTTTCAAGTTCTAAAACTGCAAGAGCTCCCGGACTCAGTTCCCCAGGGAGAGATGCCTCGACACGTTCAACTTTACTGTGACAGGTAAATTGTATTAAATTCCGTGATATCTCATCGGAGCATGGATTTATTGTGGTCATTCCATACCCAGACAGACTCGAAATGTGCCAACCCCCTCGGATTTTGTTCATACTTGGTGTAGTTGCTTCCTTTAACGAATAAAAAAGGCCTGAAGGTCAGCTTCTCCAAAAATGAACGGTTTTGGAAGCCATAGCAGCCATAGCTCCAACCGTTTACGCGCTATGAACAAAACAAAGTCTCCGCATATTCGCGGGTGTGGGTAAGAAGGTAGCAGTGGCAAAGTGGAAGGAGTCCATCCGAATGGAAATTTTAAGAACTGCAACTTTTCTTCTATGACGATTTTCCATATCTCGAACGGTTTTCGAGATAATGCAGCTTTACATCGATAAAAGGCGAAATAAAGTGAAATAATGGCGGTGCATAGCCCTTAAAATCGTTATTACTCCGTCAAATGAAATTTACACACAAAACCCGTTGGGGGCATTGTAAAACAAGTAATTAAAAACATTTTAAGACCTCGAACGCCTAATTCTACTGAGCGACTCGGGAGAAATCGCGTTTTTAAGATATGCGAACGTTATCCGCCCGACAAACAAAATGGACGCTCATACCAAGGAGAGTCTCGCCCTCGCAAGGATTGCCAACTGGTGGCGCTACTGCGGCCAAAGAGACAAGCTTCTAGCCTTCGCACCTCGCCTTTCCCACTGCTTTTTCAAAATGTGAGCACCGCACTTTGATTCGATGAAACACGGTTCGCACTTACTTTAAAGAGACTTACACGTCAAAAGTTGAACTCGAAATTTATTTTCCAAAATTGGCAAGTAAAAGCCAAGTTTGTTAGTACAGTAAAGGGCATTATTCGTCAAGGCTCAATGGACACAAGCAATCGATGATACTTGGAAAAGCACGCAATTTTGTGATTTCTTTTTCGGAGTTCTATCGTTTTCTCGCTTGATCTTCCATTTTGAATTCCCCTGTTTTTTGCCTGAAGAAACTACCGTCTGTCTAACGAACGCCGTAAGTAGATTCTTCAGGAATACCCATAATTTTATTAAAAGAGGAAATATAATTATATTTATCTACGTTTAATACGGGCACCAGCCTCTGGCTGACAATCGGCTAGGTACCTAAAACTCTTTTCTGTTTTCATCAATGTTCATGGGATGATGTGGCTACCAAGTAACATAGGTAACTGAATAGCGTAACCCGTTTTCCACGAAAGAGCGGTGGTAGGGGTGCAAAATGGTCAAAAACCAATGATTAACCGTGAGGAGAGAAAAGTTGAAAAAGAATTGAAGGTGACGAAGAAGAGGAAAAATAGTTTACACATTTTTTGTAGTTTGGCAATAATTGAATAGTTTGTCAATAATTGAATAGTTTTACCTGAACAAATAATTATTATTTATTCAGGTAAAACTATTCAAGCTGAGCTCAAAACCCATCTAAAACCAATCTGGGCTTAGCTAGTCATTTCAATCACTCCTCTCACGAAATCCTGGCCGCGTTGACATGAAAATCCGTCTAAAACCAATACCCATTTATTTTAGATACAGTCGATTTCCCACTATTTTTCAAATAATGTTAGCCAAGCTGAGCTCAAAAACCAACTAAAACTAAAACTGGATTAACTCTTCGATTTAAAACATTTCGGCTGCCACTTAGAGCTTGACAACCCCGTTCACACACAAGCAGTTCTCATCAGCTATGTAGGTACCTAATGTAATTTTTGTATTTTGAGATCTGACATCCTTCAGTGTCCATCATAGAGACTGAACCGAATGAAACTGACCAAACATATTAGATACACATTAAGTATATATCCACCATGTCACTCAGAGCAGAATGGAAATTGTTTCAGACGAACCGCTGGTTACTTTTCGGTTTCTTGAGGTGGCATCGCAGGATGTGCTCCTTCAACTTATACTTGTAGTTACTTTCGTAACCACAGTTGTGGCACCGAAATTTCTCGCTGCGATGCACTCGGCGAGTGTGGTCACTTAGCGCCTCATCGTCTCGGTATTTTTTTTTTGCACGTAGCACAAATTACCGCAGGTAGAACGTCGTCAACGTTCATGGTGACGGTGACGAGAGGAGTTTTCACTATTATAGGAGAGGCACAGAATTTGATGACACCGGAGTCGGGAGATGACACTAGATAAGATTACAATGATAAGCATGAGCCCGCCAAGTAGTTCGCTGTTTGGCCACAGTAGCGCCACCAGTTGGCAATCCTTGCGAGGGCGAGACACTCCTCTCATACCGGCTTTCTGCAGGGTTCGTTGCGTTCTTTACTTTATTACGAAGAGAATCAGACCGCGTACGCTCAATTTGATCGATTGGAACCGAAGATATAGTCAGAACACCATGTTTAAGTCATACAAAATCGTAAAAAATCACTGCTATGGCTTTCAAAACCGTTCATTCTTGGCGGAACTGACCTGGCAGGCCTTTTTATTCGTTGAAGGAAGCTACTACACCAAGTGTGAACAAAATCGGAGAGGTCGGTACATTTCGAGTCTGTCTGGGTATGGAATGACCCATTGAATAATTGTCATTTCTTTCCGTAGTCTTAGTGACCATGTCTTTTTTATTTAATTTGTACATGTTTCTGGAATCATTCACTAATATTTAGTTAGTACAGTTTTCATTGATAACATTGCCCATTTCTCTTGCAGATACCTTTGCGAACAAGTAGTGCCGGGAAACAAAGTTTTGATTGTTGGCATTTATTGTATCCGAAAAAACCGATCTGGAAAGGTATGTAAATATCTTTGCTGATTCCAGTGCTTACCTTGAGCTTAACCAGGACAGACTCATTAGGTATTGTCTTTGTAAACATAAGACCTATTCAAAATATCTGATTTACCTGTTTTGCTGCATTTCAGAGACGTGGAGACGGGAAGGACAAGAATGTAGGCGTGAGGAACCCGTACGTCCGGATTTTGGGAATTAAAGTTGATCAGTGGACGGAAGAAACCAGCACGTCTAATCAGAGTTCAGACGAACATGACCCGATGCAGTTCTTGTGTGAGCGTCTCTCGAAATCCCCCAACGTCTACGAAACGATATGCAAGTCCATCGCCCCCAGTATCTTTGGCTTTGAAAATGAGAAGAAAGCCATTGCCTGTTTACTATTTGGAGGTAAGTTGTTTTAGGTACTTCTAAACGGGAGATGCTTGGGAGAGCCCTTTGTCACAAAAGCTTTCTCGGACCTGTTTCTAACGGGCAACTTCAGAACTCCGAAGTCGTTGCACTCTCGTTTGGATTCCTTGAAAACCTCCAAACCCTCTCATTCTTATCATAACATAAAAAACTCCAAGGTAACGAGTAAGACCAACTCACTCTAGTAGCAAATGTTGGGATCAAATAACATGATTACTCTAGTAGCAGATATTGAAGCCAAACGGTTCAGTTTTTTTTTTTTTTCCATAATTTTTTATTGCACCAAGTAATAACTTATTAACAATATTATTCTGACTTAAATTCTCTACATAATTATTGGGACTCAAGATCCATTACTCCAGTCCATGTCCTTCTGAGGTTCAGCACATTCACTTCCTACACAAGTTCATGTGGTTTTGTGCGCTTAAGGCGCCTAGTTAGGTCTTGCACATCAAGTAGCTTCACAGCTTCTTCGTTGACATGACCTAGATGAGCGGTAGCCCTCTGTTTGATTATTTCGTCTATGCTGTCCACTTCCAGTTCGCGGTGAAGAGCATCATTTCTAAAGTACCAAGGTGCATCAGTGATGCATCGTAGTACGGTATTCTGAAAACGCTGGATAATCAGTCTATTGGTTGGAGCTGTACAGCCCCACAACTGTGCTCCATACGTCCAAACTGGCTTAAGCACTTGATTGTACAGAAGCAGCTTGTTACCAATGGTCATGGAGGATTGCCTGCCAATAAGCCAGTACATTTTTCTAAGTTTTATCACCAGTTCGGCCTTCTTCTTTTTCACATGTTCTTTCCACCTAAGCTTGGCGTCAAGCGTCATGCCCAGGTATTTGGCTTTATTCGCGTAGGGAATTGCCACGTTGTTGAGGCAGTGGGAAGTTGATTTTCTGGTTGGTGAAATCAACATGCACCGACTTTGCCTCTTTAACCTCCTCCATCTGGACGTCCAATGACTGATTTTGGAGATAGATTTGTTGAGTTTGCTGATCGATTCATCATTGCTGTCTCCAACTGCCAGGATGCAGTGTCGTCAGCAAACGTAGCTGTGACGTTTCCTGGGAACTCTGGTAATCGCATGTGTACAGGAGGTATTGGGCCTAATACACTACCTTGTGGTACACCTGCGTTTATTTTCATGAGCTTAGAGTAAGCTCATCCTGTTTGATACGGAAATACCTCTCTGAAAGACAAGAACCGAGCAGCTCCGTTTTGTTGATATGGTAACATCTTCTTCAGTTTATATTTAAGGCCCTCTGCCAGACCTTATGAACGCTTGGGCTACGTCCAGGAAGATGCCTGAACACACTTTCTTCTGCTCTAATGCTTCTTCGATGGTGTTAACTATTCTATGAACCTGATCAAGGGTTGAATGTTGCTGGCGAAAACCAAATTGGTGTTCCGGTAGCAGCTTGCGTATTGTGATTATCTGTAGCAACCGTTTATTGATAAGCTTTTCAAACAGCTTGGATATTACTGGCAGCAATGAAAGGGGCCTGTAGGATGTTAGCTGGTCTGTTGGTTTTCCTGGTTTTGGGATCATAATAACCTCGGCAATCTTCCACAACTGAACGATGAAAGATGGCTGAGTTAATAATTTGAGTAATTTTTACAATCGCTTTTCTTGGGAGGTGTTTCATTATCTGGCCAGTTATGAGGTCATATCCAGGAGCCTTTTTAGGATTTATTTCCTGCTTAATTATTCTGACTACCTCCCGTACTTTGACAGGAGGTATATCCATTAGGGGTTGTTGTTCTGGAATATCGTCCAGTGGTTGTTCATCTGGTGAAGCAGGATTAGGTGTGAAGATGTTTGCAAGATGCTCAGCAAATGCATCAGCTTTAGATTGGTAAACGGTTCAGTTGACTGAATTTATCGCCCAGTCCTTTTAAATGTCACTACATTGTCCATGCTCATTCTCGCTCCAATCAGAATCTTAATTATGGTCTGACCTTCTGATCCAATGTCGGCTCCTACCCTGAAACCCCGGGGGTGCATACAATACTTTGATGGACAACCACTAAGAGAATGTGAGGCAAAAATGAGCTTTTCTCGTCCAAATATAAATTTCAATTACCAATATGGAAAGGAAATCAATCTTGTCCTCTTTCTCAGCTTCAAATCGTGAAACAAACGACTCAATCCTACCTTTAAAAGAAGTTCATTCGTAGGTATGTAAATACCTTTAAAAACTCGGCGCTCCTCGCCTCGCCAGGGGGCAAGCCCCCTGGACCCCCTTTTGCTTTTATTTAGAGACTACTGCCACAAGTATAGGAACGTAGAATACGCTTTAGCCTCGATTGAACGCTGAACGTTCAACGATTATCATCGAACGTTCATTGTCAAACCGAAGGACGATTCGCGAACGACTGAAACTCCGATTTACATAAATAAAATGACTCACTTCTAACGGGTTTGTCGCAACTACTACAAATGGATGTAAATATTCTTATGTTTATTGGTCTCGTGTCACCGTTTTCGTTCCTGGATACCATACCCTTTTTCGTTCCACTCCCGCGTGACACTTTTCGGCTAGTTGGTCCATGGCTAAAGCGTATTCTACGCTAAAAAAAAATAATTTGAAATGATTGTCAAACTTCAGAAAAGCGTGTTTTGCAACCGTTGGAATTCAAAGCTGCCCAGCAACAACCATTGTGGTGGTGAAAGCCAATTCCATCTTTAACCCAAGCTTCATTCCTATTATTGCAGCAAAGAAGACAAGGAAAGCAGAAAAGTTTATTACTTACCTCACATCCACAGAGACAATCTACTTTAGTACCGAGGGTTGAACTTGCGAATTGTGGAATGATTCATGCTTGCCTTAGAGGTTCGTTGTAGTCGTGGCAGTACTGGCATTGGGCACCATGCATTGCAAATGGCAATTTAGTGAACTCAAGTGTTGTAGCAGTTACTGTATTCATCGCATATTTACTGCTATCAGTCACAAGGGTTGGGGACGATCAACTAATAATAGGATAAGAGTGTGTTTTGGTGATTCTAGCACACTTAAGCGCTAAAGCACGCATTCCAGCGGGTGAGCAGACAACTAGGTGTGCTCCCTGAAACTTTAGGCGCTCTCTCATTGGTTCATTCTTTGGATCTGGGTAGAGTAAAACGCTGTGTTCTCCTTCCAATCAAGGCATGGGCAGAGCAAGCTCCTGGTCAGTACACCCCTAACCTGTCTCACCAAACTCACGACTCCACCATCCTCTCATCCATCCTGAGGCTCTGTTTGGAGCATGGATTTGAAACTCTTCTGCTCTTCAATGAGGATTCATGGGGAAAAGTTTGAAACCAGTATGATAATATTATACTTATAATATTATTATTACCCGGCAACTTTTTCATTTTGACCAGAGGGTGCAGATGCTCCTGTCAGAGCCCCTGCTCTGATCACCGCCTCTCCCGAAATAATCAATTCTAAACTCACAGCACTGGGCAAACACCCAGGAAATGCAGCAATCTCTCATTTTTATTGGTGTTACACACATTGCGCAACAATGTGCGTATGAGTAAGGGGTTTATTAATAAAACCACTTATCCCACACTAATAATTTAATGCAACTAAATAAATGAAAGTAAAAAAATTGGAAAAACTGAAAGTGAAAATTTTGTGGAAAACAAAAAATCCTAAAAGGAGCTCCTTTGCACTAATTGATCAAAATACGATTATTATTTCCAAAATCATATATAAATGCGAAGTAATTAAGGAAAGTTCTGACCGGGACTCGAACTGGTGACCCCCTGGACTTGAAGACGGTAGAGATCGTCGGAATCTGCGACCTTGACGATTGAGCCACCGACGAGCTGGTCAGAGGTGACGCCGCGAATAAAGATGGTGAATCCAATCGGATCTGAAGGTGCCGAATTCGAGGTAAACGATCCGAAATTCGTCAGGTTTCCCCTTTCATGCCAGGACCCAGATGAAGGGAGGCTTCTGCAGTCCAGAAAAGTGAAAAAAGAGTGGGCGATAGAGACGAGAAGTCGGGAAACTTTGTTTCCTCGTATAGTTCGGCCCAACTGCAAACAGAAAACATGGCTCCTTGAAAGACGTTATAGGGCTGGTACAGTTGGAACTTTGCTGACGAATTATACGAGTACTTACGATCCGTTGAGGTATCGAAGATGAAAAGGCGTTGAACGGGATACTGAATAAGTACTGAATGGGATGCTGATGACCCAGCAGTAACTCGCAGATTTGGAGGATCCTGGGGACCTCAAATCGCGGTTGGAAGAAGAAAGGAGACTGGTAAAATCACAACGGCGAGACAGCGATCTGTTCGAGTGACATCCACTTCCACCAATCACACGCGATTTCGCGAACGAGGCCTAATTTAATTGGCCAACTGAATTGGCGTCAGAGTTCAAACAAAAATAAAATAAATAAAAAACTTATTAGAAAACATTTCTGAGGTGTTCAGAGTACTGAACACCCTGCCCTGACCTGTAATTTATTTTAACACGTGTACTTGGTTCATAAAGAGAAACGCAAGAGAAATAATTGATCCGTCTGTCTTGACGATTCTTAACAGTTCCTTGATCCGCACATCACCTGAAAATGCATCCATAGTGAGATCGCCGTACTACTTTAATGCTTCGGAGAGGATTCAGCTAGTTCAACGCCATTTTGAAAATATATATCTCGTACAAGTTAGGCTACGAGGCTTGCGATGAATTCAACAGAATGGCTGAAGTGGCAGGCCTCGAAACTCTCAAGGGGCGTCGAGTTGAAAGCTCGACCTGTGTTATTGCATTAAGCGGGATAAAGAAGATGTACTGTTCCTGCATAAGTTGATTGACAGTTTCTGTAGCCACTGATGGACGCATTTCTGGTGCATTTCGTGGCTATCCTATAACTTCTTTCATATAGCATTTTTGAAGTTTCACCACTTGATGGTGTTCTTTATAAGCCCACACCGGGCACCATGGCATACCATTTATCTTATCTTGTCTCGTATACGTTTTAATCCTATTTTTCTGTAGTAATTCTGTAGCTCGTATTTCATTGTATGTTGTCTTGTGACCATTTCTCCAAACAGTTGCTACTCGTTCATTTCTACCTCTGGAGAGCGATCTACATGATAGTTATTACGAGCTTGTTAATTGCAGGTTCTCGCAAAAGGATGCCTGATGGCTTGACAAGGCGAGGAGATATCAACATTCTGTTGTTAGGTGACCCAGGTACCGCTAAGTCTCAACTCCTCAAATTCGTTGAAAGAGTGAGTCCAATCGCTGTGTACACATCTGGAAAAGGTTCTTCAGCTGCAGGTTTAACCGCTTCCGTATCGAGGGACCCACACACAGTAAGTTTCTAGTAAAATGTAATAAATATTTTGTTATATAAATATATTTTAAGCTGGAAGTTAGGGAAGGAAATTGACGTTTGAATGGGGAAAATTCAGCTTTTTTACCCAAAATTGACTCAAAAATGAGTTTCTCATTATCTAATAGTGACCCTCTTGGGGCTCCTGGCTCAACAAATGTGGGATTTTAAGCCCCATCCCCTGTTCAGGAGGCCTTAATCAGCAGTTGAACGTTTCAATTTATATTATAGTATCCTACTCGAAAACTAAGCGAGATTAAAAAAAAAAAAGTTTTATTATCTTTGGTTGCAAATCAGTTGTACGATTGACCCCTGACATGAGATAGGTACCGATATTGTTACAACGTCTAACAACTTTATTTCGTGGCATCAGTAAAACAAGCTGGAATTGTATGTTGCAGAGAAATTTCGTTATGGAAGGAGGAGCTATGGTTCTTGCTGACGGTGGTGTCGTCTGCATTGATGAGTTTGACAAAATGAGGGAAGACGATCGTGTTGCTATTCACGAGGCTATGGAACAGCAAACCATTTCTATTGCCAAGGTATGAGTGAACACGCATTATGTTAACTATTTAAAACGGCCAGCTATATCATTGGATTCTGGATTCGTTGAACTTATTCCTAATCTACGGCTTGACCATGATAACTTTACGTGAGGTGGGGGCGATTGTGCTTGCCCCTCCCTCTCTTCTCAGAGTGGACAGTTGTGCAGTGAAAAATTACCTATTTTAATGCCATATCGTTACTCAGGCTGTATTTAGCGAATTAGTAAGTATACGTATACTCTTAATGAACGAACCACCCTTTCTATTTCCGTTGATTGTGGAACTTTTCGAAGTAACCTCCCCTTATTTTTTTGCAAAAAATTTAACCATTGCTTTTTTGCGCATGCGCACTGCGCGCACCAACTTTGTTTTTTCAAATGGAACTCCGCAATTTTTCGGATTCTACATCTAATTTTATGAACATTTCACTTCGAAGACTTTTTTTTTTTTTGGACGCACCCAGGAGCGTCCAGAAGCGCCCAAAGTTTCCCTACGCCTGAAACCTGAGAAGGAATTTATTGTTTCTGTCGAATTTATCAGAAAAATTATTGAGAAGAAAGGATTTAAGCCCGCCTTAGCCAGTCCCAAGCCTGGGTTGCGAAAGAGTGAGGGAAAATAAATCACATCGTCTCGACTAGATAATTTAGATACTAACCCACCTGATTAAAAACTCATCCAACTAAAACCGAAATGATCATGATAAGGTAATTTTTCTTTTTTAAACCACCACGTTTCAGGTGTAGGCAAACTTTGGGCGCTTCTAGACGCTCCTGGGTGCGTAAAAAAAAAAAAAAAAAGTCGTCGAAGTAAAATGTTTATAAAATTGGATGTAGAATCCGATTCTGCAATAAAAATTGTCATGATAAGGTAATTTTTTTTTTTTAAACCACCACGTTTCAGGCGTAGGCAAACTTTGGGCGCTTCTAGACGCTCCTGGGTGCGTCCAAAAAAAAGTCGTTGAAGTAAAATGTTCATAAAATTGGATGTAGAATCCGATTCTGCAATAAAAATTGTGGGGTTCCATTTGAATAAACAAAGTTGGTGCGCGCATGCGCGATTCTTTTCAAAAAAATGAGGGGAGGTTACTTCGACAAGTTTGGTCATTGCTCCACAATCAACGGAAATAGAAAGGGTGGTACGTTCATTAAGAGCCACCCTGTAAATGTCTGTCAACAGCGAAAAGTTCACTGGAAACTACAAACTGTGATTGTGGCAAGTCAATTTTGCAGCGCTAAAAAACTTTGTTTTAGAAAACTGTTCCCCACGAATCCTGCCAAATTGTTCACTTTTTAAAAAAAAGTAAAAGTGTGGGCTATCAATTAACGCTGAAACAAGTTCACTGAAAGTCTGCTTAAATTATCATTAAATCTAAGTTCAGGACTATGATGGAAAAGTGGATTAATTTTTTTTTATATGGTTCGAAATTGTTCTTAAGAAGGATTGCATTGTAATGCAGTTTTTATGCTTTTCTCCCGCTTCAAAACTCAAAAGATGGCCATGAAACAAGAACTTTAAGTGCACTACGTCATTTTTAGGTTCTGGAAGTCCACCTAACATGGGTTAGGTGTGTATTAGCGTTTTTAAAAGAATGGTGTTTCAACACACATCCAATTTGCCTCAGTTTCAGTAAACAATTGTGAGCTCGCAACGCTAATTTTGATTTATATTTTCAGGCGGGTATCACTACAACTCTGAATTCAAGATGTTCTGTGCTCGCCGCGGCCAATTCGGTTTATGGACGTTGGGACGACCTGAAGGGAGCTGAAAACATCGACTTCATGCCGACCATACTCTCACGTTTTGACATGATATTCATTATTAAGGATGAGCACAACAGAGCCCGAGATATTGTTAGTGTGTTTTAATCATGATTACTTACTTTATATATGCTATTTCTGCCTCCTCAACAATTTTCAAAGCAAATAGGAGTTTTCATTTTTTTTTTTCGTGATTGAGCCCACGACTGAAAAACAAAATTATCAGCAATTTTACCAATCAATGAAGTTGGAACTCCAAGGCAACGAAGAAGCTTTCACTAGCTAAAAAGGGATCAGAGTCCAGCCCAATAGGGGTTACCAATTACATTCAAAGGAAATTGAACAACTTTACTCTGAAGCAAGTTCACTCAAAGAAACGTCGCACATTCCCTATTGTCACTGAACTACCTTAAATTAGGATCCTCAAAACTTCCTCAAAATGAACGAACAAAATGGTTCAGGCAGGAAATTGCCAATTGTTTCAACTCGGCCCTGCAAACTCGATGATTTGGAAAAGTCCGATATTGCCAAAAACAAAACCTTTTTCATTTTGAATGAAGAGGCCATAAAAATTTCTTTAAAATGGTTAATTTGTTCACAAAGATCCTATTGGATCTCTGTGACCTAGGTTCCTCCCATCCCATTAAAAAAAAAAAAAAAAAAAAAAAAAAAAAAATTGCAGTTTTTATGCTTTTCTCCCGCTTCAAAACTCAAAAGATAGCCATGAAACCAGAACTTTAAGTGCACTACGTCATTTTTAGGTTCTGGAAGTCCACCTAACAAGGGTTAAGTGTGGTGTTATATTTTTAAAAGAATGTTGTTTCACCATATATCCAATTCGCCTCAGTTTCAGTAACCAATTGTGAGCTCTCAACGCAGATTTTTATTTATATTTTCAGGCGGGTATCACTACAACTCTGAATTCAAGATGTTCTGTGCTCGCCGCGGCCAATTCGGTTTATGGACGTTGGGACGACCTGAAGGGAGCTGAAAACATCGACTTCATGCCGACCATACTCTCACGTTTTGACATGATATTCATTATTAAGGATGAGCACAACAGAGCCCGAGATATTGTTAGTGTGTTTTAATCATGATTACTTACTTGATATATGGTTTGCCTACTTTATTAAATTTACAAACAAATTTATAGGAACTTATCTAATATTGATGTTAAGGTGAACCCAAGGAAGATGTAAACGGTTGTGCAGTTAACTGATGGAGGCTGTATTTCAAATGACATGCTAAATCTTCAAATAAATAAAGGTGTTGTTGAATAAAACCTTAGAGCGCTTCTGCCAAAGTTGAGGTTTTGCGGGTAGCCAACAATATCACAAAATATGCTGCTTTGCCACTACTTAGTTAGGAAAATGAAGTCACTTTGATAACTATGATATGAAGTCAGTCGAGTTTGATAAGTGATAACTATATAGGGCTCTCAGTCAATATTAGGGAAGTTCCAGGAGAGCCAAGTTAATAAGAGTGTAAGAGCTAAAACGAAGAAGAGAACTGACTCCAGATTCTGTTAAACAAAAACGGGAACATTTTGTTTGTAGGGGAAGTGAAGAAAATTTAGAGTGGGGAATCGTGGGGAGCAGAGAGAGGGGGACAGTAGAAACCAATCAGGGACGGGGTTACAACTACCCCAGGAAACCCTAGGGTGCTAGGGGGGAGACTACAAGTGGCTGACCATTTGCCAGAAAAAGGGTGGCTTGGGATGAACCAACCGTGCAAAGCAGCTTGGGGAATTTGGAGTCCATTAAAGGCTTAAAATATTTTCACATAGGAACGGGATTTTCAGAAAAAGATATGGTTTCAGGATTAGTGGACTATGAGGTAACCAACAGCGGCAACTAAGCAATACGCTTGGTACGGTACGGTCCCGTTACCTGTGGGCCTCAAATACGAGTCAAGGGTGGTTTTCAAGAGGTAATGACCTAAATACTGAAAAATTCTTCAAGATCTAAAACCATTTCAGATACATCTGAACAATTGAATAAATCATTTCTACTGGCGTATAAAGCGTTTTCAGCTAATAAACTCACACTCATTGAACGCTGTGAGTACTAGAACATACCAATAGTGCGCTGAATTGCTAAATACAAACAAACAAAAGCTGCCAATAGTAAAACATGGTTTCATTATTTTTTAATAACGCGTGATTGATCTTGACAATATGAGGTTTGGAGGGTCACTTTTGAATACAGAAATTGAGGTTATTTGCTTTGGGAGAATTTCTACGGATCTGAAGCTCATCCCAATCGATTTTGCGACCAAAATTACTAGAAAGCGAACACCTCGCTTGGCTATGTTGGTAAAAATGTTGAAAAACCACCTTTTTCGAACAGTGTTGGTCCCATATTATCTGTGCGTGTGATTCCATCGGATAAACGAGACTCGTGGTGGAGCCCATGTTTTTTTACATACATTTTAAGGACTTTTATTTGATTATTCTTCAATCTTTTGCAGACATTGGCCAAGCACATCATGAACGTGCACACAAAAGCGAACGAACTGAATCCTCAGAAACAGGATGGTGAATTGGAACTGAATGAACTCAAATACTACATTAACTACTGCAGAAAGTAAGTATTTTTTTTTAAATTGTAATAAAGTAAACCTTTTGGAAATAAGGCTTTTATTCGCTAAACTTCACGTACAGAATTATGAAATATTGGTTGTTGCAACGTAGTCAGGTATCCCTAACAATCAGGTACAATATAATGACGGATGATCTAGCACGTTCTCCCCCCTTTGATTTGGAACATAATAATATTATGTTCCATATTAATAATATATTATGTTCCAAACGCGAAAGCCTTAGACTAAGGCTTTCGCGTTTGATTAATGATTAAATGATTTAATCATTTAATCTTGCTATCCATCTGTTTACGAGCGGGCTAGCATTTGACATGTTCTTTTTTATCGTGACTAAGGCTTTCGCGTCTGTGTAGCCTTATACACAGCGAATATTATTCTTGTAAGTAATATGGAGATTTTCTCAATCTCTGGGATCTTCTTAACTCAGGAGGCGGGGTCTGGCAGTCAGAGTTGATAGTATCCCGAAGCATCTCTTGTTAGAGGGAGGTTGGGATCATCATTGGGTTCTGACAAAATCTGAGGAACTTGTACTTCTTGAGCAAGAACGCTGTCATTGTCTTTTGGTGGCTGTCCGAAGATATATTCGTCCCCCTTAGGAGCAAACTGCTTCAAGGAACGGTCGTTTCCTTTCCATCTTGCCTTCTTACCAGAGCACATTCTGGGTTTGCTTCAATTAGCGAGTGACTTGAGAACTACCACGTATTGGTCGATATTTTTGGAAGATAGCTGTTTTTGAGTGGCTAATTCGTGTCTCGCAAATATGTCATTTTTGCATTTGACGTAAAGAGCTCTGAGCGTTGCCCTATCAGCTTAGCCCTATAATTTGGACAGTCATTGATATACTATTAGACGTTCGAACCTAAGAAATTTGTTAATACCTTCAGAAAGAACGGATTTTTGACATAAATTCTAAGGCCTTTCATTTGATTATTTTCGAAAGTTTTACAGACATTGGCCAAGCACATCATGAACGTGCACACCAAAGCGAACGAACTGAATCCTCAGAAACAGGATGGTGAATTGGAACTGAATGAACTCAAATACTACATTAACTACTGCAGAAAGTAAGTAAAATTTTAATAAAGTAAACCTTTTGGAACTAAGGCTTTTATTCGCTAAACTTCACGTACAGAATTATTGGTTGTTGCAACGTAGTCAGGTATCCCTAACAACCAGGTACAATATAATGACAGGTGATCTAGCACATTCTCCCCCCCTTTCAATTTAGAACATATTCTTGTAAGTAATATGGAGATTTTCTCAATCTCTGGGATCTTCTTAACTCAGGAAGCGGGGTCTGGCACTCAGAGTTAATAGTATCCCGAAGCATCTCTTGTTAGAGGGAGGTTGGGATCATCGGGTTCTGACAAAATCTGAGGAACTTGTACTTCTTGAGCAAGAACGCTGTCATTGTCTTTTTGTGTCTGCCCAAAGATAGATTCGTTCCCCTTAGGAGCTAAGTGCTTCAAGGAAACGGTCTTCCTTTCCGTCTTGCCTTCTTACCAGAGCATATTCTGGGTTTGCTTCAATTAGCAAGTGACTTGAGAACTACCACGTATTGGTCGATATTTTCGGAAGATAGCTGTTTCCGAGTGGCTAAGTGTCTCGGAAATATTTCGTTTTTGCCTTTGACGTAAAGAGCTCCGAGCGTTGCCCTAGCAGCTTTATAATTTGGACAGTCATTGATATACTCGTAGACGTTCGAACCTAAGAAATTTGTTAATACCTTCAGTAAGTCGCCATCTTCGATTTCCATCTTCTCTGTAAAATTATCGAAAGTTCGAAGCCAGTGGGTCCATTCTCGTTGAGCATTTGGGCTGTCAGGATCGGTGTTGAAACGTTCGGGTCGAAAGATTCTATCCATACTTGTTTAAAGTATAATAAAATAAACCTTTTGACCTTAAAACGGAATTATGGAATAATGGTTGTTGCAACGCAGTCAGGTATCCCTAACAACCAGGTAAAATATAATGACAGGTGATTTAGCACAAAAGTTTCCGAAATCAATGTTACTTTGAAGTAACGAAAATGCGATATTACTGTGAAGTAATAAGAGTGTGATTATTGGTGTTCAGTAAATTCTGATGTTCCGACACTCTTAAACGTGTTAACTATAGCAGTGCAGTTAGATTCAAGTTTGCAATATTTAACTATCCAACTCCTGCATCATAAAATAAATGAATTCGTCACAATTGATCTTATGGATTTCCAATTTTAATGAAGCCCTTTGATTCTGTTTTTCTCATGGACTCGCCAACACAATTCCGATGAATTGCAATAGTTTTTATAGATATACTAGTTTAATGGTAGGTGAATAACACTTTTTTTTTTTTTTCGTGATTTATTAATTGCGACTGAAAAATCAAATACATTTTATCTAGCAATTTTACATATCAATAAAGGTTCACTCCAAGAGGGTAGGTTTACAGCAAAATCTAGCCCTTTATTATATAGCTCAATTAATTAGCACTGAGTTGTGTCTATTCACGCAGCACAACTAAATCCAGTGGTTTGTTTCGCTTGAGACGTCGGATTTCACCTTCGTTGTCCAAAACGTAGAGCATCTCCGGGTTCACGTGTTTGTGGAGGCGATGTTCATGCTTCCTTGCGTATTTTGCAATAATTTTATAGACTGTCTCCATCCTCAAATCTCGATGAATATCATCGTTTTGCATGTACCAAGGGGCTCCAACTATACTTCTCAGTATTTTATTCTGAAAGGTTTGGATTTTCTTAATATTTGATTTCTTGGCACAGCCCCAGATCTGTATCCCATTGGTCCAAATAGGGCGAAGGATCTGCTTATATATAAGCAGTTTGTTGTGAAGAGAGAGATGGGAATTCCTTCCCATTAGCCAATACATCCTTCTGTACTTGATTTTAAGTTCTTCTTTCTTCTTTTCTGTGTTTATTCCAGTTTAATTTGGAGTCAAGTGTCAAACCCAAGTATTTAACTGCTTCAGTATGCGGTATTTTATTTGAATTGATCTCAACATCCAAGATTGGGACTTTTTGGTTAGTGAAGTTGATGTGGGCTGATTTTGATTCGTTCAGCTTCATTCTCCACATCTTGGTCCATTTATAAACCTCAGTAGTTGACGTCTGTAGTTTGCGTGTTGCAGCTTCTATATCATCTCCAACAGAGAGGATAGCCGTATCATCTGCAAAGGTGTCAACAGTTGTGCCTTCTTGTTGGGGTAAGTCCCGTGTGTACAGGATGTAGAGTACTAAACAACACAATGAGTATAATAGCAATATTAAAAGCCAAAAAACGTATATCCCAAATCCCCGAGGAGAGGACCACGTCGCTTGCCCTGGGAGACGCTTCCCCCTGCTTGGGCCCTCCTTCCTTCACTGGCAGGGTAGGGGGATCAGGTCGGTTGCTCTGGGAGAAGCCCTTTGATTCCATGCCCATACCACCCCCTGAAACGTCGATATACTCTGATAAGCTGGATTTTATATATAGATATATCTTCTTTGTAGGAGGTGCGGCCCACGCTTGACAGAAGCTGCTGCCGAAAAACTCAAAACCAAATACGTGTTGATGAGGAGCGGATCCCACAAGCATGAAATGGAAAGTTCGAAATCCTTGTCCATCCCTATTACTGTCAGGTAATTGTACTAATGAAAATAATGTTTGCATCGCTTGATGCTGACATAAAACGAGTTACTGTTTGTTGCTGATGGTGGTTTGCTCATCAAAATGTATGTTCACTTTAAATTCTCTTGTCCAAGTTGAAACTGTCAATGTTATTGACGTTTTGTTATTGAAATGGGTTCTCACAACTTGAAGTTCTCTATTCAAATATCGACCTTCCTGAAAAATTGCTTTGGATTCCCCTTCGTGAGCTAATTCGACATTTGCTTGAAATCATTGAACAGGCAATTGGAAGCTGTTATCCGCATATCCGAGTCTCTGGCAAAGATGGAGATGAAACCTTTCGCCACTGAAAGGCATGTTGACGAATCTTTGCGGCTGTTCCAAGTCTCCACAATGGAAGCGGCGCTTAGCGGAACTTTAGCTGGTTTGTATCATTCATATTTTCAGTACAAGTTAGGTGTTACGATGAACCGTTCCTCTTGTGATTAACATGATTTATTTATTAATTATTGACTAAATTCGCCATTCTATTGTGAATTGTAGGTTCAGATGAGTTCACATCTGCGGAAGACTACGAGATGCTGATGCGTATTGAAAAGCAACTAAAGAAAAGGTTTGCAGTTGGAGTGCAAGTCTCCGAGAAGACAATCGTTCAAGACTTTGTGAAGCAGGCAAGTAGCTAAATTTATTTTGTGTAGATAATTTATAATTGTGATTGTATATAAGTCCTGCTTGCCTATCCCACCATTCTTCATTCCCAGGGGCATCTCAAAGCTGAGTATTACACCAAAAATAGCTTTTTAACCATACAGCCGTTTCATTTTTTTTTAGGCATTGTGTTAGGGGTCTCAAATTATGTAAATTTGAATTTCAAAATGTCAAAATCGGTGTTCCTGTCTAGAGGAAATGAAATGTATGAAAATGTATTTTGAAATGTTTTGGATGAAATCGAAAGATGTAGAATATAAGCTTCTTGAAAGAAACGATTCACGTGACAGAAATGCCGTGAGACAAATAACGCCTTGAAAAGGTTAGGTGGCATGTATTGCGGATCTTTTGGTAGAATTCTATATTGGGTCGAATAAAGATAGGATTATTTTGAAATATATATGAGAAGATAAGACCATTCTGCCCTGTAAATTTGATTTCGGCGATTAGAGAAAATTACGCTTGATGAATTTCAAGTTTGCGCATGCGCAGATTCAAGTGTATGTATGTAGGGGTGTGTTTTTTCTGTTGTTATTGACCTTTACTTATACATACAAAATGATTGAAAATTGGAAGATTTCTAATGTTTATGGGGTTGCTATCAGATGAATAGAAAACACAGGATTTTTTGTTTCCAATATTTCGTACGTTCATTTGTGCATCATCAGGAGGTTATGACTTGTATTGGAGTATTGTGTGTTACAATTTCATTAATGTAGGACTGAATTTTCAAAAAATTCACAAACAGGTCGGAGCAAATTGAACACCCAATGGTTTCCAATCAGTTCCATGTCAGATATACGAGTACATTAAATCGTTAAAATCCAGGAATCATTTCAAAATGTTTTAAAACGGATTTGGATGAAGGGTTTTTTCGAAAATTTCTATTGTACAACTTTCAAAGCCATTGCAATAGCTTCATTTTCTATGCACATTAGCTGATTAACTGTTTAAAGCGCTTATTGTTACACCTCTTAATTAAATTTCAGCTCTCTTTGCTAGAAATTAATTAGAGTAGCCTTGTGATACTCACGTATTGGTAGATCTTGTGAAACACTCGTATTGTTTTGTATGTCTAGAAATACGCCGAGCATAGCGTGAGGAGAGTGATATCAATCATGATGGCTCGTGGAGAGCTCGCTCACAGACAACAAAGGAAGCTGTTGATTCGACTTCGATGAACATTTCCACGGTAAGATTTCGACTAATTTTTCTTATAGTACCGATCATTCATCGTTTTCATGATTGTTTTGATTGTGTGGTGTTGAACCTTGGTCGTAAATTTCTTGTTGCGAGTAGGAACCGAAGCAACCCTTCCTGTACTTGCAGGATAAGCTTTTGAGGAGGAGCTGCAGCCTGCATCAAGGGGATGGGAAGCCAGATGCAAGCCATGATGAGGTTGAGAGTGCAGGGGAGTCACTCATGACTGCTCTCTACGGAGGAGATGGCCGGCAGCCCCTGCATTCCCTCCTACAGCAATTTCATCAAGGCCTCTGCTAACACTAAAATAAACCTGGCTCGACTCCCACCCACCAAAGAAGCTACCAAGTTTAATTCCTTCCGTATCAAGCGCTAACTAGGTACAGAAGTGGGTGGGAGTAAACAAAAAATCCTACAGAGTGGGGATGGGCAGCAGATGGGAGGTCGGCTTCCCATCCCCATGATGCAGGCTGCAGCTCCTCCGCTCCTCCTCAAAAGCTTATCCTGCAAGTACACTCTTGCAGGAAGGCAGGCCTCAAGTGCTCCGCTCTATGCAAGCATTGTGAAGGCAGAGAGTGCACAAACACTCCTCCCATCGAGGAGCTAGATGAGGAGGACGTGGATGAGGAATTTCTACCCCCTGAAGACCTCCCAGACATCTCCCCCCTCCTAATTGCGGAAGTGAGCTGTCCTCTAAATCCCCCCCCCCCCCCCCCAAGATCCCCAGAATATGAAAAACGCGAAATTCTTGAATACTTTTTAGTGTGAGTGTTAATGTTTTCATTTATTATAAATTGTACATACCTACTCATATGAACCACTTTTTGTCTTAATTATTTATAATTTATTTCATTTTATGACCTACTGTCAATTTAAATGTTAAGTTAAATATGTTTAATGTATGCGAAATGTTTCAGTCCCTACCTAGTTACATAGTTTTACACAAATAATTCAACATTTATTCAACTTTTCCTTGAACCGCATTTCTACATATTTTGGTTTTCTGTAAGTTAAAAAAAATCTATGATAGATACATTTCCCCCGATGGTCTCAAAATGAAGGTAATTAAATGTCCTACAACTTCATTTCTCACAAGTTTACTGTAGAATGACTATTTACACCAATATATCGGTCAAAAATAGACCAAAAGTTAAAATTTTCACTTTTTGGAAAAATTTGTCAATGTTTGCAGAGCTGTATCTCTGGAACTAATGGAGCTACAGAGTCCAATTACGTCTCAAATTGTAGGAAATTTTATCTAGTTTAACAAAGGATCAGAGTCTTTTCTCATCAAAAGGCTCCTTTGGTGACTTTTTTGCGAAAAACTGAAAACAGTGCGAAAATTTCGTGGTTTTTCGGCTGAAACTCCCGTCGCTTGCGGTTTTCAGGCCTACAAATCTAGATTCGTACTATCTGGGTGAGCCCTAACAACATATTCAAAAAGGAAGTTTACAGTACTTTTTGCAATGTTTGGCAAAAAAATTGTCCAATATGACTGGACTATAGTCCAAGTCTGTTGGAGAAAAAACCGTTTCTCGAGTGTTTGCAATATTGGTCAGAACGATGTTGTAGCTACTGTGGGAGAACATATGTTTGTAATTTTGTATACTGTCAGTTATTGGCAGATAGTGACGTCACCTTATAGACCTTCACCCAATAGGAGCTTAGCACACATTCTACTGTTTCTGATAAGCTGTCAATTCAAGTAGTTATATAAAAGTGTTCTGCGACTCCGTGTTCTCGTTATTAATAAATCTAATTATCTAGTAAAATCGTGAATATCTGCAAATTCCTACAGCTACGAAATAAGAAAGCGACCATCTTTATGGGGCTAAAAAAAAAAATCCGCACTCCAACAATAGGCTGAAGAGTCCTGAATTTGGCTCTCAATTGATTAATTTCATGAGCCGGTTGTCTCTGCAAACGTCCAATGGAAAGCTAATTAAGCAGAGCTTAACAAAAATCGTCCCTGTGCAATAAATTCAGAAAGAAAACTCATCGTATTGATTGACACTGTAAGGACAAAACTAACCTAACTAAAACGTGCTCTCCTTCACTCGCATACAGGACATTAGTGGCATTTCTCCCTCTAATACCTTGCACTCGCATAAATCGCCAGACATGCTGAAATACCATATTGTAATAAACACAATAGCCTGAGATGTACTGGCCAAATCCGTATGTCGTTCAATAATGAACATGAAAATGCTTTAACCAAGTTCTCCCAATACCAATCCAATCATACACTATGATTCATAGTATTGGAATACTGTTGAACTCTTAATTCGTAAAACAAAGTTATGCTATTAACTTTTTTTTTCAATTCTGTTGCAGATGCACACCTTCGGAGCTTCACAAAGTGTACATAACTTTATAACTAACTTTTTAGGTAGGCGATTATTTGAATTAAAAATTATATAAGCAAACTTGTTCAACACAGTAATGGTTTTGTACGTTCCATTAATGTAAATTTTAATTCATTTCAAAAACTGTCGATTTTATTTACCTCAAGTCTTCGTCATTCATTGACTGATGCACAAGTCAGTGTGAAGCAAATCGTGTGACAGCTCTTGGAGTTCTAGAACTCATTTCCGACCAAAAATATCTCAGCGCTTTTTTTACTCTGCTTCAGTGCTTTTCTAATTATGTTTTCATTTTTTAAACCTTACTGCACTAAAACTGTCATAACTCCTTAATTTGTACTAAAACTCAAGTTTAATGATACTGTTAGAAACATAATTAAATTTTCTATCTCTACAATGCATTATGACAATTTGTCAGGCAAAATTGAGGCGTGGAAATGGGGTCAGAAAAGTATGTTTTGTCGAAATTACTTATTTCATAACGCTCTGTAATCTTTTTGGTTTTCACCTTGTTTCAACTGTGTTCACCTGCGCTGTAGTAATTCCACTTAATCGATTGCTACCTAGCATTTTTGTTATAATTTTTCCTTATTGATATATACCTACCTAATTATAATTACTTGCATTTGTGAATACAACGTAGAATAAAATTTATCAAATTATTATCAGATCTGATTATTAATGATTAGAGAGATTATTAATCATTTGATATTGGGTCAAGCCGTAATAAACAACTGGGAAATCAGACTTTATTCGGCACCACGAAACTTTTCTTTAAACAATAAGTAATACAGTTCACCGGGTGTATTTTTCAAATTAACTAATGTATTAAGTAATACTTGAACTCTTTGGTATAAACCTACTTTTTTTTAATTGTAGGTGCTTATCCAAATTTTTTTTAAATTAATTCATGTACTGCGTCGAGAGGTAAATGTTCGTTTCTTAAAGACAGCGTAACAACACTCTTTCACTTTTGAAGCTGTTTTAGATCCTTAAGCCTAGCTAATAACTTATATAAACACTAATAAATATTAATTGGAAAGGTAACTAAGCAACGCAAAATAGAAAAATGAGAAACCTAAGTAGGGAGTGGTTTCAAACCACGAGATTTTCATGTTTTTTTGTAGCTGCTTATCCAAATTTTAAAACTTCACTTAAAATAGAACTTTAGGTTTGGTTTCCTGGTCAGTTACTGTTCTTAGGTAAATGGAGGCTTCTACTGGTTTGTCGGACAGCTCGTCTTCGGGAATGAGTGGAGAAGAAGCGATGGCCAGCCAACTTCCGTCACCACTGAAGTTGACCGAAGTGATTGACAAAGGATATCTGAAAGGGAAGATCTGGTGAGGTGAAACCGCAACGGACAATTTGAGTGGGTTCAAATTTTATAGTGAGAGATAAATGTTGTCAATACGGGTTTTTTATTGAAACGCTAGTGTTCTGAACAGATGCCGATACCGAAGCCAAAGATGTGAATGCTGATTAAAACGGAAGGAACCTACCAAATCAATGATATTGTGAGCATCGCCCGCCGCTAACGAGTTGACGTGAGGCCGAGATGTATTATAGTAATTTAAGTGTTTTGAAGTACTTTCTTTTTTAATGGTCTATCTAATAAAGGGGGGCTCGTCCCACATTTTCGCCCCCCTGCCTTTTGTATTACGTTTTTGGAGTTGGTTGGTCGTGCTAGGTGCTGGGTAACCCTTATTTTATTGTAAGCCGAATTTTCGGAATCTGCGAGAGGCTCCTTATTTGGTCAATGGTCCTGGTAGGGGATAGGATTGGGCAACACACGGTGACAAGGAGGGGAACCGAGGAGGCGTCAGCCGAGAGGTTGAGGAGGATCTCTCGCTTCTCTTCTTGACTCCAGCCGATCAACAGGACCGACGTCACCCCCGAGGAGGCCAGG
The DNA here is from genome assembly GCA_031894815.1 of Creontiades dilutus. Taxonomy (NCBI): domain Eukaryota; kingdom Metazoa; phylum Arthropoda; class Insecta; order Hemiptera; family Miridae; genus Creontiades; species Creontiades dilutus. Next base: position 373,453 of record JAVIWC010004633.1, read on the forward strand.
GGCCGAGGGTGGCCGACCGCCACGTCGCCGACTCTCCGCCGTGGACCCGCCGCCTGCATACCCCATACATCAAGGTATTGTGTTGCCCCTCTCCTATCTCATACCAGAAGAGTTTCTTTTGTTGTTAGAGTTCCGCATTTCTAGCCGCCAGATCCTAGGAATGAGGCTATAGGGGCCCAGCATCGGCGCCAACTTCATAGGCCCAGTGTCAAAAGAATTTCCCCTAATATAACGGTTCAAACGGCCACCGGACTAACGTTATTCTGAGTTCTACCGAAGCCCCTCGTTCCTAATCCTTGCACACCCCCTACACGCTCCCATTGATCTATTTACACCTAGTTCAGGGTATATGGGTAAGATAGGGAGTGCTCAGCGGCTCCGCCCCCGGGCCTGTGCTTCTCCCGTTTTAGGTGCTGCCTCCAGGGACAGGACACAAGAGGAGAGCGCCGGAGTAGGAGCACGGTCTTAGGGGAGCGGCGAATGCAGGACCTCGGGTAAGTTACCGCCCGGGGGAAGTCGCTGTCCCCCCGGGACCCTCCTCGCGCCGTAGGGAAAGTCAGGTTGGAGGCCCGAGGGGGGTGGGTGCTGACAATATCACAACATTTCTTCTGGAAATTAAGTGGTTAATTCTTGATATTTGCTGATGACCTAGAAATCTATCTTGACATACGGTGCCTCTCTGATTACCAAACCTTACAAGCATGACGGGATTCTCTCCTTAGTTGGTTTTCGCTGGTCTGGCCTTAAATTAATCGAAATATTCTCTTGACATCATCGATCTTTGTCTCCACTTCATCAAGAGGATGCAAATTTGTTGGTGGAGGCATTTTTGTTTCAAGAAACACTCTTATCCATTCTTAATGTTAGGTAACGCAAAACACTCACCTATGAAATTGACAAAGCCTTTTCTTGTTGTAGCCGTCCCATATGTTAACGAAGCCATCAGACCCTCCAGAAGCGAAGGTGTTGTAATTCGGATGGAAACTCAAAGTGTTGACCGGGTAGATTTTCTCAATCCCGTCATCTTTCATCCTGTGGCATTTGAAGGCGTACTTCTTCTTCTGCACCTCGGGGCTGCTATCTAAAAACTCGAAAGCCACTCTGCCCTCGATACTACTCAGCACGAAACCTTGCAATCCAAAAAATCCCGGAGATTAGGCAATACACCTAGATCCAAGCTCTACTAATTTAGATATAAGATGATTTTAGTGGGTGTAGGTAGTGGGGTGACCACATTCACTTTGAATCTTCTGTTTGAAGCGTATTCATTTCTTCGTATTCGTTAGATACCATTCAATGAGTTTTAAAAATTTTTACTTGCATCTCTCCTCTCTTTCCTTTTTTCATTCATAATAGAATTGTAATAATTAACGCAGTTGATACCAACGAAGTTTTCAATCATGACATTTTGTATGTGTGAAAAGGATGAGAGAATATTTTTACAACTTCACTTACCTGCACAAGCTTCAAGGTAAAACATCAATGCAATGGAATAATAGATAACATCTAAAAATTACATACATATAAATCATAAATATATAACATATAAACAATTTAACATAATTAATATATAAACAAATAACAATATAACATATAAAAAATATCAATTTCAGTAATAAACAACTGAAGAGATGTGTGTTGGCACCACGACGTCAATGCCTAAATTCTGCTTGTATTTATGACATAGTAAGGTAAGCAATATTAATATATAAGATATATAGTAAATAAGGTGATAGGTGCAATAGGTTTTATGTAAGAAATATGATCATTTGACCATTTGTGTATATACACACTATGTAAATTCAAAGAACTCAAAGAATACTTTTATGCTTAGTTGTAGACTGAGGAAGTCCTCGCTGTAGGACGAAACGTATCTAAACGAATACGAAGAAATAAATACGCTTCAAACAAAAGATTCAAAGATGATTTTCCATTTAGGGGATGAGAGGAACCCCTGGTCACTGAGATCGCTTCGATCTAGTGAAATTAAGACGATTAAGAACAGTGGTTCCCAACCTGGGGGCGATTTGGGTTGTCAGGTGGGCGATGAGTATTCAAATGGTGAAAAATGAAAATAGTACTGTACAGTTGAAGTTGCCGGGCAGCCATTGAAAAGGCAAAATAACACAAAGTTTTCAAACATTCTTCTTTTTTTTGCCTTTTAACTGTGAATTTTCTTAATTTATCTTCTTTGTTCTTCAAAAAAATTTAGGTATACATTTTAATTTTTATGTTTCTATTTTATTTAGGAGTGACGGGATAAAATCGTTTAAAATAATAAAATTGCTTCATTATTACATTTCACTTCAAAGGCGATGGGCCATAAAAGGTTGGGAACCACTGATTTAGGATAATAAACCTTGTGTTGGACAGCAGTAATTATTGCTAATTTGGTGATCAACTAATAATAAATCAAATTAGCAAGCATTCAGAGTGCTAATTCGATTTTCCAACCACTTCACAACCACCAAATCCTGCGAATCTTACCAAGTTTGTTTGGGAAAGCTTTTATGCATCTGGTTTGAAATTTGAGGCTGGATTCCCTCCTCTGTAAAATATATGAGGGGTTCCGCATGTCCCAAACTGCGACTTTTCTTCCAGCGGTTCCAACAATGAATTTCTCTCCATCGCCAATAAGGGCTAAGGCATAAACCTGAAAACAAGTGACATATATTTGATTCGTTCTTTCAACTTTGTACTATTTCATATTTTACATTGGCCTACCTAATTTTTAATCGAGAGGTAATGAAGATCTGATTCTGTTATTACAACTGAACATAAAGGGGAGCAGAAACTTAGCAACCTACTACGAAAATATAATATCTAACGCAGAAATTCCCAAACACTTGGGCTTGGGAAACCCTTAATCTCAAGTATTTAGATTTAGACATGACATCTAAATGTGTAGTTGGTAGAAAATGACAGTTTAGTGAGCTAGCCGGGTTATTCCTCATTATTAACGGCGGAGGGGACTATCACTATGAAGACAAACATTACATATACAAGCTCAGCTTTATTTACAAAACTAAATCCAATTGACTAGAACAGAATCGATACGTAGTACGTAGGTACAACTATTGACGGTAATGGAACATTAACAATTCAGAACTAATGTTTCAAACATAGAGACAGCTCGGTAAATGGAAAGAATGAGTTTGTTTCAACAGATATTTAAGATCTGGTTTAATGTTTGACAGCCAGAGTCGGTTGTCTAGTTCAGCATCTAGACTGCATCGGTATTTAGTTTTGGTGGCTTCAGATAGAAAATCTAGATTCGCTCAAGTAAGTACTAAGAGGTAAAAGAAAAAACAACCCGTTTTGCTTTTTCAACAAACGGTTGACATTTTTGGGTTTCCACTGGAAACTTTCCAGGTGGAGCCATAAGTAAGTAATCCAGATTTCAAGTTTGAGTCTGAAGTTATGTCTATCAGATATTCGTATTCTCTTGGGGATAAACCAGTTGGCTTTCTGAAACTAAAAACGGTTTGACCACCCATTCATGTTTTTGCAAAATTGCATCTCGATCTGTAGGGAAGTTGTAACCAAAGGACTTCTCCAGACCGGGAAGATGCTCGCATATTTTATCAGTCAAAGCGATTTTCTCAAAACCCAGTTGGTTTTCATGTACAGTATCATCCAACTCAGGAAACACTCCACGGATTCAACCTAGAACTGGAGTTTTATTTTAAATGCGGGACTATGTCATTGGCTTCAAAAGTTGTTATATTCATCCCGTGCAGAGAATCTAACCGTAAGGGCGTATATTTAAGGATTATCTACAAAAAGTCGAAAACTCAAAACTATCAGAACAAGAGGGCAGTTGCTGCACCATCATCCGTCAGCACACCATTTGAAAAATCGGTCAGGTTATGGGTCGGGCTGCAGAGGCTGTTCAACAGGAAGCCTGAGCTAGACCACGTGGCTGGTGGTACTCAAGTACTTTAGTTTTTAATGAAATTAAAGATATGGAGGCACGAGGTGCCAGGTTTCGATAATGTACTACAAACAATGTCTAAAAACCATTAAACAGTGATTTACATAGTAAGAATGCTGAATACAGGAATAATAGACAGGGGGGTCTATGACGCAGAGTGCGTCATTGAAATTCTTGAGGGGGGGGGGGGGGGTTTACAACAAATTTTTGGGAGAGGTAAAGTTGATTGAAACGGTTTCGCGTGACATTAAAAAAAATATTGCATGCTATTTAAAGAACCTCAAAAAATATACACGTTTTGTCCATTGCCGACTGGGTTTGCATTTTTTCAATACCTATTCTTCTTTTAATTTTGGATAAAATAAGGGGTGTTCCAGTACTTCTTACATTGGAGGGGTCATAGAGCTTTGGGGGGGGGTTAGACACCCCTGTCCATTGTATAACATTTCGAACAACTTCCGGACCATGGCTGCCTGTATGTGTATGGGACGGTTGGAATGTCTGGCGACAAGCGGTATTTGCGCTAATAACGTCCAGGCTGCGACCGTGTCATGCCACGAAGAGTGGTGCAAGAAAAGTGCCACGGAGTTGCTCGAGTTTGGCATCTCGTCAGGAATGCTTAGTGGTATCTTACTTAAGATGGTGGTCATTTTATAAGGGCACTGCCTTTCATCCCTGTCTTCATCCTCCATCTTCCTGAACTTAACTAATCTCCAGGGTCGGTATCGGGTAAACCTGGCCGTCCTCCCCACTTTTATGTGTTGTTCCTCGTAACTTGGTTTTTTGTTTCTGTTTACTAGTGTGACGGGAGAAAAGAGAAGTCTGTCTGCCGTTTTCCATCCGATTTTAATTACATTTTTCAGGGAATGTGAGGTGTATCTACACACCTATGGTACACATGTGTACCATCTGGTACCCAATGAAACCATTGCTCAAAACTCACATTAATATGCATACGTGCAAACGTAAAATCCATATAGCATCATTCCCTCAGGTTCTAGTGGTCCGATTTTGCTCCAATTTGGAGGGTAGTCGAGATTGAACGGTTTAACACTATCAAACTGATTTGTTTTGTGGGGGGGGGGGCTGGTTCTAAATTGGGAGGGGGGGGGTGCATTATGAAGCTAGGGGGGGAGGGGGCTGTAATAGAACACTGCGTAATAATGTGCAGCGTTTTAGATTGTTCTTTTGTCCTCGAAATCGATAAAACTGTGGGGCTTGTCATTGCTCTTGAACCATCCATACACACGTCAATGTAGTTACTCTAAGGAATCTGGACAAATCTGGGTGTTGGAGAAGCATCCAGCAGAGGGAAGGGAAAATCAGTTAGAGGTAATGAACGTACACCTCAATAACTCAGAAATTTCCGGGGAAAGCGACTGGAAAACCAGTCTAGTCCAGCCCGCCCGCCAAACTATTTTACCCATCACCTTTCTTTTCCAGTGTTCATTGTTATTGTTTATTCTACTTTATTTTGTGGACCCAGGGGGACCTGCGGACCACAGTTTGGGAAGCCCTGATCTAACACTATGACAGACTACATCGGAGAAATCAAGAGACATACACACCGTAATTGTAAATACTTGAAGAATGGCCTTGAAAATAATGAAAATGCAATTGTATTGAATTGTGTAAAAAATCGCCATACCTTGTCAGGCTGTGTAAGGGTTCGAACACACGGTTTAGTGCGTGGATCCCACATTTTTACTGTGCAGTCCCAACTTCCAGTGAGGAGGAGACCACTATCCCCGGCGAATTCCGTGGACTTGACAGCTTTCTCGTGTTCACCGATCACCTGAGGAAACGAGATTTCAATAAAACAAAAAGGAGAACCTGTTACATGTGAACTAGTCAATTCAATTTCAATGGATCTTGAGGAAATAATTTACTACATTTACAAGACTGTTCGGTCCAAATAGCAGCTACTGGAATGAGTTAGGAATTTGATGTTTAGTGAGAAGGTATTTTGAATATCTAACTAAAGAATAGTAGGACAGAATATTGTTGATAACTCAAATAGACTAATGAAAAGAATCGTTCAGGTAACTCAATCTGAAATACAGGGTGTCCCATCTATATGGCCCCATTAAGGAATTGCAGCTATCAAAAAATTGAACCGGACCTTTTCTATAGTATTTTCACTCTGCTTGAAGATGGTGGAACCTGTTTTTCATTTGTCGATGTTTTAGAGCCTCAAATCTTCCATTGAAACTTGAGGTTGCCTCTTGAACCTCCTTTTTTTATTTTAGTTATCGATTCTACGTTAAATTTGGAAGAGAAAATGCATTGTTGAAAATTTTTTTTAGAGACTTCGTTTCAGAGTTATTTCACTTTTTGCGAACAACAAAAAAAAAAAAAAAAAAAACGCTTTTCTCCCTTATCGTTTATTATTCAATAATAAACCATTGTAATCGCTCTGGAAAAAAATTCAACCCCCCCCTTTTCAAAATTTCATGGTTTACGTTTCAAAGGGTGTAGAATCCGAATCTGCAATAAAAATTTTCCGTCCGTCCGCCGTACGCACGATATCTCCGAAACGGCTGGAGCAAAGATCTGAAATTTTCAGGAAAAATCCATCTTGGCCCGACGACGCCCCAATTCTTGAGCCAGCTCTCTCACTCAATTTAAAGTGCCCTTTAAGGGCTATCAAAGTTTTGTAAAATCCCTAAAAACCTCAAAACAAGTCGAATCGGCCTAAATTTATACCTATTTGAAGAACATACCATGAGGAATCGAATGAGTCCCTCCGTAGGTCAAACCGTTCCCGATTTATGGTGTCAACATTTGCGTTTTTCGGTTTATTATTGTTTGTTTGTAACCTAGGGATGCCGATAGCGTCGAGTTGTAGTGAATGTGGTTACTGGAGTTATAGCCGAAGTGAGGTTCAATAAAAAAAACGCTGCAAATTCTTTCACTGGGGTTTATTATTCGTTGGCTTGCGTTCATTATTTGAATTTATACTAAGGTTTGGAGTGTGCGCGTTTCACAGGATAGAGCGATTATTGAATTTCAGGAGATATGCATGGAGCACGTAAATCTGTTCTCAACCAAAATACCTATTTGGATTGATCAGTTGATCATATTTGTGTGCCTCCTGAAATTCAATAATCGCTCTATCCTATGAAACGCTCACACTCCAAAGCTTAGTATAAATTCAAATTATGAACGCAAGCCAATTGAATAATAAACCCCAGTGAAAGAATTTGCAGCGTTTTGAAATCAGCATCAAATTTCCTATCAACAGAGGCCAGTTTCCATCATCAACAATCATCATCAGAGGATCGGCATTACAATTGAAGCGCTAACGATTTTAGAAAACGAAGTTTTTTACTACTTACTACTTATTTACTACCATAAGTAACAAATTTTACTAGACCAGTTTGATTGACACTTTTTATTCTACTAAAATTACCTACTTTTCAAATAGACCCCCTTGCTTCTGTAAACAGAAAGTCCAATATCTCTGAAGGAGTAAACGCAGTAGTTGGCATTTTCGACGTGTTGCAACAAAACTGACTAGAAATCTCTTTGCGGCACATTTTTTCAACTGCATTCAAGAATCAACAAAACAACAGTTTCTTGATACTAATTGTTCACTCTGAACTCTGCTCTTTATTATCAAGTCAACCTAGACTAGTCCACAAGACGGCGCGCAGTTTCTAATGTTCTTCAAAATAGTTGTAGGTATGGTTTTTCCGCCAAATTAAAAATAGGTATGATCGCATTGAATAAGGGTTACTAATTTCCGAAAGCTGCTTAATGAGCAGAATACTGAATTATTCGAGCGCTATTAAATTTTATCTTTTTTTTTTAACATTTTTTCAATTTATTTAAAAAATGTGCTCAAAATCTAAAAAATATTGAAGATAATTGGAGAAAAGCGTTTTTTCTAAAAGACTTCGTTGACAAAACGTACAAACTGAAAACACAACAAACTGAAAGCTAACTTGGAGTTGCCTAAACTCCCTCAAGGCTGCAGCCCGAGGCAACAAACTGATGCTACTATGAGTGAAGGGTCATGCGGGAATAGAGGGCAACGTGGAAGCTGATCGCCTTGCTAAAAAGGGATCAGAGTCCAATCCAATTGGACCTGAACCCCAACTAGGGGTTACCAAGAGTTATATAACTCAACAGGTTCAGAAATGGGAGGACAAAACACGCACAGAATACTGGCACAACACTCCTAAGCAGAGGCAAGCCAAGCGGTTCCTCTCTATTTCAAGGAAACGGGCAAAAGCCCTTCTATCATTGAGGCGCAAAGACCTTCGCAAACTAGTGGGTCTTCTGACTGGCCACTGCCCTCTAAGGTACCACCTAAACAAAATGGGTAAGGCCAGGACAGTAGAATGCCGGCTCTGCTGCGAAGAGGCGGAAACAGCAGAACACATCCTCTGTAATTGTCCTGCTGTTGCATCAACTGGATTCCGGCATTTCGGGAAGGGTGCCTTAACACCCTCTGATATTGCCTTGGAAACGCCTGAAAACCTCCTACACTTTGTGAACGAAGAGGTTATTAATAAGGTTTTGAATTAAAAATGGGGACAGCGTCACAATAGATCCTAGCGGTCTCAGTGACCAGGGGTTCCTCCCATCCCTTACCGAAAAAAAAAGACTTCGTCGATTTTTGTTGTTCGCAAAAACTGAGATAAATCTGAAACGAAGTCTCTAAAAAAATATAAACGATGCATTTTCAACGTAGAATCGAGAAATAAAATAAAAAATGGGGGTTAAGAGGTAACCTCAAGTTGCAACCCAAGATTTGAGGCACTGAAACATCGAAAAATGAAAAAAGGGTTCCACCACCTTGAGGAAGAGTGAAAATACCATAGAGAAGGTCTGGTTCAATTTTTTGATAGCTCGCACCGTATGGTTGTAATTCCTTGATGGGCCCATATGGATAACGTTAACAAACTGAAACTAGGAATTCAATCAACTTACAGTTTGAATACAAGTGTAAAAATCATTCATTCTAATTTTTCCATCAAGGCTTCCACTGAAGGAATGAGCCCGATCCTGGAAGCAGGAGTCAAGCACAGGCCACCCATCGTGGTCGTACGATGTCTTCACCCGATTGGAATGAACGTCGAAAAGACTGACGTACGAGTCCCAAGATGAAACCAACAGATATTGGTTTGAATTGGGGCTGAATCTAACTGAAGATATTGTATCACCTGAAAAGAGGACGGTTTGCAATAAGTTACGCTGTGGTATATATGAATGTGGACTGTAGGGTAAGGAATTAAGGCTCGAAGTAAGACCTTACTTGAGTTAAAAGACAGTTTGACTTCACCACGGGTAGCGGACGAATTGGAATCTCTTGAGTCAAGATTACTGGAACAAAAATGAATTAGATCACTAATGATGAAGAAGTGGGAACGTTTTTACAATGAAACGTTCAATTAGCAAAAGCGTTGCAAATGAATACATGAAGGTTTATTATTCTGTTATGTAGACCACTGGCCCTGTTTGTAATGGATGAATAGGTGGAGCTCCTTGGTTGGTTTTAGTTGGGAGTAACCCTAAAGTTTTACTTTTTTATCACCAACCCCTATTTTTTTATAGCCATTTTTATAATTTAATCATTATCATCCCACTCGATAACTGATCAATTATAGTGTTCTTTTGGGAAACCCTCAAGAGCCCAACAACCCATTTAGAATAATTCTTCAAAAAACAATAAAATAAAAATTACAGTGTTTTTAACTGTACTTCGATTAAAATTTCCCTTAGCTTATGGCAAAATTTTCAAAATGTACACAGTAAAATTATATCATCAGGTACTACAATTTCAACTCTTTTTGGAAACTGTCTCCAAGAGGTGGAACAGCGACTTGTTACTTCAGCCAAAAACACAGAGTTAGTATGGATAGTGGCATAATCTACAAGGCTTCATGAATCGGTCCAGCCAATTTCGTTCCATTTAGAGGTAGTATTGCTTCCGAGTCTACCAAGGTAGCGGAAGCATTGTTCTCACTTTCGGAATGTGAACATTTTTTTGTCTCCAAAATCAAAAATTCCACTCGCATTTTGCGTTTTAGACCTTTCTGAACAATTTTGGTTCCGTGTCTGTCTGTCAGCAAATCCTTGTTACGGGCAAAACTACACGAAGTTATAGTCCGATTTTGATGAAATTTTCAGGGATTGTGCGGGTTGGGGTGTAGATGGTCCCCTATAGGTTTCATGACCCCCGGATCAATAGTAGCCTCTGCGAATGCGCAAACGTGAAATCCTTGTTACGCTCATAACTCCGGGAGTTCTTGACCGATTTCGATGAAATTTTCAGGGATTGTTCGGTTTGATGTGTAGATGGTCCCCTATGAGTTTCATGACCCCCGGGTCAATAGTAGCCTCTGCGCATGCGCAAACGTGGAATCCTTGCCACAAGCATTTTAGAAATGTCATAATAATTATTTATCACTTCAGTCATCTACCCATTCAGCGTCAATGTCAATTTTTATTATTAGGTATATTTTATAGTTTTTTCAATAGTTGAACATGCCTACCTTCATTTTCTCAAGTTATGATCCTGCATAACAATAAATTTAACCTAATTCAATATCTACTTCGCCTAATTGAACGAAGTTCTTTAAGGTAACGGTACCGGTAGTGGCCACAGTTAAGAATTTTTTCTTTAGTTTTGACAATTGTGGGCCAACAGTAGTACTGACTTTCTTCAGGACTCATTTAGAATATAGCCCGACTCTTCCCTAACATATCCATTGCCTAAAACTATCAAAAGAACAATTTTTTCTATTTTTCATTAATTTTTTCTCACACCTTTATTTTGATCTAGTAGTGGCCACATCAAATTACGAAATTTCCAGTAGTGGCCACGTGCATGTCTCAGTAGTGGCCACTTGACATTTTGCCCTCCTTACGTGTTTAATATCATTAAATTCAATACCAGATGAACAAAATTGATTCTATCCAGTAGAAGCTCTAGGATACAGCCCAACAAACGAGGAAACTAGGGACGGTCATATTGAGAAGTTTACCACAATTTCCAATGATGCTCTGCGCACTCCTAGTTCAACCTCTGACTACAAGATGACATGAGCTGTACCTCCTGCAAGTTTGAAGCCACTAGGAGACCGGGAATCCTTATTTCTCAAATATAAACTTTAAAATGGCCACTACTGGAGCAGTGGCCACTACCGGTGCCGTTACCTTAGTCAATAATAATTTTCAATGATCTATACAATCATGTTATGGATACGAGGAAGCTATGTGCCACACCCACTTGGGATTTTTTTTTTTTTTTTTTTTTGTAAATATCGGACATCAGAAAATAAATATCTACGCTGGTTTCCTGAGGGGTAAAAGCAAAAATATCTCAACAATTTTTCATAATTTCGTTGTAAATTTCTTATGAAATAGGCTCAACAACAACTCTTGGACATCGGTGATGGAAAAGTTGCTACAGATGAAACTGTACAGATCACAGATGTGATATGTAATTTTAAGAAATAAAACTACAATAACTAAAGAATAATATTGTTTGGCGTTGGTTATTTTTACATTCCCTAATCGTTCATAGCGCTCCATGCCTATTTTCACGCATACTTACACACTTATAACAACTCAGTTACTCATTGTTTACACAAGAATTTATAGTAGAAACTATAAATAATTTATACGGCACAACAACGTTAGTATTACAATAAATTCAAATTTAGAATAAACAAAATCTTGCGATATGACAATGGACCAAAGGTCCTTCTGTCAAAGAGAGCCATTGAAAAGGCTGTCAATTGATGTTTGCAAGACAAAACATTGGGGCCTATATCCATCAATTCAGAGAGGAATCACCAGTTGAATTCGTTTATCAATTTGGCTCGATAACGCCACGCCATCCTACTAAAACTCGGTCATTTTGAATTTCTGTACAAATGATTTTTGTTGAAAATGTGGAAGTATAGATTGTGAAATCATGAATAATCGCAATAACTGCCTATCAAACTAATACGTGTGTTAATTACTTACGGCATTGTTGTAGTAGTAAGTCTAGATGTTTGACAAACACCTGAAAATTCAAAAACAAATTGGTTATTCATCAAATACTTGATGGCCTATTCACTTAAATTAAAGTGCACATTTTGGTGTATCCATCCTACATTTTAATTATTTCTACAAGTGTTTATTATAATTAAATCCGTGTTTATGACCCTTGTTGTTACAGTGAAGAAAGAAGCTAATTTACCCGGACGACCTTAAGCTCTATTTATCCATAAGTGACCCTTCAGACCAGTGTTTCCCAACCTTTTTTAGCCTACGGCACAGTTACAAAAAAAGACAAATAGCCGCGGCACACCTAACCTAATTTCTATGAAAAGTAAAGAAAACATTACATTGCAGGAATAACTCATTTTATTACAACTTATTTAACACACCTGTCCTAATCAAATACAATAAAAGTAGAGCTCAGAAAAGCAAACAAAATACTTCTTGCTTTCTATTACAAAAGTTCTTTGTTATTACTTTATTATACTACTGTATTATCTTTATTATTGATTTCATGTCATGTTCTTTATTAATGTGACACTTGGGCTTGATGTTTTTTCACTAACTCCATTTTGCGAGGCTGTACAACTGACAAGGCCAATCTCATGTCGTGCTCTACTGATTGAAGCTGTGACCTGTTCTTCGTTTTTATTTGGTTCATAGCCGAAAAAGATGCCTCACATAAGTAAGACGTTGAAAACGAGCAACAATGCTCGCAACCCTGGTTCTATGATGGAGAATTCGATCGAAAATTTATTAAAATAATATCAAGATTGCGATTCAATCACCACAGGTTGCCTGCGCATCTCTACAAAATAGGTGTGCTGGAAAATCCCAAATGCCCACGTAACGGAGTGGACGAGGGGGACACTAACCATGTAATTTTGCAGTGCTCCAAGTACGACCGACAACGCGTGGAACTGTTTGATAAGATTATTAAAGAGAATATTGAACTCCCTACAAACTCCAGCTGCTTATTGCAACAGAGAGCAACTTACAGTGTAATAGTTAAATTTGTAAAATCCGCAGAAATAGAACTATAAAAATAAGTGCACAAGGTTATTGTAGCTTGTATTGCTTAATAAAGCCAAATTCATCGCCCCCGTCTAAACCATAAAAAATAACCCCGCCAGTGAAGGAAGGAGGGCCCCAGCGGGGGAAGCGTCTCCCAAAAAGCGACGTGGTCCTAAAAAAAAATTTGGGATATACGATTTTTTGACTTTTAATATTGTTATTAAACTCCCTCAGTGTGTTGTTTAGTACTCTACCTCCTGTACACACGGGACTTACCCCAACAAGAAGGCACAACTGTTGCCACCTTTGCAGATGATACGGCTATCCTCTCTGTTGGAGATGATATAGAAGCTGCAACACGCAAACTACAGACGTCTACTACTGAGGTTTGTAAATGGACCAAGATGTGGAGAATGAAGCTGAACGAATCAAAATCAGGCCACATCAACTTCACTAACCGAAAAGTCCCAATCTTGGATGTTGAGATCAATTCGAATAAAATACCGCATACTGAAGCAGTTAAATACTTGGGTTTGACACTTGACTCCAAATTAAACTGGAATAAACACATAGAAAAGAAGAAAGAAGAACTTAAAATCAAGTACAGAAGGATGTATTGGCTAATGGGAAGGAATTCCCATCTCTCTCTTCACAACAAACTGCTTATATATAAGCAGATCCTTCGCCCTATTTGGACCTATGGGATACAGATCTGGGGCTGTGCCAAGAAATCAAATATTAAGAAAATCCAAACCTTTCAGAATAAAATACTGAGAAGTATAGTTGGAGCCCCTTGGTACATGCGAAACGATGATATTCATCGAGATTTGAGGATGGAGACAGTCTATGAAATTATTGCAAAATACGCAAGGAAGCATGAACATCGCCTCCACAAACAACGGAGATGCTCTACGTTTTGGACAACGAAGGTGAAATCCGACGTCTCAAGCGAAACAAACCACTGGATTTAGTTGTGCTGCGTGAATAGAAGTGCAATCGAACTCAGTGCTAATTAATTGAGCTATATAATAAAGGGCTAGATTTTGCTGTAAACCTACCCTCTTGGAGTGTACCTTTATTGATATGTAAAATTGCTAGATGAAATGTATTTGATTTTTCAGTCGCAATTAATAAATCACGAAAAAAAATTGTTTATTCACCTATTTCTTTTTAACCTGCGTAGCAGGGCCATTAAACTAGTAGAACTATAAAAATAAGTGCACAAGGTTATTGTAGCTTGTATTGCTTAATAAAGCCAACTTCATAAAAAGGTGTAAACCATAAAAAATAAAAATAAATAAAAAATAAAAAAATATACTTAAAAAAAATAAAGATAACAATAAAAAGGTGTAAAAAAAAGTGTAAACTAATAAAAAGGTGTAAACTAATGTATATAATATATACATATTATGTATAATTATAACTAACATTCAATGACATGGCTGTAAGTGCACTAGGAAAAATGTATAGATAGTAAGAACCATTGTTTTACATGGCTAAATACACAAATACATGAGTGTGAGGCCAATAAAGGAAAAAAAAACCTTTTTAGTAATTGCAGGATGCTCGTTTTTTAATGGCAACCTGAAATCCATCACAGGATAGTCGAACGTTTTAGACTGGATTTCGCCAAATATATAACCCAGCGTTAATGCCTGGTTAAAAGTTTGATGAAATCGGTCATTCATCGTGCTAGACAAGCCGTTAGGCATTTTTTCGTTCGCAATATTTTAGTTTAAGTTGACTTATCCCACGGCACACCAGTGTGCCGCGGCACACAGGTTGGGAAACACGGCTTCAGACTGCCTTCTCCTCCAGCGAAACCTCGTTGCCGTCTCTCTATGGTGCAACCAAGATGGTCTGGCTCTTAACCCATCTAAGTGCGCTGTCACCTCTTTCCACCGCTCCCACTCTCCAGTCATGCACCCCCTCAATCAATGGAGTTCTCCTTTCGCGTGGGGACGGCATTGTGGACCTCGGCGTGTACCTAGACTCCCAGCTCTCCTTCTCTACTCACATTGCTCAGGTATCCCGCGGTATGCGTGTGCTGGGCTTTGTGAAGAGGTATACTAGAGAGTTCTCCCAAGCATCTGCCCTGGTGTCCCTTTACAAAAGTCCAGTGCAGCCCATTCTGGAGTACACGTCAGTGATCTGGAGCCCTCACTACGACAGCCACACAGAGCAAATCGAGCGTGTAGAAAGAGGGGGGAGTTGTGTAACTAGTGTCTTGTTTTATATCATGGAACTGATGGTCAAGTAGGTACTGTTCTAGTCTGTCCCCACACGCAACCCCATTGCAACCCCCCCACACATCTCGAAAAATATTCATTTATTTATAGCAAATGAAAAAATACAAATTGGGTCACTGTAGCCCAGTTTGCAGATGATGTTGCTGCTCTCTCTAGTTCAGATTCGTGTGAAGAGGCAGAAAGTAGCATGCAAATCTTTCTGGACGAAGTAGGACTGTGGTGCGACAGATGGCGAGTATCCATGAACTCCACAAAGTCCACATTAGTTATGTTTACTTACCGTATAAACGTGAGAGTCCCCTTGGTCAGATTGAATGGCATCACGATTCCATGTTCAGACCGTGTAAAATATCTTGGGCTCATTCTGGACTCTAAATTAACCTGGACCCATCATATCAAAGGCTTGGTAGCCAGATGCCACAACAGAATTAGGCAGCTGAAGTTCCTCATGTCCAATGAGTCTGTTCTGCCACTCCACAGTAAACGCCTACTTTACATGATGCTCATACGTCCAATCTGGCAGTATGCTTGCGGTCTATGGGGTTCAGCTGCAAAAACCCACGTACAAAGAGTGCAAACCGTTCAAAATAGGGTAATGCGGCTAATCACTGGAGCCCCATGGTTTGTACGTAACACCACTCTGCATGCCGACTTAGAACTCACCGAAGTAACTGGAGTTATAGAGGAATCGTACCGACGTCTGCAAATTTCGATGACCGATCACCCTAACAAACTAATTCGACAGATCACCGAACGTCCACCACCATTACCTCCAGAACGAACACAAGACTATATTATTTAGAACTGCAACCTAACCAAGTAGCAACAGCCATTTAAATTATTGTTAACATTGTAAATATTGTTCTAGTACTACACCTCAAATAGAATTAATTACCGTGATTCATGTGATATGTATATTTATTATTGTTATTGTTAAATACTGGTTGTAGGACGACTGTTGAGTCGTACCTAATTTCATGTACCACGTCAATTAAGAATTATCTTACTGTATTCATGTGAACAAAACTGGAATATTCTTCGAATAATAAAGTTAACTTATTAAAAAAAAATACAGTAAATGGCAAGATATAAACATATGCCTGCCAGTTGAAAAGTTCATAGGAACTTGAGGGAACTGGCAGAGCTACTTAATCAAGCCAAAGCAGAAAAGTATGTACTAAACTGAACAAAAACAAACACTAACATAAATATGTACTCTTAGAACAAAAAGAAAGCTAACATTACAAGAAAATTGTCATTGAGGTAGGCAAAATTTCGAAGTGAGGAATTTCTTCAATGAACTTCTGTTGTTAAAGTTCCTAGGATTAATATTATTAAGATAAAAAAAACTAACCGCTTGTACAAAAGCACCCCTCTTATAGAACTCAGTTCTAGTTAATGGTACCACTAAATTACTGAGGTTAGCAGTTCTTGTATGGGGTAAATTAGATACACATGATTCAAATAAACCTAATTCAAAAATTGCCAAACAAGAAGAAAGTAGAAAACACTGTTTAATTTTAGGAACGTCAATGTTCTTATAAAGAAGAATTGTATAATATCGGATAGGCTTACGAAGTAATATCTTTATAACACTGTTCTGAACCATTTGTTAAGGTTTTAAGTGGGTCACACAAGCTCCACCCCACACTAATTAATTAATTTATTATAGAGCCCGCTAATTATACAGAACGGAGCTGGTACTTGGGTAAGAAATCTCTAACTATTTTAAAAACATACATTAATTTCCTTAAACGATTAATGACAGAGTTTATATGGGTTTTAAATTTTAATTGCCAATCAAACCAGACCCCCAGATATTTGCAGTTTATGGAGAAAGGTAAACTATTGCAGTTACACATCGCAATATCCTGCATGGAACAGCAGTAATCATGTAGTTTCACATTATCGGAAACATATCTATGTCTCCTATCAATATAGGTCCACGCTTTCGATGTGTGGTCGAATGTGTTGTCTAGTTTGCTGGTCTGGATGCTCGCATCTCAAAAACAAGATAATATCCTACAGTCAATCCTTCTAGTAAAGTATAGATCAGTTGGACAAATAGATCAGAATGAAACTCAAAGCGCCCGTCCAAATGTTCATCGTTCAGTCTGTTTCATCGAACAGTACCGTAAAATATGTAGTACTTAAGCATGCTACGAAGCAAAACTTACGAGCCAAGACTTGGTTTGGTATAAATGCAAGCAGCCTTTATGACCTTGGTATAAGATTTCGTCTCATAAATAAAGGAACATCTTGAATAATCCCTTTCTGTAACATTTATATAATCATAGTTATTGATCAAATTTCAGGTACCATTCATTCATTCAACGATACTAGCAACTTATAACTACCAATAAAGCGACTTTATGTTAAAAAAAAAAAGCGGGATTAACCCGCCAAGTGCTATAGTCACCACTAGGTGAAACTACTTTGATAATTAATTAAAAATAAATAAGCCGCCAAATTCGATTTTTCTGCGGTCCTACGGGATGTACAGGGCATGGACAACAACTTACGAGTCATAGAAGAAGTTAATATTCATGACAGTTCAACTGATAAGCTCATATGTTTTGTTATCTCGTGAATTTCGTGTTTCCCTGCACCTTGTCAAGAGTTTTGAGAAAAATGCCGAAGGTCAGGTAAAATTCTGGGACCTTTTTTGAGATAATCTGTTTATTAGGATGTAGCATGTGTTTGTAAATAACATTTTGTCCAGAAAAATTCAAACTGAAGCCCCCTATACTCAACCAAATCAGCCATGTCACCTGTAGGTGACTCTAGGATTTCACGGAACATCAACCCCCAACTCTCAGTCGAGACGTCAAAAGTGTTTTATTCGTAATGCTTATGTTTTATTTGAACTGTGAACAAGGTGAAAGTATGTGTCTGGTGTTGGCTGTTCTCTGTTGACCCCGTTGGAGGAGGATTTTAGATGTCACAGATCTACCATGGTAGGCATGGCAGCAAGCAGCACATAAAGGGGAAGCCAATCCGTTTTGGCTACAAACTCTGGCCCATAGCCACCAAGAATGGGTTCCTTGTGTCGATTGAACCTTACCAACGTGCAAAAGCTGGCCCCCTTCCTCATCAAAATGAAGTGGGACTTGGAGCTGCAGTCGTCCTCACCACTCATTCAAGGATGCCAACAGAGCTCTGACCATACAATTTGTACATTGAACATTTTTTCACCAGGTTGCTGCTGCAGAATATACTTTATGGTTGGTATTCATTCCACAAAACTAATGTTTGATTCAACTTACAAGTGATAAAGTTCACAGTGTAAGATTTTGGAGGACTAATACTGTACGTGGTGTTGAGCTCAGGCCTACAGTCACCTAGGGGTGACACCCTCATATCTTTTGAATAGATCATTTTTCTAGCGATTTTTCGTCTTGTATGCTTTTCATTACCTCTCAGTAACAACATATAAAAAGAAGGAGTGGAAATTTTCATGGGCGCCCTTATAGTACTTGGCGGGACGGAGGTCAATAAAGTAGTACTGTACTGTTTGCAGACACTTAATTTCTATAGTTTGAGATAGATTCACCAATAAACATTTCTACTGAAGCTTTTCAACTTGGGCCTGAGAGGATATCCACCCAGTTGGTGTAAGGGTTAAGTGTGACGATGATCGTAGATACCATCCGTCGCATCAATTTGACCCAACATACTGGGAAGTCTCAATATTTTCCTTGTCTAGGTCATGAAACTATAATATACCGATCCCCTTTCTCATTTTCAAGTAAAAGAGATTGGTCTTAATTTCACAAACATTTGACAATTTTGATTCTGAAGGGCTTACCCGAAGTTGAGTTAGGTCCGTCAAATATGCGTCATAACAAGGCCTACGGTCTAAGCCTTACCCTTGAGTCTAAAAATAGGAACTAGATATAGTAAAAGAAGTGCGGAAAGAGTGAAAACTCTTAGGTTAGAATTTAATTTCATTGAATAGGAAATACAAACTGTACAGGCTACGGCCCCCATGATAATTACGTTTGACAGAATTGTTATTTGCGGCAAACCACACACCTACCTGCCAACATGTCAATAAACGATCTGAGTATTGCACTTACCTACTCGGTCGACTCACTTTAAAAGAAAACTACCCATACGGGACGATCCCTTTTTATAATAAAATACACAATAATTAAAAACCAAGGCGATTTGACGCTAAACTTGATAGTCAATATAGTGAACAAAGTACAGAAATCAGATGTTGTCGAACATCTCCGTAAAGGCGGCGCGAACTTCGTGCATGGAGCTAACTCGAATACGAATTCCATGATTGAATTCTTGTTAAGGCGATGGTGCTGCACAAAGAAGCTATCCTTGTGAGAACTCGTCCAACTACGAAATATCAAGTCCATCAATTACCAGTTCAACGACAAATTAACTACAGCCGAGCAACTGAAAGTAGTTCTGGAAAGGAGGAGGATTTTTCTGAGTAAGTAATACATGAATTACTAGGTGCAAATACCCGGATTTGCTTGGGTTTAAAATAAGGTTTTTGTAAAAGCCTAAGAAACTGTTTATTTTCATGCAATAAACGGATCCTTTTATTATAAAGCAACGTGATTGACAACATTTTTCGTAGTTCCATTTGGAGTGTGCTCGAAAAAGATTTTTAGCGAAGAATACGCTTTAGCCATGGACTAACTAGCCAAAAAAGGAACGCTTGAGCGTAACGAAATGTGACACGGAAAAGTCTAGAACGTTCTGGGCTGCTTTAGAAACAGATCATATGATCATAAAACACCGATAATTGATGTTTATAAGCACATTGGGTAACTAAAGGCGATCACCAAGCAACAACTTGCATATTTACATCCGTAAATTTACCTTAATAATTATTAATTAAACAACTTGCATTTACCTTAATAATTTTATGTTTCATTTTTCAATAAAATAAACCGTCGTTTTTCTATTGATTTGCGCACGTTTGTATTGATTGTCACATACAAGAATGCGGATTATCGTGGTGGATCGTGCATTGATTCCATATTCGCCCGCCATATCAATAACATCGTTAGTGTACGTTACTTAAACGCTAATACACGTTTCATAATCACCGTTGAACGTTCTGCAGTTCAGCGTCCACTCGAGGCTAAAGCGTATTCTACGTTTCTATACTTGTAGCAGCAGGCTATAAATAAAAGCAAAAGGGGGGCCCAGGGGGCGCAGCCCCCGGCGAGGCGCGTAGCGCCGAGTTTTTGGTTTATTATTGTTTGTTTGTAATCTAGTGATGCCGATAGCGTCGAGTTGTAGTGAATGTGGATACTGAAGTGATAGCCGATGTTGATACTAGTAGTTTATAGCCGATACACGGGTTGAAGCATTCTGATATTCATGAAACGCTGATGATATATAGGTAAATGTTATTCAATATTATTAGTGGGGTAAATAAGTATTCTTTCTTTGGGGTTTATTATTCAATTGGCTTGAGTTCATGATTTGAATCTGTACTGAGCTTTGGAGTGTACGTGTTTCACAGGTGATAGAGCGATTATTGAATTTCAGGAGATGTGCATAGAGCACGTAAATCTGTTCTCAACCAAAATACCTATTTGGATTGATCAGTTGATCATATTTGTGTGCCTCCTGAAATTCAATAATCGCTCTATCACCTGTGAAACACGCACACTCCAAAGCTTAGTATAAATTCATGTCATGAACGCAAGCCAATTGAATAGTAATCCCCAGTGAACGAATTTGCAGCGTTTTTCGCTCTGAAAGTGAACACAAGAATTTTTGCAGGAAAATTACCATTTGCGCCGCCTGGGATAGGTAGGGCTACCTCTTCGAAAGTCGTTCGTTCATAACAATTGGAAAGTAGCTGTATATGAGCTATTTTCAGCTCGGATTTGGGTAACTACCTACCCATTTGCTTAAGGGTCAGTGATCGGGCGTCGCTACCAAGTAAGCAGGTAGATGGGGGGTAGACAATGGGGTTATATTCGTCGATAGGCCTGCAACAAGGTAGAGTTCCAACCTAAATCCACCTAACTAACGGCCTTCGGGACTCTCACAGCTACGTCTTTGACGACAGGTGGCCGTCCCTTTCGACACCTGCCTGTCCGATACTCCGGGGAAACAATCGCCGTTAAGTCGTATGGTCATCGTCGAAGCCTTCAATACCTCCAGAAAATGATGGCGCACGAGTTGCACACATTCTGCTATTGAACGCATTTTTGAACTCGGGCAATTAACTCAATTACTTTATCCCTTACAAAAATATAACGTGAAATAACAGTATGTGGAGGTGAAGGTGGGGTTTTTTTTGTCGAAAAATTCCACAAACAATGAAAAAAACGTTGTAATGAATACAAAAATGCAAGAGCAAAATCACACTATATAAAAACCAGCTTATCAGAGTATATCGACGTTTCAGGGGGTGGTAACGCTGGGCGGGTTGTAATTCTCGCGCCCGTCTCCCAGGGCGACCGACCTGCGCCCCGCTACCCCCGACCCCGCCAGGAGGGCCCCCGCGGGGAGAAGCGTCTCCCAGGGCAAGCGACGTGGTCCTCTCCTCGGGGATTTGTGATATACGATTTTTTGACTTTTAATATTGTTATTATACTCCCTCATTGTGTTGTTTAGTACTCTACCTCCCGTACACACGGGACTTACCCCAACAAGAAGGCACAACTGTTGCCACCTTTGCAGATGATACGGCTATCCTCTCTGTTGGAGATGATGTAGAAGCTGCAACACGCAAACTACAGACGTCTACTACTGAGGTTTGTAAATGGACCAAGATGTGGAGAATGAAGCTGAACGAATCAAAATCAGCCCACATCAACTTCACTTACCGAAAAGTCCCAATCTTGGATGTTGAGATCAATTCGAATAAAATACCGCATACTGAAGCAGTTAAATACTTGGGTTTGACACTTGACTTCAAATTAAACTGGAATAAACACATAGAAAAGAAGAAAGAAGAACTTAAAATAAAGTACAGAAGGCTAAATTGGCTAATGGGCTAAAAGTATTGGCTAATGGGAAGGAATTCCCATCTCTCACTTCACAACAAACTGCTTATACTTATATAAGCAGATCCTTCGCCCTATTTGGACCTATGGGATACAGATCTGGGGCTGTGCCAAGAAATCAAATATTAAGAAAATCAAACCTTTCAGAATAAAATACTGAGAAGTATAGTTGAAGCCCCTTTTACATGCGAAACGATGATATTCATCGAGATTTGAGGATGGAGACATTATGAAATATGCAAGGAAGCATGAACATCGCCTCCACAAACACGTGAACCCGGAGATGCTCTACGTTTTGGACAACGAAGGTGAAATCCGACGTCTCAAGCGAAACAAACCACTGGATTCAGTTGTGCTGCGTGAATAGAAGTGCAATCGAACTCAGTGCTAATTAATTGAGCTATATAATAAAGGGCTAGATTTTGCTGTAAACCTACCCTCTTGGAGTGTACCTTTATTGATATGTAAAATTGATAGACGAAATGTATTTGATTTTTCAGTCGCAATTAATTAATCACGAAAAAAAAGTGTTATTCACCTATTTCTTTTTAACCTGCGTAGCAGGGCCATTAAACTAGTGTAATAATAATGAAGAACCTAACGAAATTTGCAATAACGGATATGAAGAAATCTGCAACGGCAGGCAACATCAAGAGGGTTTTGAAGAACCTGCTGAGGACGAAGACTTCGATATAGACAGTTTTATGAAATGACATCCCATGAAATGACAGGCCCCTCTGTGGGCTGTACGGCTCAATCAAACTGATACAGACCTCCATCAGCTGGTATCTCGCGTCAACGAGGAAGCTGTCCGACTCCTTCACTCTTGTGGTTTCGTCAACAGACAAGTCCAAGGACTTGTTTATTTGTAAAGCAGTGCAATGAAACAATTGCTGTACCCAACTAAGCTCAGTGATGTGCCTTAGTTTTTTATATTTATCCATATTTTCAAAATTATATTGTTAGTAAGTCACTCAGGGTCGAATACGCACGCAGCTTCCTGCTTAATATACCGATATTTTCAAATGCTTTCGATAATCTCGAAAGACATAGAGCACTAGCTGACCCAGAGAACGTTGTTTTGCCTTCTGAATTACTTCTAGTTTCTAGATAAATTCTACTGAAGACAAAAAGTAACTTACTTATTTTAAGTGTGCAAGTGTGTCGCACGTGCGTGAAATAGGCGTAGAGCGCTATGAACGATAAGGGAATATGAAAATAACCAACGGGAAACAAATATATTTTTACGTTGTTATAGTTTATTTCGAAAATTACATATCACATATTAATTACGACAGTAACACTAACAAACAACATCAATCTTTAAATGCTAAAGCGTGAACAATATTTTTTGTTAGCCCATTTCAAGAATCTAAGATTGGTAACACTAAGCTTATATCAGGATTAATCTTCAATAATATAATTAAATGTTTATTTTCATTTAAAAAATTTTAGGTTTGCCATATCTAAGTTAAGGGAAATTTTAATTGAAGCACAGTTAAAAACACTATAATTGATCAGTTATTGAGCGGGATGCTAATGATTAAATTACAAAAATGGCTATGAAAAAATAGGGGTTGGTGATGAAAAAGTAAAAACTTATAATTGTATGTATTTTTTAACGGTACGTTATTTAAAAACATAAAAACAAAAACTTTCGTCCACAATTAAAAAAAAAAGTTAAGGGTGAACAACCCTTATCATTTAGGGGTATGAAAAATAGATACTAGGCGATTCTCAGACTTACTGAATACGCATATAAAATTTGGCAAAAATCGGTAAAGCCGTTTGGAAGGAGTACGGTGACTAACATTGTGATATGGAAATTTTATATACCTATAAGAGAATAAAGAAGATAATTCCTCATGAAATTTCAGATTTAAAAGCAGTATTAGATTGCCATGGAATTATTTTTTAAATACTTACATCATTTTTTGCTTCCGAGTCTATCAAGGTAGCGGAAGCATTGTTTTCACTTTCGGAATGTGAAAATTTTTTTGTCTCCAAAATCAAAAATTCCACTCGCATTTTGCGTTTTAGACCTTTCTGAACAATTTTGGTTCCTGTGTGTCTGTCTGTCAGCAAATCTTTGTTACGGGCAAAACTACACGAAGTTATTGTCCGATTTTGATGAAATTTTCAGGGATTGTGCAGGTTGGGGTGCAGATGGTCCCCTATAGGTTTCATGACCCCCGGATCAATAGTAGCCTCTGCGAATGCGCAAACGTGAAATCCTTGTTACGAGCATAACTCCGGGAGTTCTTGACCAATTTCGATGAAATTTTCAGGGATTGTTCGTTTTGATGTGTGGATGGTCCCCTATGAGTTTCATGACCCCCGGATCAATAGTAGCCACTGCGCATGCGATAACGTGAAATCCTTGCCACAAGCAGAACTCCGGGAGTTCTTGACCGATTTCGATGAAATTTTCAGGGATCGTTCGGTTTGATGTGTAGATGGTCCTCGTGAGTAATAAAGAGAAAATAAAGTTTTAGCCTCGAGCTTGATTGAACGAAGTTCTTTAGTAAATAATAATTTTCAGTGATCTATACAAGTCCTGTTATGGATACGAGGAAGCTATGTGCCACACCCACTAGGCAGACGTTTTTGGACTATGGCCACTTCGTTTTAAAGGTTCATTACATTTTACCCCCGCTAAACAATCCAGAAGGGATTTTTTTTTCTTTTAGCAGTTATAGATTTGCACATTTTGTATGGGTACTCGATTTTTTGTACCTATTGAAGATGTTTAACATTCGATTTACTCATCAATAGGTGGGTACATCTATTGTAGTTACGGGGCTGTTATGTATGCGAAATTACATGTTTTTTCGCTCAACTAAGTACATCAAAAGTTTTCGAGGATTCTGGACCACTAGGTAACCGTTTTGAGCGAGGCAAGGACACCGACCTCAAGGATCAAAATTGATCACCCAGCAAAGAAACATGAAAATCTAGTTAAATTCTGATGTCGGAAAGCCAATATTACATTGTCTTTTGCCACGAAAGCTTTTACTACTTTCGGTAGTTGAGAAGTAAAACTTCCATACTGGAGAAAAAGAACGGTACAACGTCCTTCAATAGAAATATAATGAGAACTAATTCTTATTCCCATCCGTCATGAACGCTGCCCAATTACCAGCTCCAATTATAATTACGAATTATTCATAGTAGGTAGGTCGTCTCTTTCACATTTTCCTATTTGGTTGATTTGTTTCCCTCGTGAAGCTAACCATCGATGAAAGACGAGGGGAAATTTTCCCTAAATGCGGGAAAAACCTTCTCTGAAATCGGCTAAATTGAGAATTAAACGTTTAGGTTGGCAGGTCTGTTACGCCGGCCGCTCATAACAAAGGGGTCGCGGTGTGGTGGGGATCGGTGAGGCACATGTGACTTTCCAGAAAGAACTGCTCCTCGGAACGTGATACGCGGAACGGTCAAACTGTTACTGGGCTCTGTTACTTCGCTAGGGAACTGGGATCGATGTTAGGTTGAATAACAGATCCGTTAAATGCAACCGGAAGCGGAACAGGAATTTTCTGTGACTTTTTACCATAATTTCTTATCAATTTATCAATCATGTCTTATCTATTAAGAAATATCTGAAAGTCAGGGACTGCGTCATTGAAATTCTTGGGGGGGGTAAAGTTGATTGAAATAGATTTCATGATTTACGTTTCAAAGGGTGTAGAATCCAAATCTGCAATAAAAATTTTTCGGTCCGTCCGCCGTACGACGTACTCACGATTTCTCCCAAAGGGCTGGAGCAAAAAATCTGAAATTTTCAGGAAAAATCAATGTTGGTCCGACAACGCCCCAATTCCTTAGCCAGCTCTCTCACTTAATTTAAAGTGCTCTTTAAGGGTTGTCAAAGTTTTTTAAAATCCCTAAAAACCTCAAAAAAAGTCAAGGCGGCATAAATTTGGACTCTTTTTAAAGAACTTTCCACGAGGAATCGAATGAGCTCTTCCCCAAGTCCGTAGGTCAAACCATTTGCGATGTATGGCCCGATTTATGGTGCCAACATTTGCGTCATTTTGGTTTATTATTGTTTTTGTTTTGATTGCAGTAACCTAGTGATGTAGTGAATGTGGATACTGGAGTGAACTCCTAAAAGGTTTTGTAGCCGATACACGGGTTGAAGTATTCTGATAACCATTAAAAAAAATTAAAAAAAAAAAAAAAACGCTGCAAATTCTTTCACTGGGGTTTATTATTCAATTGACTTGCGTTCATGATCTGAATTTCAACTAAGCTTTGGAGTGTGCGTGTTTCACAGGTGATAGAGCGCTTATTGAATTTTAGGAGGCACACAAATATGATCAACTGATCAATCCAAATAGGTATTTTGGTTGAGAACAGATTTACGTGCTCTATGCATATCTCCTGAAATTCAATAATCGCTCTATCACCTGTGAAACACGCACACTCCAAAGCTTGGTAGAAATTCAAATCATCAACGCAAGCCGATTGAATAATAAACCGTAGTGGAAGAATTTGCAGCATTTTGAGGATGGTAAATACCATATTTATAACCCTTGTTACGTCATAGTAGGCTCCCGTAGGGATGTTCCGATAGTATCGATATCAATACATATCGATATTTCCGATATTTTATCGATATAAGGATTTCGATATTATCGTAATATCGAAAGATTTTGGTGAATATCGGATTTCGATATTGAATTTTCTTGAGTTGGCTATTTTTATAAAAATACCGGTTTTCAATCGCGGAATGGCAATGATATTAGTTTGATTCAAATACATTTTTTTATTAAAAAACTAAAATTTCATTCTGCCCATGTATGCATGTAAGTTTTGCTAAATATTATCTTTGAGTGAAAATGTTTGTGTTTCAGTTATGCCTATTCCAATAGCATATTTGCAATACACAGTTTCAAAAAATGTACCAGAATCATATTGCACAAACTATTATTTCTGTTTTGGTACTGGAAATTCACTGTGATTGTTTTGGATAACTTATATTAGCTAACCTAAAAAAAATGTTCAACCAAATTTTACAGCAAAGAATGAAAATGCTTCAAATTCATAGCAATTTACCCAATTTTCTACTTTACAATTAATTATGAAATCAGTTTAAGATTGTAGTAATATAATCACGTTAGTACAGGGAGCGGCAAAAAGATCTGACGGTTTTAAAATGTAAATAACTCAACCGTTTTAAGTGATACAAAATGTTTTATTGCATATTACAGATTGGTATTTATGAACATTTATAAAAATAACAACAAAAATGTTGATTTGATCTATTTAAGATTTGAAGATGACGTCTTTCAAATGATGTCCATCTTGGGCCATGCATTCTTCCAATCTTGCGCTGAAATTTTCAAACACTTTTCCTAACATTGCAGCAGGAAGGTTGGCTACTTCTTGGCGTATGGCTTCTTTCAAGTCATCCAATGTGCGGGGTTTGTTTGTGTATACCCTTGATTTCAGCAGTCCCCACAAGAAAAAATCACAAATGCTGAGATCCGGGGAGCGAGCTGGCAACGCAATGTCCCCGAAACGCGAGATGACTCGACCACGGAACTTGCTCCTTAAGAAGTTCATTACCTCATCGGCTGTGTGGGCAGTTGCCCCATCCTGCTGGAACCAAATTCTGCTGCGGTTTAAGCGATTTCTGCGTAGTTCGGGGATTAGGAAGTTTTTCAACATGGCCAGGTATCGCTCCCCGGATCTCAGCATTTGTGATTTTTTCTTGTGGGGACTGCTGAAATCAAGGGTATACACAAACAAACCCCGCACATTGGATGACTTGAAAGAAGCCATACGCCAAGAAGTAGCCAACCTTCCTGCTGCAATGTTAGGAAAAGTGTTTGAAAATTTCAGCGCAAGATTGGAAGAATGCATGGCCCAAGATGGACATCATTTGAAAGACGTCATCTTCAAATCTTAAATAGATCAAATCAACATTTTTGTTGTTATTTTTATAAATGTTCATAAATACCAATCTGTAATATGCAATAAAACATTTTGTATCACTTAAAACGGTTGAGTTATTTACATTTTAAAACCGTCAGATCTTTTTGCCGCTCCCTGTACAATGAGTTTTGACATAAAATTGTGAGCAATCATAAAAATTTTGTAATATCATTCGATATTGCTGATATCGATATTTTGTTGCGATATTATCGGTGTATCGATGTTGATGGTTAATATCGTTATCGATATCGAATATCGGAAGACCCTCGATATCGGAACAACCCTACTCGTTACGTCATAGTAGGCTCCCGGAACGTGTGGGAGCGGTGGAACAGGTATAAGGAGCAGTTCCAGCCGAGGAGCGAAGTCGTTCCACGGAGCCGTTCCGAATCTTCTAGTAGAACGTCAGATCGCTGTGGTGGGGGGGGATCTGCCGGCGTCTCGGCGCCGTTTCCCCTCCCCGCGGCGCCGCTTTCCCCGTCACGGCGGCCTCTGATTGGTCGGGCCCGGTATCGACCCGGCGGAACGGTCCTTCTGCGCAGCCTCCCCGCGCAGGTCCCCTCCGCCGCCGCCTTCCCAACTCCAAGGACGGACCCCGCTCGGCGACCTCTTCCTTCTCTGACGTCGACCCCGTTCGGACGTAGTAACACCGCTCCCCGAACTTCTGTCCACTCATTTGCTCCTCAGAGGACAGTGTTTTTCTCTCTTTCCCCCTTTTTACATCCGAGTTCTCACTTATATCGAGAACACGGGAATACAATCTTTAATTCCCTCCCAAGTTTTATAATAAGTTTATGGCCGATCACGATATGGGCAACGGCGAACAAGAGGAATATCAGGACGACCAGATGAACGGAACCGGCGAGAATGGCGCCAGCGGCGACAACCCCGCCGATTCCGGCTCCGCCGAAGCCCCCGGCAAAGACGACGACAGGTAAAAAACCCATCGCATTTCTTCCCACTTGTGTTTTTCTCGATTTTTACCATCCTCGAAATTCCGTCCTATTTTTCTAGCTTCAACTACTAAATCCGGTAAGATATTGTTATATTTTCCCCGTGTAAAATCCCCCCATTTTTCTTTCCTCTCGACGGGGCAATGGCGTCGGTTCCTATTGACCTTCCCCTTCGAAAACTCTAAAAATCTCATCGCTTTTCATCCAAGCCATCTCATAAGCTGGAAACTTGGGGATCTGACGCTTCTGTCGATGTAACTGCGAATTTTTCGGATATCGCCGCCACACTTGGGTAAATATCTCCGGGTATTTGAATTTTTCTTCCTTGAACTCGATTCCGTAAGCGTCAGTCTGCCATCATGGCGAAGCTGTTGTATTGAAAATAATCTGAACACGAAAAAAAAAGAATTGTTTTATTCTTGACTTTGTTGTAACCTAATTTCTAAATTATT
Source organism: Creontiades dilutus (assembly GCA_031894815.1). NCBI lineage: Eukaryota > Metazoa > Arthropoda > Insecta > Hemiptera > Miridae > Creontiades > Creontiades dilutus. The sequence continues at coordinate 402,994 of JAVIWC010004633.1, forward strand.
TCTTACAATTCTCATTTGTTTTCTAAAATTTGTGTAAAATCTTTTCGCTCTCTCTCCTCCGCTTCAACCCAGTTATAAAAAAAAAAAAGTCATTCCCATTTCCTTAGGATTCCCTTCCCGTTTTCCTCCTTGAAACCTCACTTTTGGCTGTGTTGTTTTTGTCTAAGCACAATTTATTTGCAACTTTTGTGCAGTACTTCAATTATATATTCTACATCGATCTAATTTTTGCTTTTTTCAAAGTTCTCTGTAATTTAAATATAATTTTTCGAAAATTATGAGAAGTTTCACCCTTCGTAATGTGTAGGTAATGATAAGTGTCACATTATAACGAAATAATATTTATTGATTGTTAGAATTACTGCATTCTTTCAGTTTGATGATCGTCTTGGAAGTCCAGCAACTGCTGGGTTGTTTATTTTGGCTTTGTATTGTAATTTTGGTTGAATTTGTGGGTTGTCGGGGCGATAGTTTTGTATCTATACAAAAACCTATAGATAGGTATCAGTGAATAGGTAGGTGACTATGGACGGACTTACTTGGGGATTCTTTATTGATTTGGAATGGAAAGATAGGGTGTTTATCATGTTTTGAAGTTCAGTGAACGTACAATTGCTTGATTGGTCCTTCGATATAGCGATATTTTGACAATATCGGGAAAAGATTTCCTTGTGGGGTACGTATGATGCATATACCTCGGCTTTCACAGGGTATTGGTTACTGAAGTTGAATTTTCAAATGAATGGGTCGTTATAGCGAGAGGGAGTTGCTATTTTAGTGATCGTGGTTAAATTCCACGTCGGTTTCTTTATTTGGATTCATTATCTGATTAGTTTTCCATGATAAATTTTGCCTGTCTGTGTCTCGCCGACTCTGGGAGTTTTCGATGCGGCGGCGACCAAGATGGCCGCCCTGGACGCCGCGTGGCAGCTCCCGGATCGAGCGGCGTCGGGTTTTTTTCCGCGGTTGATGAACCTCCACGAGGCGGAAAGAGGACGGTGACCTTGGTGCGTGGCACTAGGGTCGTTTCGATACCGAGTATCGAGTATCGATACTTTTGTGCGATATCGGAAATATCGATGTTTGTGCCGATACTAGATACGATTCTACAGTGTTTGCACAACTGCCACCACTTGAAAATAATATGGAATAAGCAAGTAGAGAAGGGGAAAAGAATTAAGCGAGGACAAAATCCACTAAAACTCTTCCATGAGGAAACTTGAAATTGAGAACAACAGTTTCATGGGCCTATTCCTTAAAGTTGGAGCAATTTATTCGCAATCAAGAAATGGGCTTTCGTCTAAATTCCTCCCTAAATTATTGGTTTTGAGGAGCATTCCCGAAGTAGGAAGTTTTTGGAATTTTTTCATAGTTTTAGTTCATACATTGGGTTTGTCTTTGGACATTGAGATATTCTTCATAATAATTTTAATAAGTAAATATTGATCATCTATTCGATGTCTTATCCACTTAGGAACACATATTTACTTTGTGCCCGTAGTGAATATAAATCAGACAGTTTATAGGTGAGCGAGTGAAATCAATTTTAATATGTTTGGCATCTCAATTTAAACCTTGGCGACTCAATTTCAACCTTTGGCATGTCAATTTACACTTTTCACAAACCCAACTAATCCAACATTCCACCCCATATAATGATCAATAAAAGTTTTCCTCTCTTCAAAAAATAAAAAGAATAAAGAAAACAAATTGTAATTAGTTACTACTTTACCTAATAAGCCAAATGATCAGTTATAACTCTTTCCCCACTCTGTTTGTCTGTATCAATAAAAGTAAGCTTGATTTCAAAAAAAGGAATCAGTGAGTTATAGGTGAACAGAAAACGTGAAAATTATCATTTTCCTTGTAAGTGTCGATGTTGGTTTGTATCGATACTTTTACCCCGATATTTTTAGTATATCGATACTGGGTATCGATACTTTTATATCGATATTATTGGGTATCGAAACACCCCTATGTGGCACTGAGCAGGCGCTCCCCCCGCTCTCCTCCTCCATGGCCGATCAATACGGCGCCCTCGTTTTCAGCCGGCCGGAATTCTCCTTCAGGTGAATTCATGGGAGTCCCAATCTTGAAGCAAAATTATCGTTCTACTCTTACAATTACTCGTGCCTGCGTTAAATTGTGTTCAAACCTTCCAAAACGTTGTTCTAAATAATGATACTCTCTTCAGGCGATTCCACATTTTTTGAATTTGAACTAAGTAAAGTTTTCAGCGTCAATTTGTCCTTCAATATTGAATGGCCTGTTTCATTGTTGATGAAATTTAGTAACATTTCTTCTTGAAAAATACGATTTTTAGCCGTTTTTCGGATGTTAATGAAGAAATTTTCCGAATGTTTCCCAAGATTTTATAGGCCATTGCAATAACTTGATTTTTAATGAAATTTGCAACCTAAATCTTCTCGTTTCTAATGGTGTTTGGGTCGATTTCGAAAATCCACCTTCATAGTCTCTCTCTGAAACTTCTGGGACGAAATTCGTGTAAATTTTTATGGTTCCTGCGTTATAAACTATTAGCAAACTGAATTAAACTTTTTTAGCACACTGAATTAACCCTTTCACAATCATCAGTATTTGCGAAAAATTTCTCTCTGAAACTTCCGGGACGAAATTCGTGTACATTTCTGTGGTTCCTACGGCATATAGGCATTAGCAAAACTGAATTTAACTTTTTGCAATTGGAATTAAACCTTTAGCAAACTGAATTAAACTTCTAGCAAATTCTAATAATTGTGAAAGGTTTAATTCTAATTGAGAAAAGTTTAATTCAGTTTGCGAAAGGTTTAATTCCAATTGCAAAAAGTTTTATTCAGTTCGCGAAAACTTTAATCCGGTTTGCCAATGCTATACTTTTAATCGGGTTAAAAGTAATTAATGTTGGAGGAGCCATGGTTCGACCAATCACAGTCGAATATCGGCAAAACTGAAGAGGTGCGTGTCTGGTTGAAGAGGGCGTGAAATTAATGTCAATCGTTCAAATATGAGAGTGCACATTTTAAAATTTAATTACTTGTTGAATAACGTCGAGATTAGATATTATGAGGAGTTACACTTCTGGTGTCTCCGAGTTTGCCATAACTTGAAAGCTCTTCGTGCTCCGATGTTGAAACCCAAAACCGTAATTGAAAATTTGTACATTCAAACATTCGCTCATTAGGTTATGCTGCTGATTTTTTCAAGCCACACATATCAGTGGACGTTGGCGGTTGAAAGTTTTCGATGTATCCAAAAATTGGGGATTTCTTTTTAAACGATAGTTTTTATTTACTGAACGTACTCATTACCACTGAGATTCGAGTATTGAATTGATGAAGAGTGTTCAGTCTCAAATCAGTTGGTTCAAATGCCCTGTGATTGCTAACGGGTTTACCTCAAGTTGGTTCAAAATTAAATTGTCACGTTACGTATCTTCAGGAGTGGGAATCTACAAGTAGGAATCGGCAGGTTGTTGTGAAAGTTATCGTGTAGTGTTCCCAATTGATTGGTTCATACTCAAGACTGTTGAAATGGCTGAGTATCCCATTGATAAATTTGCGTTTGATGTTGGGAGAGTCCTTTCGAGATAAGCTAGTGAAAAAGTATGTTATCGCTACCGAACATCGTTACATGAGAAGGTTGACATTGTGGGGCTCACAAACGGGCTCCTACATCAGACACTAAACTAATAGACTGCTAAAGGCTCGGAGTTGCAGTTTCTGTAGGTGTGGCTAGCATCCTGTTATTGTTCTTTACATTCATTTATTTGTTTGTTTCTACTATGTCTTGGAGATTATGAGACACAATGAAGTTCGTTCAGTTCGTGTACGAAAATAACAGAGTTGAGATATTCGAAGTTAGTCGTAGATTCAAAACATCAGGGAATCTATTTCTTGTGCAGTATTCGCCCAGTATATACCGTGAAAAAAAAAGTAAATGGGGGTTTTGTTGTATGACACGATTTTAGACGGTCAACCAGACCAATAATATCCAAAAATCTGTCAGATTTGAAACATTCTAGTTATGAATGAAGAATGTCAAACTAAATTGAGGTTCTGCAGAGATGGAAAATTCATACAGATTCTCGCGATCTTTCCATTCATGTTGTTGTTGAAAGCTTGTACGTGTAATAAACACGTTTCATAAAGACAGTGGTCATTAATCACAGAATATCATTCTGAAAGGCGTTGGTGGAACTTTTGAATGCCATTACAGGTGTTGGATTCTTCAGTGCAAATCCCTGCAACGCGGCTGCGAGCTGAGATAGCGGTATCCGCTTTCTACTTCCAGTTGGCAAAACTTTCTCTGCCAAAAAAAAGTCCGCAAAGTGGGTCCACCGTGTCGGCGTATCTTACAGAATATTCGTGTTGGGATGTAATTTTGAGCAATCTTTATCTACCCTACTAAATGATTGCATTTCAGAGCTTGCTCTCCAAATTTTTGATAGCTGTGCATCTCTGCCAAATCCTAGCGACTCCAGAAATTAACTTGAACTACTTGAATTTGTTGAAATTCTCGAGTTTTGCAATGTTGGTCTCCCATAAATTGCGTTGCCGTGGGAGCCACATGACCCAGGTTTTCTTATACCGTCTGTTCCTTATCTGTCAGATTTTATTCTATTTCGTGTGGTATTTGGGTGTGTTTCGAAGATCGTGAAATTTTATTGCTGTTTATCAATCAATAACACGTTTATTAGGTAATAAAATTACAAAAACTGAACAAATATACAAGTGAACTGCTATGGTTCGGAAACCGTCAGCGGGAGTTCCACTATACAATTCCATTTTTTCATTAAATATTTTAGATTAGGTAGAAAAAAAATAAACAAACGAAACGTTGAAAACAAATATTATATAGTTAACAATTACCCAACATCAAATGGGCACCGATGCACCATTATAGGAGGGATCAGGGCAAAAAACAACAAATCAAAGAAGAGATATCAATAACAATAACAGGGATCTAGTTGTAAGTGCCTCTAGCTGTTATCAAAATTGAATTCCGCAATCAAAAATTCTCTATAGCGCCAGGCACTTCTGAAATAGCCATAGAGCTGAGCCCAATTTCTCCCATTAAAAATTTCGATCCTGGACAGCTCGGCTTTGCTAAAGAATCTGTAGCAGCTGAGAATAGGACGGTGCGCCAGGAGATGTTCTGTGGACTCATTTGCCCCCCAATTACAAAGAGCGCAAATATGAGTTCTATATCTAATCCATGGCTTCCACTTCAAGTTCAGGTGAAAACCCCTACATTTCATAATAGTCACTGCATCGCTCAAGCTGGATCCAGTCAGGTACTCTACTTCAAGGTTTAGGTGTTGATAAAGCAGGTGAAACTGAGCGACGGCTGGTCTACTTCTTAAAAACTCTTCGGAAGTAGTTTTTCCAGCAAAACCAACTTGGTGTAACTCTCATACCGCATGAAAAGGATCAATATCTGGTCCGTTCACAGCACCTCGTATCTTATTCTCGTATCAAATTGCAGCCCATTACGCCTGATCGTTTCCAAGGCCGTTACTTTGGTGAACCTTTTCTCAGACTGGTTAAGTACTTTTCGAATGAAATCACCATTCAGTCTGAGTGTGAAGATGTGCACAGGTTCCTGCTTCATCTCGGAATAGACCATATAGTACGGAGCGTTCTGGGGCAGCCGGAAAAGTCTTTTCAAAAACCAACGTTGAATCTTTTGGATTTCCTCAATTTTGCCTGGTGGAGACCTGGGCTCCATAGCAAATGGTTGCGAATAATACAGAACGGAAAACTTCAAAATTTGCTCCAATCGGCACCTCATTGACAGAGTTCACTCCAGCCTGAGCTTCTCCATGAAGTGTCCCCCCAGCCACAGGTTAAACGAGAGATTGATGCCCAGATACTTGTAGGAGTTGGCTGTAGCGATTGCTGTGAATAGCGGTTGCGGTGTACGGACGATATATCTTGGCCTAATTGATCGTTTTCGATGCTGACGGCAATGATGTTATGCATTCAGCTTTAGAATGGTTCCTCAAGACCCTTGTTCATTGTTCAACTACTTGTGGGTACTTGAGTGTGATTCACGGGGCAATTCTCAGTATTATAGACGGACAAGTACGGGCACATTCACTTACATCCCTCACTACATATCGAGGCACAAACAGCCGTTTCAGTAACTTTCAATCGACTTATCTGGTTGTTGAGAAAGTGAAAAGTTTCTAGTCTCTAATTACTTTTTTAAAATGTTTTTATATAAAACATATTTTCATAAAAGACTTGACTGACTTGGGGGACGTATTTAATTCGATATTTGATGTAATATTTTATGTGACAATTTCTTCATTTCTTACTAATGGGTGTTGTTTTCAAAAGTTGTTCTAAGTATAAATTGGACAAGGATGAGAGCTGACTAACGTTGCATTTGTTTTCAGTCATTATTCAAACATTGGTTTTTTCGATGTACGCACTTATTCAATTTGGAAGCAACAATGTTATTGTAACCAAATTCTATGTAACCACTTGACAGAATATTCTCTCGTTGTTTTTAACATTTGTGAAGATTGTGACTTGCCTCAACAAGATTTTCATAACACTTTGTGTGAAAGTAATAGAGCGAAAATCGGGGTTCCTCTCATGGATATCTTTCATTTGTCGTTTGACTTGTCGAATGCGGGATTGTGGTAATAATTTATTAGCTATGTCTACCTGAAAGGTTCATGTAACGTTCCTTTGTTAGCTTGTAGTGTTTTTTTGGAATTTTTCTTTTCCAAAGAAAATGATAAATAAACTTTACCTATGTTATACATTGAAAAAACCATTACTTCTCTCAAGTGTCAGCTTCTCAGCCATAACGCATTCTATAGGAATTTTAGATAAGTTTTCGAAAATTGATACTTTCAGGGGTGGTGGTAGAGAGAGAGAGAGAGTATCATTTTCAGAGCTAATCATTTTACTTAACGATATCGCAGTTACTGGACTTCCACGACTTTGTATCATATTTTTCTTTCTCCAATATATTTTTTTTTGTCCAGCGCTTTGGAGGTTGTTCGTTTTCTAAATGGAAATAACAGTGACCAACTCTTCTTTATGTAATGAGGGCTCTCTTACTATTATTGGTGCCTACCAATCGTTTTTTTTTTTTTTTACAAGAGCTACTTGATCGCTCGATGAATTCGACCCTAACGTTTTTTTTTTTTCTTAGTTGGAAAAGTAGAGAAAAATTGTATGTGTGGGAACGGGTACTGTCTGGATGGCGGTTTTTTTTTGAATAATAAAAACATTTGAGGGTTCACCAGTGTTGTTTTTTCCTTATTCCCTCAATGCTTCGAAGTGGGTTTCACTGGTTTGGCTGTGTTGGTTAAGATTGTTTTAGCCGATAAGATTTGTTTGGACAGAATGTACGGTGGAGTTGGGAACCTATTCACATAAGATATTCACTGTGATCCCGTTATTTCGTTATACAAGTATTGTAAATTCATTGTTTGTCAAGGGTTGGTCACCATGGCTTATTATTAATTGGATTTCTCATTATTGTCATTTTAATATTGTGTCGATTTTTATATTTTTAAATAATCTGTCTTGAAAATAGCCTCATCTCCAAAGCGTTGGTATTGTCCCCTTGCAAACATAGATGAAAAATGTTACGTAATGTTTTCTATTAAACTGCAGAGAAACTTGTGATTTTTCTCTTATCAAGATTAAGTAATATTTTTAATCGTTAAAGATTTGCTTTTCAAAGTGTTAACGAAAAAGTGACAGTTTCTACTGAGTGGTTTGAATTGCCTTCAATATTGGTTCCGTCTCAATGAAGAAAACGATTCAATTCTCAGACGTAAAAAGCGATTTCCGTTCCAAAGAATAGTACGTACCCCTGTATGATTGTGTTTACATGTGTTTGAACAACATGATGTTGAACACTAACCCTCCGTTATTTCTCAGGTGAAAAATCGAGGGAATCATCTGGCTGAGAAGGGACGACCACCCAAACCACATGGTATATATTTAGGGAAAACTAGTAATATAAGTTCGTACGATCTATAACGAAGAGATCTAAGTATGTAAATCGACGTACAATTTCACGACAAGTTTTACAAAGACTCCCACTCTTGTGAAGGGAATTTTTTTGTTTTTCTGATGAGATTTCTAATTCAGTGCTTTATTGTAAATTTTTTCAGATTCTACCTAATTTTGGTGTAAATGATGCTGATCCTTGTATACCCTTCTCAATGACGTTTGCTTCGTAATATTGTTTGAATTTATAGTTCACCCTTGTCAAAACCGATTCCTTACATTATCTGATTCATCTTCCTTTTCGAATTCAATTCGCTCATTATTTTTAAAAATCCGCTCGGTAAACGTTTGATTTGTTGCCTTAATCTTGGTTTTTCTTATCTTTTTAGGAAACTCTTCGTCGGAGGTTTAAGTTGGGAGACTTCAGATAGTGAGTATTATTCCGTAACTTGTTGAGTTTGAAATGTGAACTTTCAATGTCAACTTTTCAAAGAAGTGTAGTTACTGCCCTTGGCTTTCAGTAACCTCCTCTGACGTAACTTATTTTGCTTGCAGAGGAATTGCGGGAACACTTTAGCACGTATGGAACCATCGAAAGCATAAACGTCAAAACCGACCCCAACACAGGACGGTCGCGAGGATTCGCCTTCATCGTGTTCAAGACTGCTGACTCCATCGACAAGGTGGGCTATTAAACAGGCAAACGTTGCAGTTGATTTACTGTTATGTTTTCTATCAAGAACTCGTGATAAAGAATGGCTATAATTACAATATACGCTGCAAATTCTTTCACTGGGGTTTATTATCATTCATGATTTTTCATGATTTGAATTTCTACTAAGCTGTGGAGTGTGCGTGTCTCACAGGTGATAGAGCAGTTATTGAATTTCAGGAGATATGCATAGAGCACTTGAATCGGTTCTCAACCAATTTGGATTGATCAATACCACATTTGAAATTCAATAATCGCTCTATCACCTGTGAAACACGCACACTCCAAAGCTTAGTAGAAATTCAAATCATGAATCAGTGAATAATAAACCCCAGTGAAAGAATTTGCAGTGTTTTTTTCAAGAGCGATTACAACGGAAAAATATTCTATTTGAAAATTTTGAATTTCGTAAGACGGAGCATGCATATCAGAATGCTTCAACCCGTGCATCGGCTATAAACCCTTTTAGGAGTTCACTCCAGTATCCACATCCACTACATCACTAGGTTACTGGGATAAAAAAAAAAACTAAAAATCTTTTGTTTTGATCGCAGTAACCTAGTGATGTAGTGAATGTGGATGCAAATGTTGGCACCATAAATCGGGTCATACATTGGGAATGGTTTGAACTACAGACCTGGGGAGGGGCTCATTCGATTCCTCATGGAACGCTCTTAAAAAAAAGTCCAAATTTTAGGCCGCCTTGCTATTTTGAGGTTTTTAGGGATTTTACAAAACTTTGACAACCCTTAGAGGGCACAAGTGAGAGAGCTGGCTAAAGAATTGGGGCGTTGCCGGACCAATATTGATTTTTCATGAAAGTTTCAGCTTTTTTGCTCCAGCCGTTTGGGAGAAATCGTGCGTAAGGCGTACGGCGGACGGACGGAAAAATGTTTATTGCAGATTTGGATTCTACACCCTTTAAAACGTAAACCATGCAATTTGTTTTTTTCAAGATCGATTACAATGGTTTATTATTGAATAATGAACCAAAACTAGAGATTTTCCCCTCGTTACCAGAATTGTTGTGGCCCCTATGCCAAGGGCTATACAATATAGAAATTCAAATTGCAGATTACGTCTCTAGATGGTGGTCCTGTTCTCTGGGTCGATTTCATTTCCTGTCGTACAAGATTTTTCAAAATTGAGCTGGAAGCTTAAGTTAATTAATAAAGAAATGTTTCATAAGAACAAAAGGTACTTTTTTCCACTAAACCTAACAAAAAGCTTTAAAAACACCAACATATTGAGTGATAACAATATTAACCAAATTGCATAATGTGCTATTATCGTTGCTTTAGCAGTTTTCATGAGCTATCTTCGTAATTTCCAAAATTATCCCCTGCTATTTAATGCTTCGTCAGTTTTTAACAAATAGATGATCCTTTACTGATTGTATTCTCACTCACTTGCCACGTAATTAAAATAAACGAGCAACTTAATCAGAAGCAGCCTATCCAATCGATATTTTGTCTCTCCTGAAAAGTTACAAAAATTAAGATACCACATGTTAGATCTTGACTTCTGCTTCTCCTTCATTCATGTAAAATTATCGATATTTCGTTAGGATTTTCAACGATTTCTTATCTTTATTTGTGCAGGTCCTCGCCGCAGGAGACCATGTTATCAACAACAAGAAGATTGACCCCAAGAAAGCCAAAGCGAGGCACGGAAAGATCTTCGTTGGCGGCCTCTCGACAGAGCTGTCGGACGATGACATCAAAAGCTATTTCGCCCAATACGGTTCCGTAAGTGTTCCCCTGACGTTATGATTTTTAAATTTACGTTACATCTAGTGCTAGAAGTTGTACACTCTTGAAAGGCTTTAAAATGTGCCATAACGTAGCAGTTCAGTAGGTATTTTTGTATAGAAATGGACAGTGGCTTGAAGTTCAAGCCTTGAACAAATTTCGCCTCCTACCTTTGAGGGAACTGAACAACTGAAGCAACAAAATTTATTTTTTGAATATGTTCAATCTTAATCTGTAATTCTGAATAGATTTTCCCTTTTGCTCGTTTTTACGAAACTTTCAAAGCATCTCCACCGGCAACTTGGAATAGTAAGAAAAACAAACGTTAACGCCTTGAACAAACTTTTCACAACTTCCTTTTTCCCGGAAAATTCCTTCAAAGTTACAACTGAAATTAACAGAAAGCAACAAAATCTATTTGTTGAATATATCCAATTTTAATCTGTAATTATGAACACATTTTCCCCCTTTTTACGTAACGTGGAAATGGTTGAAATGTATTTTCGAAACTTTCAAATTATTTTTCTTGAACATCTCCACCGGCAGATTATTTTTTTGAAATATAACCAATAATCTGTAAAAAAAATTTTTTTTTTTTCTAACGTTCAGGTGGTTAACGCCTTCAAAGCATCTCCAACGGGAAATTAGTAAGAAAACAAAGCGTTAACGCCTTGAACAAACTTTTTATGTTTTATTTAAATTAGAACCTGTCGAAAAATAGTCCTTCACTTCCTTTCATTGTTCATACTTCCCGGAAGAATTCCTTGACGCTTCTCAAGGAAGAATTAACACAAAATCGGAACTAATTTCTGGAAAATTGTTATCCAATGGTCCTTTTTCTCATTGTATGTTTTGCTTACGATGAAAACTTTTGTTTTCTAGGTAAGGGTAGAAATTCTCGTATCGTTTACGCAAAATAGATGCATAGATGTGTAGGAACATTTTCTTAGACTAGAAACGTTAGATAGCCATAAATATGTGATGCAGTGGGGTGAACCGAGCAAAAAATCCTATACTGTCAAGATGACAACTCTCCTATGAACAAAAGTGTTTTATTGACGAGAAATAAGAACATAAATAGAGGTACTTGACAACAATTGTCGAAAAATTGTGGTTTTTACTCATTCCTGATTGTATTATGCATAAAAAGAAAACTACAGTTATAAATTGAAGTATGTGGTGACAAGTAGTATGTTGACAAGTGCCTTCAATTTCCACTCATCCCCGTACAATTTCTGACATTTCATTTTTAACCCCATCGCTACCTTTCGATTGTCATTTTGACGATCCGGAGAGGTTCAACCATCGTTGAAATGGGGCACAGAAAAAGCCACTCAGGAAGCCTGGTGACTCTCGATAGTCTCCAAGTGCCAAGTAGCGAGCTACACACTTACCCACATCTAGGAATTCCGGCCTTCTGTTCACGCAGAAGCTAGGGATTTATATAGGTTGATCGGAATTATCGACGTTAGGTCTTTAAAATTGATATTCTAAGTTGATTAGACGATTAATCGATTAAATGTCTTCGATCATTGGTTTGAAGCGGGTTTTTTAACCTCCATGTTTCGTTACAGATAATTCTCCTCGCGATTGAGATTAAAATTTCGTTCTCCTGCCTTTAATTAAAAATAAAAAAGCATTCCAAAAGTAAGAAGGAATATCGTGCAGCACAGGAAATTCGTCAAATTTTCAAAAAGTATGGTTTACAAAATGTCTTGAAGTGCCAAAAAACAACTGAAAGTTGTAAAACCTGTGTATAAACCAGGATATTGCTCAAAACAAAGTTGATCAACTGCGAACTGAAACATTGAAAATTCAAGCTGACAAAATTCCTCCCACCTGGAATTTCAAAATTTGTATTTGAATAGCAGGACATTATTTTTATGGCTTAAAATTGGTAGAAAACAATCTTTTTACTCACTAAGTGCTGAAATGTCAACACCATTCAATATCCGTGAAATATGATAATTGTGGGAAATTCCTTCATATGATCGTGCTGAATGAGTGGAACTTTTCCTCGATTAATCGATTATCTTAGTCATAACTAGTATGTGAAACGATTAGCCAAATTTATTAATCGATGCCACTAGTTCGATATCCATCCCTATTGGAAGATATGGAAACGTTTTCCATAAATCGTCCCATAAATGATGTCCTAGTTTTATTCTGAGTACTGGGAGTTACATTTTCCTCACCAAGACTTGAGCAGTTGAATGCTAAAAGATTCAGAAGGATGTTGAGTCGTATTGTGAACCGAGCTGGGCTTTTGTGTGTTTCTCTCTAAGTCTTAAGCCCGTTTGGATTCCCAGCGTTCGGATTCGAAAACACGATATTTTTATTAGTTAGTACATATATTCTTCAGAGTAGGTTGTGCCGTTCTGGAATTACTAGGGATTTTCCATCCACCCTGCTGCGAGCAAGCGCGCATGCGCATTTAGGAAGTCCAGAGGCTCCCATTCCAACCAAAGCCACTGCACCTTGCACTGGATTCCAAGCGACTCGGATTTACTCTGAGCTGCACTTGAGCAAGAAACCTAGTTGCAACCTCCTCGATTGTCTGACCTACCTCACTAATTTTTCGACCCACTATTCGAAGGTTCGCTGTTTTTTCCCCTCCCGTTTTTCCTATCTGCTTCAGAAAGATGAGATGAATAGCACATAGGTACCTAAATAGATGAGCTAGTGAGAGTTGAGTAAATTTGAGTGTTTCTTTGTTAAATATACCTAGTTCATTCCTGTTTTCATACCTAAATTGTCAAAAGTTTTGCAAACCGAATACAGGTTCCTATATGAAGTACGTAACTGTATTCTTTGTCAATTTTTAAATTAATTGATGAATACTCATACTTAACTTTTAAAACGTTGATTCGGAACCCTAAAACGCTAGTAAACTAGACAAAATGTCCAAATTTGATTTGATTCGTATCATTGGCAGGATGGAGATCGAACTTACTTGAATTTACGAATGCAAAAGCTGCATATTAAATGTACAGCGTATATTAAATTGTAGCCGATAAGGATGAGTGTTGATCAACACTTTGAGCCCAACAAATTGCTCCAATTTTCTAAGAATGGTTGCGAACTGACTGTGTCTCTAAATTGACAAAAAAACTTGTTAAATTTATATTATTGATTAATTTTATGGTGAGGGCGTTGTAAACCCCGAAGAAGATTATGAAAAATGATGGATTTCCCCGAAATCCCATGTTTTTATTCTTACCAAACGAGGATTAGTTGTAGCACTTGAGAGGTCGAGGAACGCTAGATACCTTGGCGTTACTCTTGATGAGGATCTACGATGGGAGCTACAGGTATCAGAACTGGTCAAGAGATTGCGGAAGATCATCTACTTATTCTTCTCTCTTCGGCAATGTTTACCCTTCAAGCAGTTGAGGTTAATCTACCAAACCCTGGTGCACAGTGTACTTTACTTTGGCATCATAGCTTGGGGATCTGCAGCAGATACCATCCTCAATCCACTGCGCGTGATGCAAAAGTCGATCCTGAAAGTTATTTTGCGCAAGTGCCCTCGCTACCCATCGGTTGACCTCTTTAATGAAGCAACAGTTTTCTCTGTCGACCAGCTACATTTAAAAGCTACGCTAGCTTTTTACCATAAGCATCCTGGATGCTTCTATATCCCTCAGCAGCAGCATGGGTACTTGGTTCGACCATCCACCCAATCTGTTATTCCAGCGATCTCCTCCCGGCTGTTTAGCACCAACAGGCATATATATTTCTCCCTACCGCTCTTGTTACGACACGTCACGCCCGAAATTCGTCGGCCTCATAATTTCACCAGGTCATCCTACAAAAAACTTATCTTCTCCTGGTTGATACACGTGGGTCCAGTTGACATTCAAAGAGCTTTCACGAGCATTTATAAAATTTAGCAACAACCTCTCCCAAAAAAGACCAACCCCTTCACCCCATTGAACTCTTAAAACCGAAAGGTTCTCGACGGGTGAATCATTAGAGGCATCCTCCCACTCAACACTAACATAGTTCATTTGAGTGGGATATTTCCGGCCCTTGTTATTTTCATTGTATTTATTTTTGTTCTCAAACTTTGTATATATTCAAAAGATTTGTTTTTGTGGAGGAATAAAGTTTCATTTCATTTCACTTCATTTGTTTTGAATCACTCTACCTTGCTCCAAAATTGCTCGGAGCAGGCTGGTTGGAAAAATCTACAATTCGAATTTTTAAGAGGCCTCAATCAATTCAGAAGTGTTTAGCCACATTCCGCTGTTCGCCGCATAGTTTTTGGCTGTCGCCCAGCTTGTTGCGGTGGGGTATATTGACGGTCACAGACGTTTGAACTTGGCTCAGAGCTATCTTCGGGATATTTCTAGTATGATATTAAGTCTTTCATCGAATCGCCTTCTCACTTGAATCTCTCACGAATAGCGTGGGCAGGTTTATATTTATATTATTTATAAGTTGTAAGCTGCCTAAGCTATATTTAGAATCCGCACGATTTGATCAAATGAAACTGGTTTCTTCATCACTAGACTTTATTACAACCCCTTCGCTACCTTTCAATTGTTATTGTGATGATTCGGAAAGGTTTCATTTAACATGAAAAGGGGAAGATAAAAGCCACTCAGGAAGCCTGGTGACTCCTATAGTCCCCAAGTGCCAAGAAGTGAGCTACACTCTCCTAGTGTTTAACTTCTATATTTATCCTGCCACTGCATTTTAGATCGCATCCTTTTTCATTTCTGAACTGCCTATTCATGATCCATTCTGATCTATTTGTCCAGCCGATCTTTACTAGAAGGATTGATTTAGGATATTGTAATGTTTTTGAGATGCGAGCGAAGCGAGCATAAACACTATCAAACTAGACAGAATACATTCGAACACACATCGAAAGCGTGGACCTATATCGATAGAAGACATAGATAGAACAGTACCTAAAAATGTAGTAGACCGATATAATGCTAATGAAATGAAAATGTTTTTACCACAAAGCTCATCCATTTTCTGGTGGATGGTATAGTGGTAAATCAACATTGAAAAACTTTAGAAAAGCAGAAGGTTGACAAAAATTCAAGTTTAGGTAGAAAAAACCATGTACGACCGGACTTGAGAGAAAAGAAAAGGTATGAGGTATATGAAAATCAAAGAAATAGTAGCGCTCTTTTCAATGGTTATATTTAAAATTTATTTATCCTAAATCAAAGGAGTTATGGCCAATTCAGTGAAGTAAGGGCGAAAATAGGCAGAAAAGGAGGAGACTATAAAAGATTGCTATGAGGTAAAAGTTGTTGCAAATTACTTGCTGAATATGAAATTGTATGCTACCCTAGTCTAAAACATGAAAATGTTTACTCTCTCATTAAGGGCCTTCCTAAGTTAATTAAACGTATTTGTCTAAAATAAATTTTCATTAGTTGCTGGTTCGTTAGGGCCCCCAAATGAGTTCTCTCTGTGAGAACGCACGAGGCGGGAATTGAGTTTTTGCTTGTTTCTCAAAACCCTGTTTCCGAACATGTGGCACACTTTTCTCAGTGACTAGAGTCAGTGAATTGCCGATGGGTAAAAAAAAGAAATACATGTATAAAAAAATGAAAACCAGGAGTGAAATTAGTGTTCAGGAAACATGAAAAATTTTCATTTGGGGTAGCTGAGAGATGTCACTGTACAGTTAAAATGTCTAACAAAAAATTGAGCTCTCACCACATGTCTGTCTTCACTCGGCGGTACCCAAAATTATTTTACCCACAATAAACTTTAAAAGGGCCTGTTTGAAGGAGGATTCATTCATTCGTACAGATTGTGATTTTTTATTACTCTAACGAAGCTCGTCGTTTAAACGACGTTTTTTAACCTAAAGGTTAGACCCTAAACGGCTTTGATATGATGGAATGTACAAATGTACAAGTCACAGGTGGATAGACCGAGCAAATTTTTATTGAAAACCGCCAAAAAGGTCGCTAGGTGCACTAAAATCGATTAAAGGTGTAGGTAAAATCGTACACTCACCCACGGTTGTCAAGTTGGGGTTTTCCCTCTGAATTTTTAGTTGTAATTTATTCATTTATTTTTATTTTTTGAAGTTACTTTGAGGTTACTCACGTTTTTTTCTTACGAGTTTCACTTTTCTTGAGAACTAAACGTGAGTCTAAAGTGGGGGGAATTCAACCGTTGGCCTTGTCATTCAGTTTGATATTCTAAATTCAAATCATTCGTAGATACCTACGAGAAAATTAATTTCTCCTTATTTATTATTTTAGTTTTATTTTTATCATGTGCGTATACTGGGCTACTCAAATTCGAGTTCGTGAAGATTCTTTTCGATGGTGTCGCTAGATGAGACTCCTGATCGGTTTTAAGCCGTACTGACGGTTGAAGAAAGATGAATGAAGAAGTGATTTCATCTGTCAGTCATGTTTTCAACTTTTTATAGGCCTCCTTGTAGGGCTGGGCGATATTCGATACCCGTATTGATGTATCGATACATTTGAATATTGGTGGCATATCGATATGGGCCATTCTCGATAATCTTGCCGATTGGCATCCCAACTTTTCAGAGAAGTAAAAATACGAATTGGGATTTTTCAACGGAGCATACACGAGCATCCATAATTACCGGAATAAAAACTTTTAATACTGGTTAAATTTTAATAAAGACTTGATACTGGTGAGAGAATGACAGGTGAAAGAATGACGGTTCCATCATTTTCGATTTTTTTCCAGTTTACAAATACCTTGATTAAGTGAAGTGGATATATTAATTCAAACTGTTACTCAAGTTCTACAAGGACGAAACAATGAAAAAAGAAAAACTTTGAAACTTACTTAAGAAACGAGGACTGAAGAATGATGAGTGAAAAAAATACGGTCTAAGAACTACACCATTCCGTTCGCGTGGACGGCTTTCCGAAGACTGGAACATTCTATGAAAGTCAAACATTTCATCTATAATTTGCATCCCGTAGTTTACAAGTGGTTCCTTGCCTTGATAATGAAATCGGGAAAACCGGGCATTGCAGGGCAGTTATTTCCGTCAAAAATTGAAAAAACCGTTGTCGATTTGAAAGAATGACGGAAAACCTCGAAATTTGACAGACATCTTTCTTGTTCCTATTTATCTCAAGTATACCTAGTGCTCGAAAAATATAAATTTGGCCTTTCCAATTTCGTGATTTATTCTGGTATGAATTGACTATTTGTTTTCATCGAATTGTTCTTGCGTTGATCGCGAATCGATCAAAAAATTGTGTGAAGGTCGGAATAACAGAGAAGTTGCCCTTTCAGATCTGGACAGAGAGATGGTAAGCCATGAGATCAATGACTTTGGCGGCGCAAATATAAATTGAAAATATTCCCATTTTAATCGATATTTAAATCAGTTTATTTAAAGGATCTTGTAGAGAAAAGCTATTCGCACATACCGAAAATTGTTTCCACGACGAAAACTGATTTTTAAACGGAAATCCTGCACCTTCCACACATGAATATCGCAAGAATTTGGAGAATGGCCCATATGCTCGATATTTTGTTCTCTACCCAGTACTTGGAAATTTGAATTCTTAATCTTGAAATTAAATTGAAATCTTGATTATTTCCCTGATTATTTATTTTATCTAGTTTTTGAATTTAAAAAAATTGAATACTTCCACTCACCATGTGTGGTAAAATTAAAGTTTGTTTGATAGAACCTATTTTTCCGTTTATTTCTTCTTAAATATTTTTCCTATTTCAAGTTGGTTCCTGAATTTTGTTGTTATATTGAATACCAACCTGCGTTTAGTAAAATTAAAGTTTGTGGGTTTGAACCTATTTTTCTGTTTATTTCTTCTTCTATCTACCATCTGGAGTTCATCTAACCACTGAATTATACATGTCATTGGGTGGTTTTTAGTTAGGTTTCAGTATGTTCAAGAGTTTGGCAAGTTCTAAAAATTTAAGTATCATCTTAGAAATTCCATTAGTTAATTATCACGACATGCAAATGATAACGCCCGTTTTTTATACCTCAAGAAATCATCGATATTTTACCGATATATCGATACTCTTGAATATCGCCCAGCCCAACCCCCTTGTGCCTTGTCTTTCCGAGTTGGACTTTCTCAACACTTCCATAAGATTTTTTTAAGTCTTTGTGCCCTTCCCAATATTTTGATTTAATTCGCTGTTATAATCTCACATCTTCACCATATTTATATTATTTTTTATTACCAGTGACTCTATTTTCTTGTAATTGGGTTTGCCCGTTCATATAAATAATTGAATAAATGAACCTTAATTCATGGCGAACAATTTTCTTGTTTCAGATCGTTGATGTTGAAATGCCCTACGATAAGTCAAAGAACCAGAGGAAAGGTTTCTGTTTTATCACATTCGAGTCTGAACAGGTGGTCGCTGAACTCCTGAAGACTCCCAAACAGACCATCAACGGAAAAGAGGTGCGTTCCCTTGAAAAACACTACACAATCTTGTAGCTCTTCGTTGCAATAATGTGATTTGTTTGATTCTTTTCGATGTTTCAATGTCCCGTTCTCTCGTTTGTCCAGGTTGACGTGAAGAAAGCTACTCCCAAACCCGACAGCATGGCTGGTATGCGCGGTGGCCGAGGTGGACGCGGAGGTCGCGGCCGAGGTAGGTTCATTTCTATTCAGAATCCTTCAATCACATCTAGCTGTGTAATTTTGTTTCCTATTTTTTTCTCGCTGTTTTCTTGAGTACGACGGAAGAGCCGAGTTCAGAGATATTGTATTTTCATACTGACAGTTTCATTTGAGGACATGAGAAACATGCAATTTTTTGCGGGTGGACCTCTTTGATTTGATTTATTTATTTTAATATAATTTTATTATTTCATATTTATTAATTACCTAGGTAATAATCTTACTATCAATGTGTCTCACCAATGAACGAGTACGACGTATTTGTTCCCCAAGGTTGTTAGGTTTTAAAAGTTCGCTTGAAAAACATGGTTTTGGTCACTGCAACGTTGAGCGCGCATTTTTCCAATTTCACAATTTTTTAGATTGTGATAAATACCATTCCCGTCATTGAGTTTGATAAATGAATTGTGAATAACTTTGACAATTACGTTTTGATACATTTGGCTTTACAACATGCCCAACGGGATTTGTTAAACAAGCCGCTGGAATGAGCAGGGTAATATTATTTGGATGTTTGAATGTTCTATCGACCAGTCGGTTTCTAATCATAACATAATGGGCAATTATCGTGTGTTTGGAATTTCAATATTCGTTCTACTGTAATTCGAAATGAGATCTCGTTGAAAATTTCGAGGCGTGATATGAGGTTTCTCAAAAAGCACGGATGAAATCATAACATCGTTTTGTTGAAAGCATAGCGTTGCTGAAAGTCATTCCCAACGCGTCCCGCATTTCTCAATCTAAAATTGTTAACTAATGTTTTCCGCCAGTTTTTGAAATTCCGACATTTAAATTACTCAAACGAAGTAGAAACGGAATAAATTAATTTTTTCGATCGGAATACGTAAACAGCGTGGTCCTTAATTAGCGTACCACCCTTTCAATATCGTTGCTTGTGGAGAGATCGAAAAACTTGTCAAAGTAAACCTCCTTATTTTTTGGCAAGGAATTCAAATTTCGAACTTTCGCGCGTCGCGCAAGCGCACAAATGCCCGAAACGCGCACCAATTCTCTAATTTAAAATGGGAACCCGAATTTTTTATTTCAGATTCGGATTCTACCCAAGATTTCATGGAAATTTGACCCCTCAACCAATCTTTTCAATTGCCCGTAACCGATTCAGCGAACACGCAAAGTTGCGCAACTTCAAAATTGTCAAATATTGAATGATGGTGAAGTGTGACACGTGAATTTTCATTGTTTTTTAACGCTGATTCACGCGATGCCATCCGTTTCTTGATTTGAATCAATTTTTGCGGAATTATGACCGAAATTTGTTCATTTTGTGTGAAAAATCGTCATATATACCGACTTTTGACTCTCGGATTGAGATGATTTTTCCCTTGATCACTGAAAAAGGTTTGAATAACCTTGTTTCACATTTTTCAATCAGATCTAGATAATTAATCGCCGTAACAATCTGGAAACAGACGCCTAATTATATAAAAGCGGACGCAAAATATAAAAAATTCGGTCATCATTCCGCAAAACTTGAGTCAAATCTGGAAACTGGTACTATCACGTAAATCTGCGTTAAAAACCAAATCATGTGCCACACTTGAAGTTCATCATCATCCACTATTTGACAATTTTGAGGTTGCGCAACTTTGCGTGCTCGCTGAATCGGTTACGCGCAATAAAAAAAATTGGTTGAGGGGTCAAATTTTCATGAAATCTTGATTAGAATCCGAATTTGAAATGAAAAATGTGGGTTCCCATTTAAAATTAGAGAGTCGGTGCGCGTTTCGGGCATTTGCGCTCTTTCGCGACGCTTCAAACTGCAATTTTTGAATTCTTTGCGAGCAAAAAAATAAGGGGAGGTTCGACAAGTTTTATTTCTCGACAACCAACGAAATTGAAAGGGTGGTTCGTTCATTAAGGACCACCCTGTGTTGCTGTAAACTTTTGATTGAGAAATTCATGGTAATTGTCCATGTGTCCACAACATTACGAAGCCCGATCGTTTCCATATCCTGCCGTCAAACAAAAAACACGACATCTCTCCAATTCAACACTCAATATCAATGTTATAACTCAGAAGGTCATGCGTGGCTAACTGTAGTTTTGATCTGCGTCACTCGTTTGTCTGCAGGTGGATATCAGGGTGGCTATGGGCAAGGCTATGGCTATGGAGGTGAGTACGATGGTACGAAAATCGATTTAATATCATTTTTATTTTAAGTTATCTTTATTATTTATGTGGTCCACCGTTTAGTTTTCACCAGCACTTGTTTGAATTATAGTAAAGATAGCTTCCGTTGGTCACAACGAATTGTGCTTCGAGTTTCTTTTAGTGCTCTGAGCTCTTCCGTCATTCTATGAAGAGCATATGATAATAATTCCTTTTGTTTCCTGCTTTGGACGTCTCTATGGACATGGGCTGTATTTAGTTGATCGTTTGTTTTCTACCGTCTGCGTAGTTGTTGATTCCCTCCTATCTCTTATTCTTCATGATGATTTGGAGGTCATATATTGCAAATGGGACAAGGGGGAGGGGGTTTCAGAAATAATCCGTCATTTTCGTGGTGTGTAGTGTCATTTTGATTTATTTTTAGCTAATTCTTATGGAAAATGAGAATAAATTACTCTGAGATAACTTCTGTCTCCCATCGCCATTTCTTCAAACTTCTTTTGGCACCTGTAAATGCCACCATATTTCCAAAACTACTAAAATTGAATTGTTACGAGGAGTCATGCCAATTGATCTGAAATCATTCGTTTCGCTTATACCTGGTTTTACCTTGAAAACGTCCCATGGGAACTGACGATGACGATGGCATGAATAAGAAAATGCATGCGTCGTCGTTCGTGTTTATTTGCCTGAGAGTTTGATGGGTTTTTCAGTTGAACTGCCGCTTCGTTGTAGTTGATAGACTTTGTATGGTTGAAACGTGAGGGAATTTCAAGAAATATTAGTCATAATGAACTCTGATACTAAACGTTGACGTTGGCGTGGCGTGATTTCTCCTATCTTATTCTTGTTTTATGTGGGTAAAAGTTGGTGGTGACATTCCGAGTTAAATGATTGAAATTATATAGCAGAATCCCTCCGTTTTGGTAAAATCTGCACCATTTTGTTTTATCTATACATCTTAAAAAGTATTAACTTCAATCCTTAGTAACAAATTTCTTATTACAATAATCATTGGTTAATTTTGATTATGATTCGCGTGTGGTTAACAGAACAGATGATGGTGATGGAAATTCGGATTTTTTGACAGTTTACCGGATTTGTTTGTATATGTTAGCAAGACAACACCATTAGATAGGTCAAATGGAATATTATTTCAGTACAAAGTACTGGTTTCTGATAAAAGCATCCAAGCTAAAACGATTGATTGCCCTGTCTCCTACTTAAACTAAAGTTTAGGGCTTAGTTTGAGTGTTATTTCTTGACTGAGTAGTTTCCCTATTCGCTTTATTGGCTTTCGGTTCTACGAATGACGGCCAAAGTTGTTCCATGGAAGAAGGGAAGGAAGGTTCACATCATAGAGAACGCGCAGAGCGAAATTACAATTAATCTTTTGTCGAGTCCGCTAAGAATGATCTCACCTCCCCAACTCAGCAAATCCCTCAACGGAACTCTCACCCATCATTTTGTTTTATTCTTCTGCATTCTTCCTGAAATAGCCAACCGTGTTTGTTTAAGATATAGTTAATTTCAAGGAAGAAGAAAGAAAGGCCCACGAAATTGTGTGCATGTTTTTTACTTCTTTGAAGGGGGATGATATTCGTTAGGTCTCGCCTGATCACTTCAGCAGCCCTGATGGCTCACACGCAGGCGCATCGGTTTTACATCGTCCGCGCTCTAAAGAACCCGCGTTCACACATTTCCACATTCGCGCTTGTAGTGCAACCTAATAATTTGAGAATTTACTTCAATACATTTAGCTCTAGCATTCTCTATTAGAATGCAGTGGAAAAGGGGGCATTTCTCAAACCGTTTACGTTGAGTGGACCTTCCTTCTCTCCTCTCATGGTTGTTCATTTCAGTAGCAGCATGGCTGCCCGGGGATGGATGGCGCGTGCAGTTATGGCCACGTTTGTTTTCTTATTGTATTTCCAAATTTCTGCCGTTGAGATCTCCTGTGCATACTACTGCATGTTATGGAGTATCGTTTTCTCCAGCACTGGTCTAGTTAGGTTTTCACTGTACTGTTCATTGGATGATGTAGTAGCTCAGAAGTTGATTCAAGCGAGGGCGTCACATGTAGTTTCATCATTTCAAATTTCTTCTGCAGGTTACGGAGGTGGCGGATACGACTACTACGCTGGAGGTTACGGAGGCGGTAACTACGGAGGTTATGACTACACCGGCTATGGTGGCTACGGAGGTTACGCCGGTTACGGAGGAGGTCAGTACAACTATTTTTACACTAAGTCCCTTCACACCGAGTAGAAGACCTGAAATCCAGTCTCGACGAAAACCTACTTAGATTTCTAACTCTTGAATCACAATCTTTGCAACTTGTGAGGTGATGGAATGGTACAGTTGCCCCTTCCAATCTGCTGGATGCATTGATAATGCTCCGCCACGCTCAGAGGGTGAACCAGACGCTTGGAAACGTCGGATTCATCTCTGAAGGCGTTGGATTCTAAAATGGGGAAGGGGCCAACTAACCTTATCCATCACAAACTGACACGGTTTGCATTAAACTAATCCAGATTTAAAGGCAGCAGGTAATTTAAAATTATATTTTGGGAACTCACCCGTTTATATTTACGGATTACATCTCCTAACAGACCAGTAATGAGGGTCAATTTTCATGCCATACCGACGAGTATGGCAACTATCTCCTATCACGTACGAGGGTATTACCTAACTTACATCTTGATTTTCAATAACCTTTTCTTGTTGCTGAGGCATCTAGTTTGTCCCTGTAAGACTAAATACCTCCAACCACTTGCAGTTTCCCTCACTACACAGGGTGTTCAGTATATGAACGAGAAACTCTAGGGATCGATTCATCAACTAATTTGCAACAACTTTTACCTCACAGCAATTTGTTTTTGGTCCGCCCCTCTCTTGCCTATTCTACATCAAACATTTTTCTCTCATATTTTTCTACCATACTTCACTGAAATGCCCATAACCCCATTAATTTGCTAAATAATTCATTTTAAATTATACCGTTGAAACGAACGTTAAATTTTCTATAGTCTTCATTCCATAAAATTTTACCATAGTACATAGTTTTTTTTTCTAGCCTAAACTAGAATTTTCGTCAACCTTCTGAGTTTTTTAACGATTTCCAATGTTTATTTTCCATCATACCATTTACTGGAAAATGGATGAGCTCTACGGTGTAAACATCTACATTTCATCGGCTTTCTATCTGTCGGTTTATTAAATTTTCATTTTGGAGCAATTTTTGACAAAGACATTGAACTTGGAAAAACGTGCTTTTTTTAAAAATGAAATCAGAATTGTGGCGTGAGATGAGGCCTCTGATGTAGGATGGAATTGACGGCGGGAGGGGGATATAACTGTGTAATTTTTCTCGCTGAATCAAATGAACGCGTTTCTAAAACTTTCCGAATGGTTAAAATCAAAGAATGAAAGGTGATGGGTGTTGCAGATATGAAAATGTATGTGATCTGATACAACCTTTTGATTCTTCTCTAAAAACAAACACCAGTAAGTAAAACAAAATCAGTAAAACCGGTCAGTTAAAATAAGAAATAAAACTTTGATGTAGAACAGGCAAAAGAGGAGCTAACTAGAAAAATTGCTGTGAGGTAAAAGCTTTTCCAAATTGATTGCTGAACCGATCCCTAAAGTTTATTTAAACCTCTCCAATTTATATCGAGATAAATATTGCTGATTTCATTCATACTTTGATGTGATTGATTCGGGTAAATGTCAACTATGAATAATGTTATATAAAAAGTTGCCAATTCCACGGGATGAGTAGAGTCGTCAAAGATATCAATCCTATCCTGATAATCAACCGAGCTGTAAGGGTTTAGGAATTTTCATTTTGTGCCTGAAAAAATAACATTTTATCCATTCAAGAGCTGAGGAAAGATTGATGTGTCGCGTAGTTCGGGTTGCTTGATGGCTAGCTATGGCTTAATAAGTTGAAATCAATCCTCATCATCACGCCAAATCTCGGATCGAATCCTGTAACATTTACTACATTTTTAATACTATCTATAATTTTGAAGTTGTTTTCACTCTTCATCTAATATCAGAATATCCGCTGTTTTTTACAATCCATAAAATCCCCTTCAGTTTGATGCCTCCCTAAACTTCAATGACTCATTAACAAGATGTAAGAAAAATGACTAATTAGTTGGTTGAATTTGGAATCGTGGATTGTGTATACTTTTTTTTTTCAATTGAAGGGCGTAGAGGAATAAAATTGAATTAATTTGCAAGGTAATACCCCCGTACGTGCTGATCTTGCCTATTCTGTCGATGACTGGATTTCATTCTGCTCCCTCTATCACACCCAGCATGCTTGTGTTCACACCTGTCCGCTTTATTGCGCCCCTTCGAGGCAAAAATCAAATCTTAGCGATTTTATCGATCAGTGTTCTCCGTCAGAGCATCAAGCGAGTTAACTGGATTTGTCCAGCTGCTTCCCGCTATTGGATTAACTAACGTTGCTTTTGGAATAGCTCTAACTAATTTCAACTGTACGTGCACTAACCCCTAGTTAGGTTGGGAAATTGCGAAGCAGATACGAGTTTTTGCGTCCCCGCCAAATTTTCACCAAAAAAAGAAAGAAATTCTGTCGATTATCAGCTAGATCTTGCTGATTTCTGCCAATTTTGACACGTCTGTAGCAACATCTGTGAAATACTCCGAGTCACTTCGCTGTTCTCCAACCTATCGCTTTTTTTTTCCACGAAAACCCATTACCTGACAATAGTATTTTTCGAGCAAAAGCTAGAAAAACGTTTCTTCTCGTATCCATATCCAATTTCTTTGTTTTTTGGCAGACGGATACGGAGGCTATGGCGGTTATGAAGGAGGTTATAGTGGTGGTCGAGGAGGGGGAAGAGGCAAAGGTAGGCCCACAGTTCATTCTTGCCTGAAAAAAATTCCCTAATTTGTTTTTCTTTTTAATCCA
Organism: Creontiades dilutus; assembly: GCA_031894815.1. Lineage (NCBI taxonomy): Eukaryota > Metazoa > Arthropoda > Insecta > Hemiptera > Miridae > Creontiades > Creontiades dilutus. Next base: position 429,154 of record JAVIWC010004633.1, read on the forward strand.
ATTTTACCACAATTTGAAGTTGATAGTGCTTTGTTGCCTTTATTATTTGTTTTTCTAACTTTTAGTTACGCTTTATCCCCGTTGTTTTAATTTTTGTTAGTTACAAAACAGAATTTCAGTGTCAATGTGTAAAATTTGCCATCTGTGTTTTTTTGCATGATCGAAGTAGTTTAGTGTTTAAACATTTTTTGTTTTCATTACGTTTTTTCAATTTCAAAATCGATTTCTGTTCATCTTTTCTCAAACTTAGTGGGATATTTTCTTTTTTTAATTTTTTTTTTGTCTATTTAACATTTTTTATTGGCCAGGCCAATTTTTTCTGTTATTTGCTGTATGGAATTTTTTCAGCCCGGCCGCTCCCCACTCTTCTGACAAATTATCTGTTGTATTCCAAAAAAAAAAAAAAAAAAAAAAACTGTATGAAAATTGTCATCTAGTCACAGTTGTGTGCATCAATGTTGTTTTTAAAATTTTTTTGAGATTACAGTCCGCTGAAACCACTTTCCTCTTCGCTAAAGCGTATTTTACTAATTTTCCCTTTCGAAACCGTTTGACCCCCCTCTCCCCCGCCACTATTGTTCTTTCGTTTTCAATTTATAATTGGTTATATCTTAATTTATTTAGTGGGCATGTGTCTGGTTTTTCTCAGTGTTTTTCCCAACTACTCCCTTTGTAAATGCCCTGTAAAGAATTAACTTGTTTCTTATTTTTTTAATTTATTTTTATTTTTTAATTTTATTAAATATAAATATCTTCTAAGCATTAACATCTTTTTTGGGTGAAAGCTTTGGTTTTGGTTGCTTTTTTTTTCTCTAGTCCCCATTGTTGGTTGTGGGGATTCAATTTCGTCCTTATGTAGAAAACTAAAATATTCTTTTATCGATTTTAAATTTTAAAAAATCTGCCATCAATCTTTGATTTCACGAAACAAAAAATTTAAAAAAACAAAATGTTCACCTATTCGATATAATCAGTAATTTCATTTAGCATTGAGAAAAATTTAGCGCTTTTTTTCTCTTAGTAATTTTCCTTTTTATTCATAATTCTTATTGTCCTTATCAAATGTTGAGAAGAAAAATTGCAACCTTGTTGTTCCAGGAAGTGGTTATGGTGGGGGTAAGCAGAGAGGGGGCGGCCGCGGCGCTAGGCACGCGCCCTACTAAAAATGGCTACTTATTCCCTGGGGTTTGATTTTGTAAAATGGTAAGTTTGTACATTCCCGCTGTTTTCTTTTCAGTTCAAAATCTTTTCCTCACGTTATCAATTAGTTTACCTATGTGTTCCTTATTGGTGTTGATCGATTCCGATCCGACTCTTAAGCTTTCCAGTCGAAGGCATTCAGATTGTAGCATTATCAATTTCACCGATAACAGCATTTCGTTTTTCAGTATTCAATCAATCAATAACCAGTAGTGATGGTAACTACCAGAGTTACTATTCTGACATGAGTATCACAGTGCTGATTACTCGTCACTGAATATCCAACCTTGATGATGGTATTCCTAATGTTCTAAATGGGCCACCATACATTTTTCGTTATTCCCCTTCATCTGCTGTTTGAAGTTAGATAACTTTTCTCTTCAATTCAAATTTTAATCATAATTGGCCCTTGCAGTCAAAATCTTATCTACTCTCAATTGATATTGGTGAATAGTTGATAATGCGCAGAATGTCATTTACCGACTTCCCTGAAAGCTACTCCATCCTTCATCCTATTCCTCGATGTCTTAAATGGGGGTAACCAGTTTTTCGCTTCGTTTTGTCAAACGCAGTTCCCAATCGTCGGTTGGCGTGTAAACTTTCGGTATTAAAGTACGAGCGTTACTCCTACTTATCCGTCGAATGGTGGTGTTACTCCGGCAGAGCCTTTGTTGAAGTCTCCACTAATAATTCTGTCTTGGTTTTACTAGTTTCTATAATATTCCAGTTAGGGCTTCTTCATATAAAACCCTACCAACTTGATTATTTCCTGGAAGTATTTTTTCTGTAGTTCGACCGTCATATTTCATTTTTATCGGTGCTTGATGTGAAGATATGATGATGACAATTGCCAGTTCTGCTACTGAGTCGGAATGAAGACACATTGGCAGCTGATCTTCACCATCTGCACTTCCTCAATGTCCCCACGAACTTATGCCAGTTCCCGCGAGCTCACTTCTGAATCTGAGCTATTATTATAGGTCCTCGCGTGTCTAGGTGTGGATTGGAAATGATCGAGGAGCTGAAATGTAAAAAAGTCCAAAAATCAAACTTGACAAGAAAAGCTAACAAAAACTAATGACGCACTGTTACAAATTACTTATGCAAATGTGTCACGTTAGCGCTTTTTGACAAAACTAAAATGTTAATGGAATGCGATTCGGATTTTCCTACTCCGTTGGCATGACTGTTCACTTATTTGGATTTCAGTACATCAAATCAAATTTGAGTTCATCAGTTCACAATGGTCTTGAAAGTTGTGAATTGGCACCGTTGATAATTTTGTACTCCAAATTTGAACATTTTTAACGATGAATAATGGAAAGGCTCTTACAATCTTACCGATCCATGCTGACCCATAATGTGCGATATCGAATCGGATTATCATTCATTTTTCGCGAGTCTGCAAAAATTATACTCGGCTACAATCAGTAGATGTTTTAAGTAAGAAATGGATTTAAAAAAAAAAAACAATAATTTGGATGTCTTGAGTTATTCAATAAGTAAATTATCGTTCGTACGAAGCGCGTCGAAATCCACACTTCTTGATGGATTCGTGGTTCTTGCCTTATTTTAATGTAACCTGGCTCTCTCGGTAACTGAATGGAGTGATGAATTGAATGATGATCATTAAAGTCAGTTCTGCTACTGATTCAGAATGAAGACATTTTGGCTCCTGATAATCATTCACTCCATACATTTCGATTTTGATGTTGAGGGGGAACTTTATATGATACTAGAGGCAGTATTCGTAGCCCTAACAGTTCTAAGGAAATGCTCCAGTGAAGCTTTGAGGCGTGGTGTCAAAATCACTGGCTGGCTAAGGAAATGCTCAAGCTGTACTACTATCTATAGATGTTTCACCTCCAAGCATTGATAAAAATTCAATGTATTGAGTTATTCAGTTGGTTGATTATTGATTGATTGAGACCGTCGGGAAATCCATACTTCTTGATGGATTCGTGGTATCTTATATGGTTCTCTCGGTATCTGAATGGAGTGATGAATTAAATGATGATCATTAAGTCAGTTCTGCTACTGATTCAGAATGAAGACATTTTGGCTCCTGATAATCATTCACTCCATATATCTCGATTTTTATGGGGGGGGGGGGGGATATGGAGAGAGAGAATTCATAGCCCTAACATTTCAAAGGAAATGCTCCAGTGAAGCTTTGAGGCGTCTGTCTACTTGTACTATCCAAAGTCACTGGCTGGCTAGGGAAATGCTCCAGGTACACTGCTATCTATAGATGTTTTAATAAATGTAAAGAATTGATAAAAATTGAGTTATTCTGTTAATTGATTATCGATTGATTGAGCCCATCGAAAAATCCATACTTCTTGATGGATACTTGTCTAGCTCACGCTTGGCTTATTTTGACAAATGACAATGTGTTTTGGAAGGAGTGATGAATTAAATGATGATCACTTAAGTCAGTTCTGCTACTGATTCAGAATGAAGACATTTTGGCTCCTGATAATCATTCACTCCTTATATTTCGATTTTAATGTTGAGGGGAGCCACTGTTTATGATACTAAAGGCAGAATTCATAGCCCTAACAGTTCAAAGAAAATGCTCCAGTGAAGCTTTGTGGCGCTTTGTCTACTTGTACCATGCGATGTCACTGGCTGGCTAAGGAAATGCTTAAGCTATAATACTATCTATTGATCTTGATGGATTCGTGGTATCTAGCTAGCTTATTTTGATGTTATATGGCTCGCTCAGTATCTGAATGGAGTGATGAATTAGATGATGATCATTAAGTCAGTTCTGCTACTGATTCAGAATGAAGACATTTTGGCTCCTGATAATCATTCACTCCTTATATCTCGATTTTAATGTTGAGGGGGGGCACTGTTTATGATACTAAAGGCAGAATTCATAGCCTTAACAGTTCAAAGAAAATGCTCCAGTGAAGCTTTGTGGCGCTTTGTCTACTTGTACCATGCGATGTCACTGGCTGGCTAAGGAAATGCTTAAGCTATAATACTATCTATTGATCTTGATGGATTCGTGGTATCTAGCTAGCTTATTTTGATGTTATATGGCTCTCTCAGTATCTGAATGGAGTGATGAATTAGATGATGATCATTAAGTCAGTTCTGCTACTGATACAGAATGAAGACATTTTGGCTCCTGATAATCATTCACTCCATTTATCTCGATTTTGATGTTGAGAGAGGGGGGGGGGGAGAGATAGAAAACCCACCACTGATACTAAGGATGGAATTCATAGTTTCTATTCAGTCGAAAGGAAAATACTTGAGTAGAGCTCTGAGGCATGTTGGCTACTTGCCCTATTCAAAGTCACTGAATGCCCCAGCAATAACGTTTCCTTAAGCATTTTCTTAGTCACATTTCTTTGCTTTCTCAAGTTAGGACAAATCTTAGCTTATGTCTCTACAATTATTCCGCCCTCAGTTTTCTTGTTTCTACTCCGGTTAGCGCGTTATCATAAAAAGACCACACCAACATAATTATATCGTCGAAGTAGTTGCGCCTTTTTTCTGTAGTTCGACATTCAAATCCCATTTTATCGGTGCTTGATGTGAAGATATGATGATGACTAAAGTCAGTTCTGCTACTGAGTCAGTATGAAGACGCTTTGGCTCCTGATCTTCACACGCTATTCGCTAACTTCCAGACGACTCCATACAATCGTCCAGACAATACCAATACAACCATTTTTGACATCTAAGAATTCAATTTGATTCCTCTCTTTCCTGTAATTCCTTGACCTATCCTACTGTTTGCATGGCATTGTGTTTTTCCTCCGAAATTCACGAGTTAGGGCTGTAGTCCTCGCCGTTTTCAACCAATTCTTATTTCAGCTGTTGGCGCTTAAGCTGGAATTGCTATCAACATCTTTACCAGGTTCCCGAATAACTCCAGTGTATTACTTCTCGGTTTTGATGTACTCGTTAAATGAGAAGATGCATCTCTTTTGGGATCAATTTTCTGCTGTCGGCCTTTTATTTAAAAAAAAATACCCCCTCCCTCTTCTCACTTGTAGGAGTGGATGGTTACTTTGTACATGTTGTAATGCGATTATTTCAACCATCTTTCCATAGGGCCGGCCATGTGTGTTGAAGGCTTCAAACTGCCGTGTGTAGAACTCAAGAAGTTGTGGGAGGCTGGTCACTTGTTGAATTTGTTAGGGCATCAGCCTTCCTCCCTGTGTTGGTGGTTTCCAGTGATGAGAAAGCTTCACTTGCCGCCCTGATTTGCGAGAGGATGACCATATCCCTGATATTTTCAACTCCTGATTGCGGTTAGTCCCAACTTCTCATCCGTATGGAAGGAAAAGGTTGCGTAAATCTGTTTTCTGTCCCATTCAAACGAGCATCCCACTTGACTAAACCGATTTATTTGTCCAAAACTTCTCGCTATGACACTCACTGAGCTGGCTTGGGGAATTCGGATCTTCCATCAAAATCACCACCCCCCCATATCCCAGATGACGAACGACCGCACGCACACAGATGGCTACAATGCAAATATGAAGCTCTTACAATTCGTAAACCGTGCATCTTACAGAAATTTGCATACATCCCGAGATTGGCGAGCATAAGCTAGACATTTAATGCCAAGAACTATCGATTTATCTCAAATGACGAGCTTCTGTGATTTTTGCTACGTCCTTCTGTTCGTTTTGGTTGATGAATCTCAGAGCTGTCGGTGATATTGGTCTCCATCCCCAGATATTGGATTGAATCTCAAGACATTCGTCGAGCCTGCGACCATTCAAGGCTTAGGGTGGGTTGGACCCGTTGCAGGCCAACTTGCAAAATGGTACCACGGGAGGAGGGAGCCCCAGCTGCCACAGATCATGCAGGTCGAAAGACAAAGCATCACAGGTGCCCTTCTTGCTGGGAAGTTGTCCCCCCATCCCCCACCCGTTGTGAGTTGTGGGGCCTCTCGGGCATAAGGCGAAAGCTAGTTAACCCAGGGAGGCCTCTCCACAAAGCAACTCAAAGAATTCTCCATGTTCGTTTTGGTTGATGAATCTCAGAGCTGTCTTGATATTGGTCTGATTGAATCTCAAGAATTCGACCTAGTTTCCCGTTGGTTGCATCATGCAGGCAGTTTCTGCTAATTTTGTTAAGTAAAGTTACTTAGCTTATGATTCTTACTGAAAGTTGACTGTGTTCGGTTTTGTTTTATACTCAAAACCTGTGAAATTGGCCTCATTTTGACTTTTCAGTAACATGAGGCGATTCTTAGTTTTTGAGATCGAATCTCTTTGGTCTATCAGGTTCTGCAACTGCAGAGCGCGTGGACATTTCTACTGGACTCAGATTGTATTATAGTAGTTAACGACTTCCTTCAAGAAATTATCTCATTTTAATGAATGAGTTGACGGTTCCCTCGGATTGAATTTTTGATTAGTCCCCAAATGATCTTTGACATTCCTCTTCATGGCCCCTGTAAAAGATCAGGTTGAACTTGAATCATCCGTTGAATCCACAAATAAGGCAACGTTTTACTTTGGTTATTTTTCGTTATTCCCTTTGACCTTTCGCTCGATTGTGTTTAGTTTAGTGGCCTGGATATTCCAAAGTAAAAACTGTCCCAAATCAATCCTAGTAAAAAATAGATTTCTTCAAAGAAACAAACGCGTAATTGGGAGAAGGCGAGAAGCGACTTTTTCCGCTCTGTGCCTCTCTGTCAAAGAAGGTCCGCTATTCAAATCGCAGATTCAGATTAAGTTCTCTAACTAGGATGGCATGGTGTTGGTGCCCCTTCCAAGAGATAAATGCGGTATGAAGCCCGCCAAGCTCAGAGGATGTCCTAGGCGCTGGAGGCGGCGGATTCAAGAATAGGGAAGGGCCAACTAACCATACCCATCACACCTGTTGTACCAAAAGGATTGGTTTAAGATGTTTTATTCCGGTTTTTGAGATGCTATGACATATAAGCACACTCTGCTAAACATAATTCCCGCGGTGGGGGAAGTTGAATTAGAAAAGTGCGGCATTGTTCGTTGTTTCGTAGTTATTGAGGTCTAAATTACATTGGTCTGTCGAGTTCTGCAACTGTGTTGAGCGTGTCGACATTTCTGCAGGACTTGCATCTTGACATATCCGCTGTCTTTGACCGTATCACGAACCAAGTTAGTCATGTTATTCTTCGAAAAATGACACAATTTTTCTCAAATGGGTTGAATCCGATTGAACTACGTTTTATCCCAAAATGAACTTAATTATTCCTCTCCATGGACCTGGTTGAATTTGATTACTGGTTGCATCCTTTGATGATGCACGGGTTCTGGTAAATTGATGAATTGGTTGAAAACCGGGGTTATACGTCAAATCAAACATTGCTCATGTACAATATGTAACGCATAATTTATATTAGTTGAGCACTAATCACTTTCATAATTGTGGCATATCTCATAATCAATTTCCTCTAAACGTGTTCTTTGTTTTCATTTGTCTCTTTCAGATAAGCCTTTTTTGTGGACATAACAATTTTAATTTACATCGCCACCTCGTTCATCATCAGCATCTCACGACCCAAGCAAGCTCCTCGGCGGACGGCCCTGCGCTTCGCCTCCCTATCTTTTAAACTGTATATAAATAAACAAAAGTCCATTCCAACTTTCGCGTGCGGAGAATATCTCTTTTCTCACGAGAATCTTAACTTTGAAAAAAAAAATCCTGTCGATCACTTGATGATGACTCCCGAGGTGTGTTAAATATTGTACAAAGTCGAACGTGCTGGATGCAGAATCCGAGGATCCATCCCTCCTCAAGCCGATCCCCGATTTGATTTTTTAATTTTTTTATTTTCGAAAAAAAAAGTCCTCCGATTTTCTATTCAGCACGTCTCTATTTATAAGGCTGTAGTAAGGCAACGTTTCTAACTAAGAAAAACAAAACTTTAAATTTAAAATGAATAGAAACCTTTTTTTCTTTCTTTTTTTGTGATTTGTTCATTTTGAACGTTGATTTACTTTTTTTAACGATTAATTTTCCTCCCCTCTCTTTAATTTTTACTCTAGATACATGTAATTTAGTGGAATATAATAGTATTGTGTGGATTATTTCTTTTTTTTTATACTACAAAATCATTAGAATGGGAATTTTTATCGATGAGTGTAGGTAGGTATTTATTGTGGAATCCCTTCTAGTAATAATGTACCCTCCTTTTTCTCTTCCCCGTCCCCTTCGGCTCCGGTCGTTTCGATTTCGGGCCGTAGGTCACCAATGTATAAACCGAACAGTACAAAAAACCTCGAGATTTTTGTAACGGATTACATTCTGTCCCATTTGTTCAAATATATACAATAAATTGTGAAGTCATTCTTCCAAAATGAGCTGATGTTTTCTTTTCATGCCTTCATCATAACCCTCACACTACAAGGTGGATCAGAATCCCGTGTACTATAAGGTGGGGTGCTCCGACACCCCAGGCATTTAACAGCAGATTCCAATTAGGGATGGGACATCGAGACAAAACATCGATATTGATGTCGATGTTTGAGAGTTGGCATCGATATGACGTCCAATATCTGGTGAAAACGTCGATATCGGTGTCCTTATCAGTTAACAGCATCCTTATCACACGGTTTTTTATGAGGAATATCTATGCAAAATCAACTGTTTTATTTTGTGACAAATTTTAAAGGTATTTCAACGCTGAAGAAGATGGCAAAAAGTTCCAGTCATGTAGCATGACGAAATGAGCAAATTTTCAAATTAGTTTTGCACGAGGAAAAATAACGCAAAAAACAATTTTATTTTCTGACTTGTTATACCTCATTTTAATTTGGGAATTATTGAAAGCTGAAGAATCTCATGATTTTTTTCTCCAATTTTGCCCATCTTACTTGTTCTATTATCTTCAAACTGCTCTAGTTAGAACGGATTGAGATATCTCCAACCATTGCAATCTCCAATCCGCAATTTCACCATCGCGTGAATTTCACGATCGCTGTGATAGTTCACAAAACCTATATAATCAAATTGGAAATGAGTCACCTCTATGGGGGTTTTCAGGTAATTCGAAATGACCCAAATCTCCCCTTAGAGTGAGGCGATTGTCCTCTGGAAAGTTCTACAAACCTCCACATTTAGGCCGCCTTGATGTTTTTTGAGGTTTTTCCTTATCTTGGACTTAGCCTTTTGGAAGCTTAGAAAGATGTTTTGTACAAATTTGAGCTTTCTCTCTCAATTCTATCGAGAGTTGTCGTCTGGAATGAGATTTGGTGCCTTTTGACAGTGGATTTAAAATGCTTTGAGACTGATTTTGACGCAACATTTTTTGAAAATATTTTTGACCGAGAACAATAGTTTTTTTTTTCTTCGAAAATTCACTAATACTACAGCAGTTGAAAGAATTTTTAATATATTTTTTTCACGCAAGGTAGCAAGCACACCAGTTGGAATTTTCTCAGTGAGTGAAGAGTAAACCAAACCTATGTTATCGGAGCCTAAACATCGTAATATCGATGTCCCATCCCTAATTCCAATTGATTAGAGCCTAATTATCGCTTTAATGCTATTTTTCTTCTTTGGGTGACACTCTGTCATTGCTCGTATGTACTTATCGCACCAAAATTTCAGTCAATTTCAACATTTGGTTTTTTTTTTTTTTTTTTTTTTCTCGCCAGAAATGAGGTAACAATATGATGTAGTGAACGAAACTTCTAACGAGAAATATACCTTTTAAAATAGGTTCATTATTTGATTATACCCTCTATCTTTATGCGTTATACTTCGCTAAATATCACAAAAGTGAAACGCAGTGGACTGAATAGAAAAACTCACAAATTCCAAAAGAGAACTATGGCAAACATGGACTTTCAAAACAATTTTTGCAAAACATCACAACGTTCTCGTACAGTAGACAAGTTGGTTCATTGCACTCAGCAGGTCGTATTCTTATCCTTCTTTTGGTAACAACACTTGAACCGCTTGTAGGAATGTTGTTGCGGGAAGGTTGTTGGAACGCTTTGGCTCTAGGAAGGAATGAAATCTGCAAAAAGTATTGATTATTATACCTAATCAACAGAAAGAACACCAGAATTCCATTAAAATCACAGGTTTATTATTCAATTTCATTCATTTGATATGCATTCATAATTTGAATTTCTACTAAGCTTTGGAGTGTGTGTGTTTCACAGGTGATAGAGCGATTATTGAATTTCAGGAGGCACACAAATATGATCAATATGATCAATCCAAATAGGTATTTTGGTTGAGAACAGATTTACGTGCTTTATGCATATCTCCTGAAATTCAATAATCGCTCTATCACCTGTGAAACACGCACACTCCAAAGCTTAGTAGAAATTCAAATCATGAACGCAAGCCAATTGAATAATAAACCCCAGTGAAAGAATTTGCAGCGTTTTTCGCTTTCACGCTAGAGGTGTGTAAACCCAGGTCACCTGAGGGAGCAGACTACCTGCAGGTCGCTCAGTCCACAGACAAGGTCAGTTGACTGACCCCTCACATGGTTCACTCCATGGATGAATGCGCCACATGCAGTTCACTTTGTGAACGAATGGGACCTGCAGTTCGTCGTATCCATTCTGAGACAGTCGCCACCACTACCGCTATCTCGTGACATGACCGTCAACCTCTATTATCTTCGTCATCTGTCAGAATTCTGTAAATGACAGTCATCCAGTTTTCTTTTGCTATTTCCTTTTCATTTTTCGGGTCCTCATGCAGATTTTCATATAAATACCTACTTATTAAATATAATTGACTTAATATTCGATCGAGTATAGTATCGACCAGTATAGTTTATTATTGAATACATTTGAATGGTATTGACTCTGTGGTGAGGGGAGTCCTTTGTTGACTAGAAGGAAACGTAAGCTAATGGCGGTTGAGTGAATTGCAGGTCTCAAACTTCTCCTGCGTTAGTGGCGGGGAGCCATGCTGTCGCAAACGTCTTGTAATGAACTGCATTTCATTTGGCACCAGTTCACTTGAAAGAGAAGTTCTTTAAGACCAGGTCACTCACTCACTACCCACCTCTATTTCACACCGCTTCGGGTTGCCGGAGTGTAAGGTCTAGGTCACTCAACTACCGCCAGGCTCGCTAGTATCGCAACATCTGGTTGCCGACCGTGGAGAGGAATCTCTGTAATGTACATCTGAGTACTCTTTTATATATTCCATGTAGTGGGTTCTTCCTCCACGCCATAGATTTAAATAGGTAACCTCGAATTCTCTTCCCCTAAACTCTAACCTTACAGTTCCAGTTTTTGGGGGTAGGGGTTTCTCGAACTACGCTTGGCTCCCTTGATTACGGAATAAAAACTATTTATCATATCACCCCTAGTTCGCGTCAGACGTTTGGAATGCAAGGATCCGAGCGGTAGTACCAAGAATTCAGCTTATTGTCAGATGGTCATATCATTTCAACTTGTGGCCGTGATTCATCGAAGACCGTCTGAAAGTTTTTGAGTTTTGTGGGAACGTCTCATCGGCTTATCCAAGAAAAATCCTTGACCGGCGCTTGAAGGGTGCGGCTGACACTGCAGTGAGTTCACACGTCTTCTATTACCTATTTCATTCTACAACATGCATCGCAACTTTTCAAAACTGATGTTTGACATTCATTGATTGAATTCATGGATATTCCGGGAAAGATGCCTGGAAACGTATAGGGATTGTTGTAATTACTTAGGTACCTGCTTATAACATAGGTGCCTAGGTAGTTCAACAAAATTCTTATCAGTTGAGAAACTCGAACTTCTACCTCGGGGTTACGCCCCCAAAGGTGCGTCATTTCTTAATTTAGACGCTCAGCTTCGAGTAAATATATCGGGCCCTATAGCGGCCATGTACCCGGCCTGGTTCCCTCACGAATGTTCACTCAACAACTTGATAGGTAAACATACGAGAAGTAGGTTATCTAGATCTTGTGGTCATAAATAAACCCATTCAGCCTTGAGGAATCGTAGATTTTAATGTCGATACTACTCGGTAATTGAACGGGGTTTCCCACGTTATGCACCGCAAAACTTCCAGAACTGTTAAGTCCTAATTCCTACCATTTCCTACGGCCAGTTCCCCCTAAATTCATCAAAATCTCGTATTTTTTGTGGCGCTCGTTTAAATTATGTATATTTAGACGTCAAGACCATAATTAACTGTTATTATTCACCGAAAACTGTTGAATGAAACAATTGGTTTGATTTATCTGCAGAATAACGCTGCAAATTCATTCAATGGGGTTTATTATTCAATTGGCTTGCGCTCATGATTTGAATTTCTACTAAAGCTTTGGAGTGTGCGTGTTTCACAGGTGATAGAGCGATTATTGAATTTCAGGAGATATGCATAGAGCACGTAAATCTGTTCTCAACCAAAATACCTATTTGGATTGTTCAGTTGATCATGTTTGTGTGCCTCCTGAAATTCAATAATCACTCTATCACCTGTGAAACACGCACACTCCAAAGCTTAGTAGAAATTCAAATCATGAACGCAAGCCAATTGAATAATAAACCCCAGTGAAAGAATTTGCAGCGTTTCATGCGTATCAGAATGCTTCAACCCGTGTATCGGCTACAAAGCCTTTTAGGAGTTCACTCCAGTAATCACATCACTACGTTACTGCGATGAAAACATAAACAATAATAAACCAAAAAACGCAAATGTTGACACCATAAATCGGACCATACATCGGGAATGGTTTGAGCCACGGGCCTGGGGAGGGGCTCATTCGATTCCTCGTGGAAAGTTCTTCAAAAAGAGTACAAATTTAGGCCGCCTTGACTTTTTTTGAGGTTTTTAGGGATTTTACAAAACTTCGACAACCCTTAAAGGGCACTTTAAATTAAGTGAGAGTGCTGGCTAAAGAATTGGAGCGTTGTCGGACCAATATTGATTTTTTCTGAAAATTTCAGAAATTTTGCTCTAGTCGTTTGGGAGAAATCATACGTACGGCGGACGGACGGAAAAATTTGTATTGCAGATTCGGATTCTACACCCTTTGAAACGTCAACCATGAAATTTTCAGGTTGGGTTAGAATTTTTTTTTTTTCAAGAGCGATTACAATGGTTTAGTATTTAATAATAAACCAAAAGGATAGGTCAAACTGCGGTGGTCGCTGTAATGTTGGTCTTTAACTAGCAGACTTTTAATTCGTCAGGCAGGGCAAATCCTGATCAAGGGGAAGGAAATGAAACATTCAACCAATCTGATCTGTTTTCTTTGGACAGGGAGTTTAGAAAGAAGAAAAAAGTAATTACGAACGGGAGTACATTACAACAGTTTCACAGAATGAACATTCAAATAGTAGCTAATAATTAGTGCTGGCAGAGCGACAAGTTTCGGGAGAAAACGATGAGTAAGTAATGACTTGGCTTTTAATAGTAGGGCTGAAGTAGAGAATAGGTGACCCCTACCTCTTATCAGGCTCGTTTGAACATGTATCGATGTGTACATTCATCGATATATATTGGATAATATATCGATACCACTGCCATGTATTACGGAATGATTTCCGCGACCGTTATATCGATTTTTAATACGGAGAGACACAAGTGTTGACACATTCTGATCTATTTGTCCTACTAATCTATAGTTTACTAGAAGGATTGATTTAGGATATTTTTTTGTTTTTGAGATGCGAGCGAAGGGGAGAGAGAGAGAGAGAGAAGGACTTTTATTCATGAAAAAGAATATACAATAGTACACACAGAGAAATAATAACAATCTGATTAATATTGTTCGGCATTAGGCTGAGAGCCCGTGTCGCCGACACAAGAGTTGTGCTTCCTAAATTCTAACAAAAATATATTCTAAATGGAAAAGAAAAATCTCTCTATTCAAAAAATACAACATAATATAGGTAATACAGATTAAATTTAATATCTATAGATACTCGTTATAATGGATTCACAATTTCCCGTGCCATTTTGAATGAGCCAGGTATAAATCAGTTTTTTATATGCGTCCCTCGAGCAATTCGTTGGGTCTTTCAATCTATCATCGATTTGATTGTACAATAAATATACAATACTAGTTTAATGGCCCTGCTACGCAGGTTAAAAAGAAATAGGTGAATAACTGTTTTTTTCTTTCGTGATTTATTAATTGCGACTGAAAAATCAAATAATACATTAATGAAATTTTCATCTAGCAATTTTACATATCAATAAAGGTACACTCCAAGAGGGTAGGTTTACAGCAAAATCTAGCCCTTTATTATATGTATAGCTCAGTTAATTAGCACTGAGTTCGATTGCACTTCTATTCACGCAGCACAACTAAATCCAGTGGTTTGTTTCGCTTGAGACGTCGGATTTCACCTACGTTGTCCAAAACGTAGAGCATCTCCGGGTTCACGTGTTTGTGGAGGCGATGTTCATGCTTCCTTGCGTATTTTGCAATAATTTCATAGACTGTCTCCATCCTCAAATCTCGATGAATATCATCGTTTCGCATGTACCAAGGGGCTCCAACTATACTTCTCAGTATTTTATTCTGAAAGGTTTGGATTTTCTTAATATTTGATTTCTTGGCACAGCCCCAGATCTGTATCCCATAGTCCAAATAGAGGCGAAGGATCTGCTTATATATAAGCAGTTTGTTGTGAAGAGAGAGATGGGAATTCCTTCCCATTAGCCAATACATCCTTCTTTCTTCTTTTCTATGTGTTTATTCCAGTTTAATTTGGATTCAAGTGTCAAACCCAAGTATTTAACTGCTTCAGTAAGCGGTATTTTATTCGAATTGATCTCAACATCCAAGATTGGGACTTTTCGGTTAGTGAAGTTGATGTGGGCTGATTTTGAATCGTTCAGCTTCATTCTCCACATCTTGGTCCATTTACAAACCTCAGTAGTAGACGTCTGTAGTTTGCGTGTTGCAGCTTCTATATCATCTTCAACAGAGAGGATAGCCGTATCATCTGCAAAGGTGGCAACAGTTGTGCCTTCTTGTTGGGGTAAGTCCCATGTGTACAGGAGGTAGAGTACTAAACAACACAATGAGGGAGTATAATAACAATATTAAAAGTCAAAAAATCGTATATCCCAAATCCCCGAGGAGAGGACCACGTCGCTTGCCCTGGGAGACGCTTCCCCCCGCTGGGGCCCTCCTTCCTTCACTGGCGTGGTCGGGGGGAGGGGGGAGCAGGTCGGTTGCCCTGGGAGACGGGGGCGAGAATTCCACCCGCCCAGCGTTACCACCCCCTGAAACGTCGATATACTCTGATAAGCTGGTTTTTATATAGTGTGATATTGAGGGCTTCTAGTGGTGATAAACAAATTTGGTCTAGGACATACCACATTCCTTTCCAGATCAAAACTTGTTGGATATGGGTGTTCTCTAGAGTGAGTTATAATGTTAAGGTGTTTGTGAAAGAGAAGCAATACATTTTTCATGAACAGTTGTCTTATGCTAAATATTTTTGAATCGTCGTAAATTAGACTAGAAGGATAGCGTTGCGATTTTCCCAGCATTATTTTAAGTAAACTTCTCTGAAGTATGTTAAGTTTTTCTAATGAGCTGGGATAAGCCCACCCCCCAAGTCAAGATACCATACTGCAATGTAGACTGTACAAGTGAATTATAGATTTGTTTTATTCTATTTGTGAAGTCCAAATCACAATCCTCCTCAATTTGGAGTGCACGTAGTCAATATGATTTTTCCACGTTAAGTTTGTTATCAAGAATGACACCCAAGTATTTATACGATGATGCCCTTTCAAGTTGGTCGCATGAACAATAAATTTCTGAAAGTAAAGAGCCGCATGAGTGAATTTTGAGATTTAGACAAGGTGATATGTTTATTTGACTACCTATTAGCATATATAATAAACACTAGTTTAATGGCCCTGCTACGCAGGTTAAAAAGAGATAGGTGAATAACACAATTTTTTTTTCGTGATTAATTAATTGCGACTGAAAAATCAAATACATTTCATCTAGCAATTTTACATATCAATAAAGGTGCACTCCAAGAGGGTAGGTTTACAGCAAAATCTAGCCCTTTATTATATAGCTCAATTAATTAGCACTGAGTTCGATTGCACTTCTATTCACGCAGCACAACTAAATCCAGTGGTTTGTTTCGCTTGAGACGTCGGATTTCACCTTCGTTGTCCAAAACGTAGAGCATCTCCGGGTTCACGTGTTTGTGGAGGCGATGTTCATGCTTCCTTGCGTATTTTGCAATAATTTTATAGACTGTCTCCATCCTCAAATCTCGATGAATATCATCGTTTTGCATGTACCAAGGGGCTCCAACTATACTTCTCAGTATTTTATTCTGAAAGGTTTGGATTTTCTTAATATTTGATTTCTTGGCACAGCCCCAGATCTGTATCCCATTGGTCCAAATAGGGCGAAGGATCTGCTTATATGTAAGTATGTAAGCAGTTTGTTGTGAAGAGAGAGATGGGAATTCCTTCCCATTAGCCAATACATCCTTCTGTACTTGATTTTAAGTTCTTCTTTCTTCTTTTCTATGTGTTTATTCCAGTTTAATTTGGAGTCAAGTGTCAAACCCAAGTATTTAACTGCTTCAGTATGCGGTATTTTATTTGAATTGATCTCAACATCCAAGATTGGGACTTTTCGGTTAGTGAAGTTGATGTGGGCTGATTTTGATTCCTTCAGCTTCATTCTCCACATCTTGGTCCATTTATAAACCTCAGTAGTGTTGCAGCTTCTATATCATCTCCAACAGAGAGGATAGCCGTATCATCTGCAAAGGTGGCAACAGTTGTGCCTTCTTGTTGGGGTAAGTCCCGTGTGTACAGGAGGTAGAGTACTAAACAACACAATGAGGGAGTATAATAACAATATGAAAGTAAAAAAATCGTATATCCCAAATCCCCGAGGAGAGGACCACGTCGCTTGCCCTGGGAGACGCTTCCCCCGCTGGGGCCCTCCTTCCTTCACTGGCATGGTCACCCAAGTATTTATACGATGTTACCCTGGGAGAGTTGGGGCAATAAATTCCACCCGCCCAGCGTTACCACCCCCTGAAACGTCGATCTACTCTGATAAGCTCGTCTTTATATAGTGTGATATATTAGGAAGCTTTCAGACCAGCAAACTAGGCAGAACACATTTCTGCCTTGGCCCCCTAATGGGTTTCCTATATTAAGGTGACCAGACGTCCCCGTTTTCCGGGGGCAGTCCCCGTTTTCAGGACGCTGTCCCTGGTCTTAAAGCGTCCCCGTTTATGTCCCCTGTTTTCCGAATCTGTCCCCTATGTCCCCAATTATTGCTATCGCTACAAAATACGACACCGCGTATTTTTCTTCTAGTTTAATATACAAAACTCTTATACAATTACCAAAGTTGGCACTCCGCATGTGGGCATGCGCACTGATTACGTTACGGTTGTCAAATGAAGGTATCCAACATTCATCCTATCGGTCGTCTGCTACGTGCATTACGCTTTTCGAGTGAATGCGTGAAATGTGCGAGGCATCTGTCTACACTGGGTCGTCATTGTCTTTCACCTTATTTGATGAATTCACATATCTCAGAGAATATGTGACTGGAAAGATATCAACCTGGACAGAAGAGAGCGCAGAAGTAGTAACCTGAAAAAAGTTGCAGAACTTGTGATGTGTTTACCAGGAAGTAATGCTTCTGTTGAGCGAGTCTTTTCCCATATGAATTTTACGTGGACGCCAGAAAAATCACAACAGTGGATGTTCTTCGTGCAGTATTAACAGTGAAAGTGAACTTTAACATGAGTTGTGAAGAGTTTCTGAAGAATATTACTGAGCAGAAATCTGTTTTACGTAAAATTCGCTCTTTAGAGAAGTATGGCAGCCAGAAATGACAACATTACAAGTGACATTTGAATCGATCATTACTATTAAGAAATTTCTTGGAACAATCACCTAGGACTTCACCTGTCCCCGGTTCACCCCAACAAAATATGGTCACCTTACCGATATCGATAGGAGACATCGGGTTTTCCAATATGGAGACAGTCTAATAAGGAAGGGGTCACCTATTCTCGACTTTTACCAATAGTATAACCACCTTGAACCGCCTTCACAGGCCACAAATCAATTGAAACTGGTTGAACCAAAATGTTGTCAACGAACTTCCAACACCTACACTAATTGTCAACAAGTGCGATCAAGTTTCACTTGCCACCGTCAGAATGTTATTGGAGTAGGGAGTGAGAGTTGAAAAACCCACTGCCTCCAGGGATGGTTTTCCCGGTAGAACTGACTGGGAAGGTCTCCGCAAAATCCAACCACCAGCGTTGGGACATCTTGAATAAGGGATATCAGCAAAACAGAAGCAACTTCATAAACACCCTTCCCTGCCTGTTGGGGGCTAGTTTTAAAAACATTGTAGGGAGCGAGGAAAACCCGTGTGACACTGAAATAATGGGCTGATAAGGTTACTACATTTGATCCAATTTTTTTCCTGAGGCGGATATCCATTATAGATGGTATGTTATTTCATAGTGTAAGTGGATGTAAAGCCCCAATGAATATTTCGCTGAGTAGTGACGATGGAAGTTGTATACCTCTGGTTAGTGACAGCTGTAGGGAGTGAGAAACACGGACTTTGATATTTTCTCCTGGGTCCTGTAGGCACAACTTTTGTATACTTTTCCATGGAACATGTACATCCACATAGGAGAAAATTGTGAAACACCTACAGAACTGTATTTAGTTGAGATTTGAGGACAATACTGATCATTGACATAAATGTGACCGACATTTTGAAATGACCCATACACATCCAGAGTAAAGAAACACTATGACTTTATTCAACATCATCATCACACTATATAAAAACCTGCTTATCAGAGTATATCGACGATTCAGGGGGTGGTAACGCTGGGCGGGTGGAATTCTCGCCCCCGTCTCCCAGGGCAACCGACCTGCTCCCCCTCCCCCGACCATGCCAGTGAAGGAAGGAGGGCCCCAGCGGGGGGAAGCGTCTCCCAGGGCAAGCGACGTGGTCCTCTCCTCGGGGATTTGGGATATACGATTTTTTGACTTTCAATATTGTTATTATACTCCCTCATTGTGTTGTTTAGTACTCTACCTCCTGTACACACGGGACTTACCCCAACAAGAAGGCACAACTGTTGCCACCTTTGCAGATGATACGGCTATCCTCTCTGTTGGAGATGATATAGAAGCTGCAACACGCAAACTACAGACGTCTACTACTGAGGTTTGTAAATGGACCAAGATGTGGAGAATGAAGCTGAACGAATCAAAATCAGCCCACATCAACTTCACTAACCGAAAAGTCCCAATCTTGGATGTTGAGATCAATTCGAATAAAATACCGCATACTGAAGCAGTTAAATACTTGGGTTTGACACTTGACTCCAAATTAAACTGGAATAAACACATAGAAAAGCAGAAAGAAGAACCTAAAATCAAGTACAGAAGGATGTATTGGCTAATGGGAAGGAATTCCCATCTCTCTCTTCACAACAAACTGCTTATATATAAGCAGATCCTTCGCCCTATTTGGACCTATGGGATACAGATCTGGGGCTGTGCCAAGAAATCAAATATTAAGAAAATCCAAACCTTTCAGAATAAAATACTGAGAAGTATAGTTGGAGCCCCTTGGTACATGCGAAACGATGATATTCATCGAGATTTGAGGATGGAGACAGTCTATGAAATTATTGCAAAATACGCAAGGAAGCATGAACATCGCCTCCACAAACACGTGAACCCGGAGATGCTCTACGTTTTGGACAACGAAGGTGAAATCCGACGTCTCAAGCGAAACAAACCACTGGATTTAGTTGTGCTGCGTGAATAGAAGTGCAATCGAACTCAGTGCTAATTAATTGAGCTATATAATAAAGGGCTAGATTTTGCTGTAAACCTACCCTCTTGGAGTGTACCTTTATTGATATGTAAATTTGCTAGATGAAATGTATTTGATTTTTCAGTCGCAATTAATAAATCACGAAAAAAAAAATTGTGTTCTTCACCTATTTCTTTTTAACCTGCGTGGCAGGGCCATTAAACTAGTAAGGTTATAACTGACGAACTGGTCTGAAAGTCTGCGGTGTACATAACAATTTCAAGTGAGGTATTTCGATCGTTTTCTTGTAAAAACGATCATTGGACTTTGGGGGTGCATATGTTTGGATTTTTACCTCTGTCAGGTAAATGTTGCCCCCTTTCTCAACCTTGTCCTGATATATAGGTACATTGAACCTGTTTTTCTTTTTCAGGAGTCTGTGAACGATGGCACCACCGAAATTCGTAATTGTATTCGACAGCCCAACAAATGCTTACTACGCTGGAACCCAAGTCACGGGAAAGGTCTTGTTGACCCTAGACAAGCCTAAAAAAGCTCGAGGTACGTTTTTAAATGGATGAGTTTGTATGTTTTGTTTATTGAGAGTTGACACCCTGTTGAGAGGACGTTACTGAATTTTCTCTCTGAAATTATAAATCGATGAGTTTAGTAAAAAGATGGGTAAGTAGCGAAATGGGGATTGTTTCCTGTTCCTCTACATTCGTTAAGCATGCAAGTTAAGCATGTATTACTTGTTTTCAAACTGACCTTCCTCGGTCTAAATGGTAAGATTGTTGAAAATTTTGCAAAACTGTTCTTGGGTCATTCTTATATTATTTGACCTTTTGGCTTCCCTGGACTATGTAAGATGGGTTCGAAAAAAGATCGACTTTTTGAACAAAAGTTGATGTGGAAAATTAGTAAAGGTAGCTATTCAAGACAACAAAAGTGCCGGTTGTCAGTTTTTCCAGTAGTAGTATGTTTTTTTTTTGTTTGAATTTTGAACATTTTAATCTAAAAGGTGTTTTGTCACGAGTGTTACTGTCCAATGGATAGCTAAATCGCTAAATTTTACTCGTATTCAAGCTCAGGAAACCACCACAAAAGTCTTTCTGTTCCTTCACTGGTTTCAAAATGATATGACACGTCTCGCCAATTGATTTGGAAATGTTTAGAGCACCAAAAACTATCCGTGGTAACACTTGTGACAGGTGCAAATCAAATAAGAAAACAACTAAATTACGAATGACTTTCAATTAAAAATGGAATTTTTCATGGAAAAATAGTAGAAATGCCTATTTTAATACATTTGCAAAACATTGCTGAATTTTCAATTAATTTTGTTGAATGAGTCATAGATCGAGTCACTCGCGACGGAGTAAGATAAAACTTTGTCTATATTTCCACGAAAGTAAAGAGTTACACAGTTAAATCGATTTCGACGGTTAAGTCATCATCAATAACAAACATGAAATGGAACTCTTGCAGACCATAAAAGACTTATAAACTTCATGAAAGGTGCAGGTATTCGAGTGTGGTGTTGTGAAAGTTAAAAATTTTTAAATTAACAATCAGTTACCGTACATGTAAGTAAAAGATAAAATACTGTGTAACTTAACTGGTTATTTGTTACAATTATTGGGACGCAACCAATAAAAAAATTAAATAAATAAATGAAAAAAGTTAATTTCCGTCCATAGAAATTTAATCAATTCAGAGTTTTTCTTTTCATAACAAGGCTCTTAAGGAAAATTCACACTTTGGGGATAGTAACACTTGACGTTTTCTAACGTTAATTCAAGGTTTTTCATTTTTGAGGTTACAGTTGGTTCATTATACAGGGTGATTCCCTCGTAGTGTACGAAAATTTTTGGAGTAAAACTAGACCGAAAATGGTGCAAAACGCCGCCAACCGAGCCGTTGTATCTAAACCCGTTCCGGAGATATGATTTTTCAAAGATTTTTTCGAGGAAACCACGTTTTTGTCCATAAAAGCTGTGTTATGTGCTCTTTGTTCCAATGTTTTTCAATTTTTTAGTACATTTTCGGATTCAACATTAAATTTTCAATAAGAGTAGTACAGGTTACCATAAAAGTCACTACCTTTGCATCGAATGAATAGCTCAAACTTTAACTTATGTAGGAAAGTTACATTTTCTTATTTTTCATTATCGCTCATCAATTTACTAAAAGACCGCCCAGAAAACTGCAAATTCTTTAAAAATTAGCGCATTTAACCAGCTTTCGAATGATATGGTCACATTTATGATTTTGGTCCGATTTCGTAGAGAAATTCACATTTTAAATCCGAACGGTGTATTATTTTGGTATGAAAATCAGGTACCTAGTTAGTAGATAAATTATAGGTACATTAAGATATTCCCATCTGTATTTTATACAAAACAAACTCTTCAGCGGAAGAGAAAAGAAAGGCCAAGGTTGCAATGGTGTGATTCATTGGCCGCCTGACTTAACTCCAATGGACTCTTTTGTGTGGGGCTACATGAAAAGTGAAGTGTACGCTACAGAAGTTACCAGCGTTGAAGTACTACGGGCAAGGATCGTAGAGGCCGGAGCCAAATTACAGCAGCATCTGACGTTAGAAGTCACCGTAGGAGCAGCGAGAAAAAGAGCAAGAAGCTGCATTCCTACATAAGTTAAAGTTTGGGCTGTTCATTCGATGCAAAGTTAGAGACTTTTATGGTAACCTATACAACCATCTTATTGGAAATTTAATGTTGAATCCGAAAATGTACTAAAAAATTGGAAAACATTGGAGCAATGTGCACATAACACAGCTTTTATGGAAAAAAAAAATCTTTGAAAAATCGTATCTCCGGAACGGGTTGAGTTAGAACAGTGCGGTTGGCGGCGTTTTGCACCATTTTCGGTCTAGTTTTACCCAAAAAATTTTCGTACACTACGAGGGAATCACCCTGTATTGTTACTATCGTATTCCTTTCAGGAAAACCTACCGAGTAGCACCAAATAAGTTTTTGGGGGGGCTCATAACGCATCGAAAAACGAATGTAAAGTTACAAAACAACCAAGAGTACATCCACTTATTAACCACAAGGTCAATAATTATGGTTGCCTCCTTTTTTATATTGTACCAACTCTGTCCATGGAGGGTGGATTTTATAAAACGCACACTAAAAATTAAACGGCATTCAAATAATATATAACAGCTGATTTAGCGAAAATGTCGGAGTATTTTCAGTGAGGGTAGTTTGATTATAAACACATTGAGAATATGAGCAAACATGGGAGAACTCCTGGCAGGTTCGATTATTTGAAGCATATCGATTGCCTGTGGCTATATGTAGACTCTGACGAATATGTTGTTTTTGCATCCTTGTTCTTGTAAAAAAATACTATATCAAATAATTTATTAGTTCATTTTCTTGTATTTTTATGTTGTAAAGGTATCAAGATCAAATTTTTGGGTCAAGCAAAAGTTTCATGGCAGGAGACGGAGTCTGAACGGGGCAATGACGGCCAAACTCGGAACGAAACCGTAACCTACCACGCTGAGGAGGAGTATTTCTCCAATAGCTACTACGTCATTGGGAGCGCTAATGGTAACTCATTTTGAATAACTGAACCCTTGAAATTCTATATTCTTTCTAGTTTTGTTTAAAATTAAAAAAAAAAAAAACTGCACCTTTTCAGGTGAAATTGAAATACCCATTGGAGAGCATGTCTACCCCTTTACTACCACTTTACCTCCAAGATTACCTTCGTCTTTCAGTGGAGAACATGGCCATGTCAGGTAATACATTCACTAGTGGCAACAAATGACACAATGTTCCACATAAATTGGACTTATTAGTGTAATAGAGGGTCTGACAACGAACTAGTATGGATTTTAAAAAACGCTGCAAATTCTTTCACTGGGGTTTATTATTCAATGATTCATGATTTGAATTTCTACTAAGCTTTGGAGTGTGCGTGTTTCACAGGTGATAGAGCGATTATTGAATTTCAGGAGAAATGCATAGAGCACTTAAATCGGTTGTCAACCAAAATACCTATTTGGATTGATCAGTTGATCATATTTGTGTGCCTCCTGAAATTCAATAATAGCTCTATCTCCTGTGAAACACGCACATTCCAAAGCTTAGTAGAAATTCAAATCATGAATCATTGAATAATAAACCCCAGTGAAAGAATTTGCAGCGTTTTTTTCAAGAGCGATTACAATTGAAAAATATTCTATTTGAAAATTTTAAATTTCGTAAGAAGGAGCATGCATGTCAGAATGCTTCAACCCTTGTATCAGCTATAAACCCTTTCAGGAGTTCACTCCAGTATCCTCATTCACTACATCACTAGGTTACTACCCCACCCCTCTGAGAGTTCCTGACCCTGAGTACTAACCATTTCAAAAACGTACTAGTTTGTTTTCGGACACTGTACTGCACTCCTATTATGTACACTTGATTGGAAATTTGATTTCAAACATTTATTTTACCATGTGATGCTGCAAAACTGTTTCATTTTCAGTAAATAGTAGAGCTGGGCTAGCCAGGAGCGTAGGCGCATGTTTACCAAAACCGATGAACGAAACAAATGAAAACGCTACTAATTCTTTCACTGGGGTTTATTATTCAATTAGATTGCGTTCATGATTTGAATTTCTAGTAAGTTTTGGAGTGTGCGTGTTTCACAGGTGATTGAGCGTTTATTGAATTTCAGGAGATATGCATAGAGCACGTAAATCGGTTCTCAACCAAAATACCTTTTTGGATTGATCAGTTGATCATATTTGTATTCCTCCTGAAATTCAATAATCGCTGTATCACCTGTGAAACACGCACACTCCAAAGCTTAGTAGAAATTCAAATCATGAATCATTGAATAATAAACCCAGTGAAAGAATTTGCAGCGTTTTTTTTTCAGGAGCGATTACAATGGAAAAATATTCTATTTGAAAATTTTAAATTTCTTAAGAAGGAAAGAATTTGCATGTCAGAATGCTTCAACCAGTGTATCGGCTACAAAGCCTTTCAGGAGTTCACTCCAGTATCCACATTACTACATCTCTACATCACTACGTCACTCGGTTACTGATATCAAAAGAAAAACAATAATAAACCAAAATAACCCGAGAGTTGGCACCATAAATTGGCCATAGATCCCTGACGTACCTAACCATTCCTCGTGGAAAGTTCTTCAAAAACGTACAAATTTAGGGCGTTTGTTTTTTGAGGCAGGGATTTTACAAAACTTTGACAACCCTACTTTATGTAGACTTGATTGGAAATTTGATTTCAAACATTTATTTTACCATGTGATGCTGCAAAACTGTTTCATGGTCAGTAAATAGTAGAGTGCTGGGCTAGCCAGGAGCCTAGGAGCATGTTTATCAAAACCGATGAACCAAACAAATGAAAAATCCCTCCTTATTTGAAGCTAGTGATACAAAACGGGATTACTTTATGTAAATCAAACCACGAAATTAACTCCAAGTTCTCAATGTAAAGTGGGAGTGGGAGGCAGGGTGTCGGAGCATTTTCAGTTTGAATTGAGCCAGGCATGTGCGATTGACCTATCAGAGAGCTTAAAAAAAGCATGAATCCGTTGCTCACAGAATGAATGTATGAATGTATTCTTGTTCACAGATTTGGAGTGAAATAAATGTCTTGCATTTGGGAAAATCGTAACCATGGTTGATAGTTATTGTTTTGATTCTTGGAATTCAGTCATTCAACTTGAGGCCATTTGTTTGATTTGCTCCTAGTAACAATCTATGGGCTCTTACGGATTGCTGGAGCAATCTATCATTAGCCGCATCCGGAAGCTTCTTTGGCACTTTAACGCCAAAGCACTGGTCAAATGTTGCGTCATGGGATGATGCGTGAACTTTAACTGGGCTTTGGCTTACAGACGCCCTATGATTGTTCATCCGTAAATGCTTCGGTGCACTTCTTGCATACTAGTTGGTATATATACATATTAAGAGAAAGAGAATAGATATGAAATAGAGAGATCACACCCTTCCTGATTGTTTCAGATACACAGTGACAGCTACTGTAGATCGCTCTTGGAAATCGGATTATGATGCGGAGGGAATTTTCAGTGTCGTTACCCCCGTTGACCTCAACTTCATTCAAGCTGCGAAGGTAAATTCCTCTAATTCACTTTTTCTTATTTAAAAATGCAAATACCTGGTTATTTACCCAACAGTTATTTGGGAGGTTTCTGCTGTGGTGATTGAATATCACATCAAAAGTGTACCGATTCTCGCAAATTCTGATGGCATTCAGGTGTTACCTTAACATCAAAAGATTCGTTGTGGGCTCTACAATCAACTACGTTTTGAAAAACGCTGGCGATTCTGACACTACGGTTTATTCACACTTCTCTGTGTTTATTGGACATAGTCTGTGGCACATTATCGAAACCCGTCGCTTCCATGAATTATAATTGTATTCTAGATGGCATAAATGGATTTATATTTCAGCACGGCAGATCAGTTTGGGAAGAAATTAGCGTCAATGTTCTTTCAGCTGATCAGTGTGTCTTTATGCCTCGGAATTGCCTTCCAGAACAACTGTCTTTCACACAATATAGTGACCTCCTTTCTTCGAAACAAAAGTAGATATAAAATACCTACACTGGTGTTCTTATGAACATTCATATTGGCTCGACGTTAAAATCCACGAATAGACACTAAACATAAATTTAATTCGATATAATAACATGCGTATATATTCATCACTTGTCCGCAAACATATAAATTAGTTATAAAAACTCGATCGGAGACAGCTATATGGCTAGTAACTTCGTACAGTATCTAACTTGCAACGGGTCGGTCAGCAGTCAATTTCTTATAGCATTCACTCTTGCGTTTAAAGACAGCCTTGCGATTTGTGAGCGAATAAAAGCACCTTGAAACGTAATTCTTTCTTCTCCAAATTATTATTAGTACCGATGTGTTGGTTGGATAGGTGTCTTTCATCTTTAGAAACAGTAATTCTTCTGCCATACGGCAAGAATTATTGATAATTCGTGTTTTTAGTTGAATTGTAAAAACAAAGTCGCATCACGAGTGAGAGGTGAGCACTTCTGAAGTTCCAATTCATGAATGAACCGTACCAATATAGCCCGATTCGTTATTAAAATACGTTGATACTAGTTATACTAGTTTCTATTGATGCCACCAATTTATTAGAGAGTTACTAGGAGATTCGGACACTGTGGTATCGTATCAGTGGTGGTATCTAGGGCGAGCACAGCTCTGGTTAGCATAAATGGCGGCGTTACCACCAACCCAGCTGAACTAGTGGTATCTCTGATCCGTATCTAAGAGTCACGTATATTTTGCTTTCACGTCACTATAGAAAACGAGCAGTCCTCTTGATGTTTTACAAGATCACTCGGATCACTCGTTTTTTCGTTTTTTTTAAATAAAAAATGCCGGGGGTGGAAGGCTTTTTTGAATATTATGTTAACGGCCTTAAAAATGTACGAGCGGCCTCACTGAAATATGGGAAATGAAACCAATAGCACCAACTCGAAACTTTTTTCATGCGTATAATTTATTGCTCTAAAATGAACACTGTCAAAACATGTAAATAGACAATCACAGTCGCATGACTCTCGACCCAAGTAGGTACTTCTCACTTATTCGATCTGGGCTGGTACTTATACGAAACGATTTTGACATACTTGGCTAGGGTAACCGTTTACCAACATCATATCTCGATTTCCACGCAAACTTTTTGTTAACAAGGCTACTTCAGGTTCCATCTTTGCTCGGATTTCTTCCAGTCACTGGGTTCAACTGGCCTGTGGGCCTTCGCTCGAGCGGGGCCGCTCGTACTATTTCTAATCTGTGCCCTTAGACCAGGCGGGGCCCCTCGTACATGCCTATGACTCAAAAACATCGCCTTCCCTCGATACGGGGACGCTTGTACAAGTACCCGCCTGGGCTCTATGGGAGATTTTCCCTGGACGACATGAGCGAGGATGACGTACTATTTTCGTCCCAATTTAATAGAGAAAACACCCACTTGCCCCGTAGTTTTAAGCTGCCTGGGGAAAGTGCATTGGGTACTTTTGACCAGCCTACTGCATTATCTTTTTGTAGTAGTAAAGTAAACAAGGAATTTCACCTTGGATTTTCGTCCGACTATCACCCCGAGGTGTCGCAGACGTCGCCAGCCGTCCTCTAGAGAGGATCGGAACTAAGTCTGACGATTTCGCTCGTGGCTTCCCATTGCCTCACGCCCCTGGGTTGGGAGCGATTTGGATTCACGTGATATCGAGATCCGAGGTGAACTGTCTAACGACATGACAGATATGCAACACTAGATTGGATTTGGGCCCTAATCATTGGTGCCTGCCGGATTTGAACCTGTCCCCTTATCTTTTTGTATAATGGAGGTACTTTCACTATAAATATCATAGTATCTAACATGAGGTTGGGATTGCCAGATACCGGCGGGTTGGGCGGGTTCAGCGTTTAGTGCGGGGCGATTTTCCGATCAAACCATAACAACTGAGTTGTGCGTCCTGCGTGCACACTGGAGAACACGACGGGTACAAAATACAATGTATAATTCAAAATATCTTTCTGATCTGCGATTAGTTGCTTATTTTAGTGACGGAAACATTTTCGAGGTAAACCCAGGGGGTTCAGGTTTTAATGTCAATCAAAGTGGAGATATGGTTTTTGAGCACACACTTGCCCCACTTCACCCCACAAACATGAGGCTTAGCAGTGAAATGTCTAAGACCGTTAAGAAGAGTGGATTTCGCGTTTTTGAAAAAATTTTGCCTTCGTTTACGTCATACAATGGGCAGAAGTAAATCCCCCCCATAAAACTTCTTCTCTTTCAAACGAAACCAACAAATTTTGTTGAAATTAAAATGATTCATTACAATCTGAGAGATAACCAAAATCTGAGGATAATTATGTATCAACCTTTTTGCACAATCTGTTCACAATTCGAAACAGTGCATCTGTTCTTAACACCAGGTTTTGACTCCTACCTACTGAATTATTATCATTTCGTCAGTCAATAGAATGACAATTTTTTGAAGCCACATTAATGATTGAATAAAATATACATTGACGACTGTTTAGTATTCTATAAAATGATTTATTATTAACATGAATTAGTACATTGAAATAAAAAATAATACATTTTTGGTAGTTTGAGATAGTATTCAGGTCTGCAATATTCAGGTAGTCTAAACCCATCGAAGGGCCTCTTAACAATTGAGTCGTATTTTATTCTTCATTCAATCTTTTTCTCAAAATTTTCAACTCCAAGTCCCACTTTTGCTTTTTAAATGCCATTTCCAAGGCGTGAGCATCTGCTACCCTCTTCTGTTCCGCTTCTTCAGCTTTGACTTTCAGTCGAGCGAGGGCAACTTTTTGTTTCATCTCTTCAACGACTAGAAGGCGCATCTCTCTGTCGGTGTCAGCGTTGAAGCTCGTCTTCCCATGATGTTGGCTTCTTGTCTGTCCTAATGGTGAAACGTTCATTGGGGCAGATTGTTTTTCTGGAATCACGGAGTGCTTAGGTTATTGCATTGAAAATCCCAATATTTGTCAGAGTGAAGTGAAGAAGGCATTGTCATAGGAAATTATGGTGGCTTGATATAACGATATTAATGTTGAATTAGTCTAACCCCTCGAAATCTTTTGGGTACGTTTAATGTAATCAGCATGAATGAATTTTGTGGAGTTTTCTTAAAGAGGAAACATGTCTTCTCAAATAAGAGAAATTAGCAAATCTACATCAGATCTGTATCTGGTAGGGTAGTCCGCCTTTTAGGAAGGACATTTTAATAGTAGTGGAAGATTTCTATAATTAACAAAGGAGAATAACTCCTCCAAAAAATTAGTGGTTGAGATAGTTGAGGGAAACAAGAGAAGGTTTTTAGTAGTCATCGCAGTGGATTTGTTTCTCTTGTAAGCTGAGTAAAATCTGTATCCTTCAAGTCACCTAATTGGAGAATGGGCTTCGGAGCTCATATGAGTTGAATATAGTTCTCACAAGTCAGCTGGGTTAAGAATGATGTTGGTTAACACCAGAGTTTGGCCAATTTTTCTTAGCAAAATGAATGAAACAAGTAGAAATGGTAAGGAATAAGTACGTTTTGTACGACTGACTGAAGTAAGTCGCTTAGATGTATGCTAGGGTTGGTGGTGCAAGCCAACCAAAATCCATGTAGTACAAGCAACATCTGATTTCTTTGGTTCGATCCCAACCTGTTCCATTGATTTCTGTTTTCGTGTTTTGATGATTCATGGCGTGGTCGAAAACCAACAAACAAACGTTTTCCCGATGAAAAAGCACCAACACTTCCAACAGGACATTTAAACGCACGATGGTTACCTAGAGCGTTCTCGTGAATAATGGGCTAACTAGTGTGCGATATGACGAAGAATTGCCCAGTACAATCGGCTGTACAGTCATTTTATGGGACAAACGATAGCTATAAGCGGTTTCTGAGGATGAATACAGTCATGTGGGGTTTTCCACCTTCCTGAATTCATCTTTTTGGCGTGGAGTCTGTTAATAAATGAAGTCCTTGTATGATTAAACTTTCTGGATTAACTGTTTGTTTAATGAAGACGTTTGATTAATTTGGTCTATGTTAGTACTTGTCGAAAGGTTAAAAGGGGGTTCCTAAATCAGCCAATACGACATTGATCCATTTATTATCCAATGTCTTTCGATCTAAGTATTGATAGTTGAATAGGTTCTATTTTAGTCTGAGCAATGTCTTTTTTGAGTCTGTTAATAAATGAAGTCCTTGTATGATTAATGATTTCTGGATTAATGTTTAATGCTAGATAAGAAATATTGTGATCCTTGGAATGATTTCATTACTAAAATCGAAATAATTGAATTGTAATCTGCACTGGAGTGGTTTAAAGGTGGTATGATCTCAGTTTTTGGTGGTCAACATCGAGTTTAGGTGTAAATTTTCACATCAAATGGGTGTTAGTTTTGCTCTTTGTTAATTAGTTTGACTGAAAATAATATATACAGATAATTTTGAGAGGAAGGTCAACCAAAATTTTTCAACTAAATCTATAGAATCTTTCAGTCGCGTTCCATAAAATAATAGTGTAAATCACTATTAAATCAACTTCCCACAGAAAGCTCCACTTTATTTAGTACCTAGGGAAATGGCGGGCTACTTGAAGAATGCTAAGGTAATATTGTAATTCTTCTGAATTCAACTGACCTCACTAAACAGTGACAAGGACGATTTGCATTAACTTTTCTTTCAGCCATTTGCGAAAGCTCGTTAAACTGCTTGTTTTACCTTTTCAACTTTTAATATTTTAAATGTTTCAAACCTGCAGTAACAGATAACACTATCGATGTAGATTGAATAAAGTTGTTGTTTGGAGAATGTTGTGGTAGAATGTGGTGTCCAGTACCTATCTTTCTTATTACCCTTAGTTCCAGTTACAATTCGAATAATAACTTTGGTTAATTCAATAGTTTTTCACCATACAGTTCCTTTTGACAAACCTCAAGATTGAGATGTAAGTTATGACGTACACATGTCAATAAAAACGGAGTAAGATAGAACGTTGTCTATATTTCCACCAAAATAATGAGTTACACAGTTAAATCGATTTCGACGGTTGGGTCATCTTCAGTAACAAACATCCCCGAAATGCATAAAGTAGAAACACCAAGAGACCAGATTTTCCTTTCTTGGAGCCCCAGCTTACAAATTGGCCAAAAAAACTAAATAGTGCCCAGAAATAGAATCAACTTTCGGCCACAGAATACTGTTCAAAATTCAAAGGAGTTCTTCTTCTTTGGCTCTACGGTCCTTGTATAACCAGGGCCTTCTCAACTATTTCCTTCCATTCCTTTCGAGCCAAAGCTTTCCGCCTCCAACCTCGTATTTGAAGCTGGCTTAGATCCTCCTCGACATCGTCCATCCAACGCAGTCTGGGTCTACCTCTAATCCTTCTACCACCTGGTGTTCCATTCATGGCTTTCTTGGCATACCTCACCTCATCCATGCGCTGCACATGCCCAATCTAAGCCTTCCCTTCTTATGAAAGCCACCAGATCTGGTTGCCCGTAAAGTGTCCTCAATTCTCTATTTAGCCGAATTCTCCATCTTCCACCTCCACATACTGGGCCAAAAATTTTACGGAGAATCTTTCTCTCCCAGCAGTTAAGAAATGCACAAGAGTTGGTTTCGAAAATTAAAGACGTTCAAGCTCCTCCAAATGCCAAACTTGCTACTTTTGATGCGGTGAGCCTGTTTACAATATTGATGTAGCTAGGTGCTGAGATGTAGTTAATGGACTTATCCATGTTTCCAATCTCTGTTTCTTGACGTCTGTTTGTATAGATCAGAATTGTTTTCTATTCGAGGGTGAATATTATAATCAACCTGGGGTACTTTGCTAACGGATATTTACGTGGAAAATCTTAAAAAATAAATCTTTCGAAATTGTAAATGAAGTAACCTTTTGTATTGGTATAGGTACGTAGATGACATCATTATTTTACGGACAGGAACCGAGAGACAACTAAATTCCTTTCAGGAAAAAATCAACTCTTGGATCCTTTCCTCAAATTCACTCTTGCATTGGGTGGAGATAAGTTACATTTTCTTGACCTATCCATCTCATTGATAAACAAAAAGCATGGTTTCTGTGTTTGTTACTGATGATGCCGTAACCGTCAAAATTGATTCAACTGTGTAGTGTAACTCGATATTTTTGTGGAAATATAGACAACGTTCTATCTTACTCCGTTTTTATTGAAATGGGTTTCCACAACTTCGCCGCAAGTGACTTGGTCATTACATTTGCATGTACTCATACCTTGTGAAGAATGGTCGTATACGCTGTTGGGTTCAATCTCTACATCTACGTGATCATCATGGTGATTCGAGTCGATCATTTCGTCGTTGCTGTCATCTACCGGTTTATTGATAAGGCCCAGTCTGAGTAGGAAGTCAGCGGCGTCTTCTCGCCCCAAAACCGTTCCACGATCATCCAAGCTGATTGCTTCATTCCTCTTTCTACTGCAAAGCATCGCCCGCCAAAGTTTAATCAACTGCAGCCTCGATCTCTGAAAGACAAAATAAAGAACCATCGTCAAATAA
This sequence comes from Creontiades dilutus, assembly GCA_031894815.1. Lineage (NCBI taxonomy): Eukaryota > Metazoa > Arthropoda > Insecta > Hemiptera > Miridae > Creontiades > Creontiades dilutus. Next base: position 462,209 of record JAVIWC010004633.1, read on the forward strand.
CAGGCTAAGAATGTGCAGTTTTTTTTAAGCTAAGAATTGATGGATGTCAGATGAATAAATAGTGTCAGGTAGACTGTTCCGATATTACTGGTGAATAGGTTTGTTCCAACAACAAGGGCGCAATCCAACAGCTGTCAACAACAGTTCAAGGCCTTCTAGACTACTGATCACAACCAGCAACTGCGACAAACGTTTGTCTGGACATTTGAGCTGCAAAGTTTTTCCACTCAACTGTTGACGTTCTGTTGACATCTCTTGTTGGAACGAACCGGTTAATCTACCCATTTACTGATTAGTCAGTTCAACTGTTAGGCCCCAGTGACCCTAGTTAGGCCTCCCATTCACTAGTGGGATGATAACAGTCAAGATTATGTCAGACCTCAAACCATTCGTACTGACTTTGTATTTGTCATAATTTGGAAAGTATATTAACTTAATAAATTACAGACTTTAAGAAAGATTTGTTTTCTTCTACCTGAATTGGACTGAAGTTGCTGGGAGGGAACAGAAAGAGTACAAACAATTTTCTAACCCACCCATTTCGAATAATTTTAGGTTTCTTTCCTGTAAGGTTATTTGATCATGTACAGGAAATAGGAAGTTTTCGTTATTAGACAGTTATTGAACGTTAGGTCAAATAGGATAGTAACCTATCATTGATGGACACACACAAAGATCGCACTTGAGCAGGAGTGGGAGTTAAGTCACCTATCTGGTAGGACATTCCTACAGTTAGGTCACCAAGAAACTCCTGATGATGAGTTATCCACCTCCCTCCAATGCATCTCCCTTTGAGTTATACCTAACCTATGAAAACCTACCCTTTGGATAACACTGAAGGTGAAGCATTTTTGTGTGCAAAATAGAGAGTTTTCCTCTCCCCCCCCCCCCAAGGAAGGAAAGGAAGAGGGCGATGATGGTTCCAAATGCACTCTAGTGGGATTTCGTCCAACCATCTCGTCCACCCGCCTTCCCCCTCAATAGTATCAATTCCTTGTGAATAGTATCGTTTTTCTAAATTAATTTGCTACAAAAATCTGTGTGACAATGTCCTCCCAGTGGTCCGAGCCTTTTGTCTTTCTCCATTGAAATTCAAGCTCCAAAGAGAGTGGAAAGAAGATTGATGGTTGGACAAAATCCCGCTAGATTGCGCTCAAAATTGTCATCGCCCTCTTTGCTTAAGAATCTCTTGAAAGAGTGTCAAACTCTATACCACTGTTATCAGTGAAACCTTCCTTGAGACCACACAGCCCAAGCCCGGCTTCGCTTCCACACCGCTTCAAGCTCCGAGTTCCCATTGCGCAAGGTCTAGGTCACTCAACTACCGCCAGGTTCGCTAGTATCACTCCGTGTAATCGCACTGTATGGTCGCCGACCGCGGGGAGGAAAAACTCTCTAATATCTTTGGACAACAACGTTCTATGAATTGAGTAACTTCTACCGTCGTGTGAGAACCACCAAAAAACACTAGCAATGTCCACTATGACACTATACCTGGGAACTTGAAGGAATTAGGAAGAGCTAAATCAATAACGTGACTTTAAGATGGGTTGCCTCCCCCTCAAAAGCATTTCCTGACTCATCTGCCCCATCTTGAAAAAAAGCTAATTTCCAGCATTGCTCACCCCTACTGAGTGAAAAGTGACCTAATGATTAGTTCACCCAATACCGTGGAACCTAACGGACAATGATCCTCTGTCCACAATGCTCACCTTACTGTGATGTGGTATTGCATTGAATGCGTTGGTCACCTCAATCCAAGCTTTACTCTTTTCCTCATTAGACAATCTCTCCGTGTATTCACTGTCACCAATAATATCGTTGTAGTTGGTCATTATAATCTCTGCTAGGAAAGCTTTTTCTGGAAGTGTGAACCGTTTAGCGTTTTTCTTCTTTCGATTGATAGTGTCCATTCCATTGACGCGTTCTTCGTTATACTCTGCAATCAGTAGAAACCATCCAACTACAACTTGTAGAGTTTTATCCTGAGAGCTCATTAGATTATGTATAGCCTATCATAATGTTGTTAAAGTTAAAATGCCTTTAGGTAACTGAAATTTAATCTGAATGCCTCTAAAGGTATACGGTACGAGGATACTCCTAAATGGGTAAAATTGAAATAGTGTACAATTTTTGAGTTGCATACTGCTGTATTAATAATTATGTAGTGTCCGTTTTTGGAGGTTAAGCAAAACGTCTTAACCTAAGTTATCAATCTCACATTTAGAAATCGTATTCTCTGAGAATTTACTTATATGGTAAATGTTCAACTTTATTTTAAAAAACGCTGCAAATTCTTTCACTGGGGTTTATTATTCAATTTTATTAATTTGGCTTGCATTCACAATTTGAATTTCTACTAAGCTTTGGAGTGTGCGTGTTTCACAGGTGATAGAGCGATTATTGAATTTCAGGAGGCACACAAATATGATCAACTGATCAATCCAAAGATTTATTTTGATTGAGAACCGATTTTCGTGAAAGAATTAGCGGCGTTTCATGCATATCAGAATGCTTCAACCCGTGTATCGGCTATAAACCCTTTTAGGAGTTCATTCCAGTATCCACATTCACTGCATCACTAAGTTACTGCAATTAAAAGAAAAGCAAATGTTGGCAGCATAACATCATGCCATACATCGGGAATGGTTTGAGCTACAGACCTGGGGAGGGGTCATTCGATTCCTCATGGAAAGTTCTTTAAAAAAAGTCCAAATTTAGGCCGCCTTGACTTTTTTGAGGTTTTTAGGGATTTTACAAAACTTTGACAACTCTTAAACGGCGCTATAAATTAAGTGAGAGAGCTGTCTAAAGAATTGGGGCGTTGTCGGACCAATATGGATTTTTCCTGAAAATTTCAGATTTTTTGCTCCAGCGGTTTGGGGGAAATCGTGCGTACGGCGGACGGACGAAACATTTTTTATTGAAGATTTGGATTCTACACCCTTTGAAACGTAAACCATGAAATTTTCAGGGGGGTTAGCAATTTTTTGTTCAAGGGTGATTACAATGGTTTATTATTGAATAATAAACCAAAACGGATTATAATCAAATTGGGATAGAGTGCATTAGAAAACTATTAAACTGATGTTTACAGAGATGATGTTACATGTTATGCTGGTAATTCAACTTATATCGCATTGGTGCAGACACTTTTTATATGAATCAATTTAAGTAGGTTTTTCAAAAACAATTTAACAATGGTTTACAATGGCAATTTAACAAGGTTTATGCCTCCCTCAAGAATTTAAATTCAAAAAAACTTCTGGTAAAGAATCTATTAAGTGGGCATGAAAGGGTTGTGATGAATATAATTTACGTTTTTATCTTTAATACTAAGTCCTTGTAATAGTATAGCAAAGATCGTGAATAAGACCCCCTCAACTTGTCTTTTCACGTTTCCAGATTATAAATCTGCAAAGTTCACCGTAAAGGGCCTTTAGAATTGACGTAAAAAAAGTGTTCTCTCGTACATGGTCTCCACTAAGGATATCAGGCTCCAACTTCCAGCCAACCCATGTTCAAATGCTCTGTGGCAAACACTGCCCACGAAACGTGTCATTTTTTTAAAGGATTTTTCCTGGCATAAAAATAGGGTCTCATTCATTAGCAATTTTGAGCTCAAAATCGACTGGAATAGGTCTCAAATCCTTAGAAATTCACCAATGGCAAATAACCGCAATTCACGACTCTAGAACTAACCCCAAAATTGACAATGTCTCGAGCAATCACGCATTATTCAAAAAATAATAAAGCCTTGTGTCAGACTGGCAGTGTTTTCTCTATTCAAGTTAAAATTATTGAAGTTGAAAGTTGATTCTCACGCGCTCTATCTGTGTGGTTGTCCTCCTCGTTTTCATCTGCCTGCGTTGACAACACATCACTTTCTACGGTATCGTCGGTCCCATTCGAATAACCACCGAAGTTGAACAGGAAATCAGTAGGTTCTTCTTTGAACTGCATCACAACTCCATCCTCTCCATTGTTTTTCGCGCACTCTTGTTTCCTTCTGGCCTTTGTGTTATCCCACCACTTCTTCAGTTGCGCGGTAGTTCTCTGCCGAAAAAATATTCTTTCTTTAAAAAAAACTTGCAATAATAGGAAAAAATTGTTCATTTTTAGTGCATTACATTCAAAATGTTCTCTGTAAACCTCAACTTGTTCTCATTTTACTTTATATTTCCACAATTTAACGGTTATAGGCAACACTTCCCTAATAATAAGTACATGGTTTTACCTTACTGTGAATTGGCACTGCGTTATAAGCTTGAGTTATCAGTTCCCACACGTTTTGCTTCTCACATATACTATAGACGTCACTCTTCCTGGAGTCCACGGTTTCTTGGTACTTGGCTATTTGATCGTATAAGAATTCTTTCTCGTTCTCTGTGAATCTAATTCTATCCGAAAACGGTACTTCTGAGGAATCTGCAATGGGCACAAGTCTCATTAAAATAGGCACTACCTAGAGTTGCATCTCCATAAAGCTTTAATTTCCATTGCGAACGCAATTAATTAATTAATTTAAGTGCGAGTCGTTTGACACCCATAAAAAAATAAATAAAAAATGAATGCATCACCCTGATTCAGTCAGAAATCAGGGGCGGGAAAATTTGTGGTTCTAGAATCTTGAAAAGTAAATTTTTACTACTACTTAGAAACAACTGATAAAACTTTATTAGAGCAAGTTTTTCCTTATGGAAAATTTGTTTCTTGAAAAACGGCCAAAAACTGACTTTTCGCTTCACTTTTCTAAAAAATAAAATTGGAAAATTGTCAAAAAATATTTAAAAATCACTTTAATGGTCTGTAATATCTCTTCAATCCATCATTAGCATCAATTATCCGGAGGGATTTTTACAGAATACTGAATACGAGTTAAATATTCGATCATCTTCAGAATTAGAATTAATTTCGACTTCAAAATTTCGTGTTACTGATTTCACTCCAACCGAAATCATCGGGTGATGAATTCTAATGGTTGATTTCATCATATGAGTAAAAACATTGTAGCTTAAAAGTGGACGACGGAATTATTAATTGTAATAGTGAAAAAGAAAGGACATAAGGAATAACAGAAAGATATAGTAATAGGTTCATGACAAGACAGATTTCCTACGTTTTTTTTCACAATTTTTAGAAAAGTGAAGTGAAAAGGCAGTTTTTGTGGTTTTCTATTAAACAAAGTTTCCAAAGAAGGGATATCTCCGAACAAAGTGTTTTCTCTGTTGTTACTGTATTGTAGTAAGATACACTATTAATCCGAAACCCATTTTTTTGTCCTGCCCATATTTTTGACTGAATTTAGGGTGATGTAAAACTTTTTTGAGGTGCCTACAAATTACATACTGAATGTCACCTCCAAGTGGATACACCAAGTGCCACGTGGATACGCTGTGCCATTTTCGCATTCAGAACCTTGAGGAACCACGCAATAATTAAACCATTACTTGGTACTAAACTAATTAGAAGGCTGGCATGGAATTTATTGATTAAATTCGTTAAATGTGGAATCAAATTTTACCTAACATCAATTTCCAATTCACAGTAATTATCATGTGTATTGACCACTATTGTCTGGAAAAATGTTGGATTGTATGTATATAAGTTAAGTACCAAAATCCTCCATTTCTGCTGACCTCAGCTAACGAGGGTATATAAGGAACGTGGTAAGCTGAACCTGAATTAGCAACTCAGTTGCTGTTTGTGCGTGTCAGTTGCGGTAACCTCCCTTTGTAACATTCCGTTCAGTGAATTATTATAATCGCTCTCGTTCTGTGTAACATTTCAGTTGAATAAAGTCCGTTCGTTTTTTTAAAAACCGAGTCTCTGAGAACCATCTCATTTCTGGCGCAGTCGGTAGGACATTTTCGTTGTGTAGGGATATCAAAACGTGTTTTTGTTCTACATAACAAGAATCTACGTTTCCCCCACTAATCATCACCCCTACACTTCCCCATACTTCATCAGACCTACGCACACGAACGAAGAAAAACGAACGGACTTTATTCAACTGAAATGTTACACAGAACTAGAGAGATTACAATAATTCACTGAACGGAATATTACAATGAGAGGGTACCGCGACTGACACGCACGAACAGAAACTGAGATACTAACTCGGCTTGAGCTCGCCGCGTTCCTTATATACCCTCGTTAGCTGAGGTCAGCAGAAATGGAGGATTTGGGTACTTAACTTGTATGTATGGTGAAGAAATGACCGATCTAGATTGTTTTTCTTATTTTTTAATATTTAATCTGCGTCGTTTATGTCGTGGAGCAGTAAAATAGTGTTGAGAGGTTGAAATTTTTCACATAACATATGAATATAGGTATATGAGTGGGAAATGGTTAAACATGAAAGAGGGTAGGTACTATTTATAAGGTTTACAAACAAAAACTTTTGTCTGAGTGACTCTGTTTTGTCTTTTGTCAGACAAAAGTTTTTGCTTGTAAAGCTTATAAAGTCAGTCCGCAACCTCTTTCATGTTTAACCATTTCCCACTCATCTACCAGTTTATGTTATGTGAAAACTTCTCAACCTCTGAACACTTTTACTGAATGAAGGCATTTACTGTGTGAGGTACACAAGGAGCCGACTCAGAGTTAACTGGCCCAATCTGTGACATTCCATCAAAATTGTTTCTTCTGTAACAACCAGTTCAAGTATGATTGCTTAAAACCAATAACCCCTCCCTCAAACGTTGACACTTCAAAGTGGCTACATTCAAAATCTGCCTACTTGAGACTAATTTCTACGTTCAATAACACGGTGCATTATTAAAAGATATTGTCTAATTGTGAATATTGTTGGAACTTGTTCTTATATTTTACACCGTACGAGGCATTTGACGATTTGCTTGGTGATTACGAACCTGACTTTGTTGGTTGGAAGATTCCAGGGGATATTTCCGGTGGAAGATATTTTGTATTATTGTTCGGGTTGTCTTCAGTACCATCAGACATTTGACATTCGTTCGACAACACTGAATCGTGGACGTTATGTTGTGAGGAGGAGTCTTCCTTGAAGTGGACTGGCGTCGATCTATCGCTACATCCTTCTTGACTGCTCTTTTTCCTCATAATTTGGTTAATATTTTCCCACAGTTTCTTCAACTGTTTACTGGTTCTCTGCAAAAAAACCGACAGTTTTTATTCGAAAAGTTAGGTTACATCGAAACCGAAGTGCCTCTTTTTGCATAACGTTTAACCGATCCTACCTTTCTATGCTGTGGAACAATATTGTATAACCTTGCAATGTCTTCCCAGGCTTTCGATTTTTCAGTTAATGTAGCAAAATCACCTTTCTTGTTTTTGAGGATGTGGTATTTCGGGACAAGCTTACTAATGAATGCTCTCTCTTCAGATGTGAAGATAATCCTTTTTCTGTCCCCTGCTCCCACGTTCTCTTGCTCATTTAAAGACCTATTCATACTCCCTGTAAAATAAATACATAGAATAGCAAGATTTGAATAATTCAATAGCGCGATTAAGGCTGCATACTATATTTCGAGACTTGGTAAAAGTGATGATAAACTTATGAATGATATTACATGCATAACTATAAGAGTCTGGACATTCGTCTGGTTCTTGTAGAGTCTCATCCTGTTGTTCATTTTCTTCCTGCATCTTGTGCCAGTTCAGAACGATAACTGCGGTGACTAGAGAATTTTCTGTAAATGATTCAAGCGTTCAAAACATGGATTATTGTTTATAAAATGGTTTGATTTCATAACGAGATGGTGGCTCGACACGGTATAGTATCTACACCTTGGCAAAGTTTGATATGATTGCCTTCTAAACAAATTTATCAAGGCTGTTTAATTCAGATTTGTTCAGTGTCTAATGCCAGCCAATTACAGCGAATTGTGGGTAGTGAAATAGGTGCTCAACAGTTTTTGTCATAAGTCAAGGGGTGTTGATCTACAATTATGAAGCGAAACTGCTGTGTACTTATGTGGTATTTGCCGATGGGGTTTACAACTGAAGGTTGTGGACCTCATGTCGGGTACACACTCGCATCATTATTTTCCGTAATATAGACATTTTATGTTAGTTTTGAAAGACACGGGGCAATCTTCTCCATCCCATCTAATCAGATATATTCAACGTTTCCTCGCTAGAGGCTGTTTAACGTTATTATGATATTGAATTCCTTACTCTATTGTGGTTCAGTGTTTTCAACAGGGGACAGCAAGTGGGGCTAGTTGAATACACCCATGCAATATACCATTTTTCTGATGTCCGTCGAAAACATTTCTTCCCACTCATAACATACTAACGGCATGACTTCCCTATGCCGGGAGACATTCATTCATAAAGAGACGATTGTGGTGCATTCAGGCTGTTGGAGTGATGAGTTAATTAGATAATGGAGTACTGACTACTGCCCACATACAAACCACTTCCAAGAGTAAACTACTTTGGAAGTGAACCGCTTCCAACACTGTTTTTCTAGGAAAACAAGGAGAATCCGTCTTTAACCTGCATAATTTCATGTATTTTCGACCCCTGGAATAGCTATAACTCCCTTAATTTACTGAATAAATCAATTTTAAATGATACCGTTGAAAAGAGTGTTAAATTTTCTTCAATTTTCATTGCATAAAATGTTCTCCTAAGTCACGTCTTCAAGCCTAAATTTGAATTTTGGTCAACCTTCTGCTTTGTTAACAATTTCCAATGTTGATTTATCACCATACCATCTACTGGAAAATGGATGTGTAGAACCTCTTTTTCTGTTATCGTCTGTGTTGCAATGTTTCACCTAATTTTGTTTAATATGAGGCATACATACATTGCACAGTATCATTTAACAGCGAGGCAATTTCCCCCCAAAACAATAATTAATCATTTATTAAGGAACAATACGCTCTGGGAGTTGAGTTGTTCTCATGTGGACTCGTTTTCGCAAAACGTCGTTAATTGTTTCGTTCAAACTGGTCCTCATTTTGACCTTATGGTATCAGAGCGACCATATATCTAAGACGAGCAACAGTGATACAGAATTATCGAAATTATACAAGTATGTGCTTACCAAGTATCGATAGCTACAAAATATACAACGAACCCCCAGCCCGTCCTACTTTCATCAAAACTTCTGCCAATCGGGGAGGTGATTATTAATAAAAACGGGTTCCTTTTTTGATAACACTTTTTTCGGTGCACAATTTTTGTAAGTGTTTGAGGTACTGTAATAGTTCACTATCATATTTCTATGAGAACATTGAGGTTATTAAAAAACACAGAATCCAATAAAAAATTACCTTTTTCATTACAGACACTAGGCATTCATTTTATCGCAAACAACAAGAGTATGTTTTAGTTTAAACAGTACTTTGGTTCTTACTCTGCTTGTCGCTGAAAATAGTTATCTGTCCATATATTCGTTACGTTGAATTTATTCGAGATAATGCGTATTAAAGTAATTACTTTCCATTGATTGGCAAGTATAATAACATTGTTGTTATTGACTTATACTTAGGTATTACCTGGTACTTGGGAGGTACTTTGGTGACTACGATTTTCTTACCCCCATCGTCGGTTTTACCTCATTACTTGTGAAACTATACAGATCAAGAAATCGGTTATGCGATAGATGCTACATAATCTATATGTATATCACATAGTAACAGACGGTGAAATAAAAATAGGAATTTAATCCACTTCAGAACCACTTGAAATCAAAACAAATAGCGCTCGTAGGTTATTGGAGAGCAGGTTACGCGATGGGTGTGGTGATGTTGCTCAATGGCTGGATGGGGTCAGCGGGCGGACATCGTTTATGAACTTGGCGTGGAAGGGGTTTGCTGATTTCCTTACCATTTATGGCGCTCATTTATTTTTAGTTATACAGTAAAGTACAGTACTCATAGTAATACAGCAATACAGTAAAGTATAGTAGTACATAATGTACAGGGTGTTCGTTATAAGAACGACGAAACTTCAAAGCAGAGTTGGGCGTATTTTTATTTGCAAATACGAAAACGAATATCACTCTGAGCGAACATTCGAGCGATTATTCGTATTCGCATATAGAAATACGAATTTATTTTTATTCGCACATTCAAATACGAATATTTGAAAGTATAAATACAATATATGAATAAATTCGTATTCGCAGAGAAAATATACGAATATTTGCATATTTTGGATGGAAATTTTGCAAATAATTGTATATTTTGCATCAGAAACACATAAATACTTCATATTACCTCCAAATAAATTCGAATTCACTCATATTCGCAGCCAAAATTTACGAATAATCTTTTACTCGCAGACAAAATTTATGAATAATCTCGTTTTTACTAAGAGAAAATACGAATTTAATTACATTATTGAAGATTCATGCGATCCAAGACTTCATTTCTGTGTATTTTTTCGTGCGGAGTCAAATGGTGTCACTCCTAGACCTCTACAACCAACGGTTCAGGGTTAAAAATGTGTTTTTCACTTATCTTATATTCAGAGAGACGTTTTCATCCTGAACTGCTGGTCTTAGAGTGTCACCATTCGATTCAGCGTCGAAAAATACATAGAGATGAAGTCTTGGATCGCATGAATTTTCAACAATGTAATTAAATTCGTATTTTCTCTGAGCGATATTCGTACTGATTGAGGGATCGAATCAGCAACTAATGTGCAACAACTTTTACCTCACAGCAATTTGTTTATGGTCCACTCCTTTTTCGCTTGTTCTATAGCTTTTTTCAAATTAATTACTTAAAGATTTTCAAAATACAAATTTGGCAGATAAAAAATATAGGTAGTTCATTATCTTAGTCGAGGTTTATTTTTAGTGTATATTATATAAACATATATTCAGTGAAGGGGTTGCCCAGCCACTGCTGCGGGTAGTTTGAGCAAAACTTCTAACACGAAATTTGAACAATCCGTGGTGGACAATGTACCTACGGCTCTTGAAACTGTTTCTTCAAGGGCTAGATCTTGGGTAGCCTGCAAGAGATATCCCCTAACTGCCGTCTTAATCTTGGCAAAAGCGTGCTCAGCCGGATGATAAACTACCTATATTTTGTCTGCCAATAATTTGTATTATAAAATAATATATACCTACATTTATTATTCGTTGGATTGCAAGCTTTGCGTTGTTCTATTTCCTTAATTTTTTAAGATCAATTTGGTAGGGAAAGTAATAATTGTCGCAGGCCTGTAACAGAGAATGTGGCTCTATAACTGCCGCTTTATCCTTAGCTCCACCAAAGCGGAGTCCAATCATTATGGAGGACTGAGGACCTGCATCTGGCCAGTGATCTCTGGCTGTTCCAGGTATGTCCCTGCCCTCCCGCCTCTTTGATGGCAGTGCTCCTCCATGAGATCCTTGGCCTTCCTCGGCGGCGTGAACCCTGAGGGTTCCACCCAAAAGCTATTTTCGTCTTCTCAATTGAAACTCCGCTCTCTCTGATCCGGTCCTCATCCACAAGTCAATGTTAGAGATGACATCCAGCCATCTTATGCCAAGGATGGAATGTAGCGATCGGTTGATGAATACTTGTAACTTTTTATGAATGGCTGCTGTCCCTCACCATGTTTCAAGAGCATAGAACAGCACAGACAGCACATTTGACCGGAAAATGCGAAGTTTGGTGCATATGTGAATGTTTTTTGCTCGCCAAATTGGATGAAAGACCTCCTTTGCCTTGTTGACCCAGGTAAGTACATCCTGATTAGAGCCACCATCTTTGGAGATTATGCTCCCCAGATAGACTACCCTATCAACCTGCTTAATGTTGACAAATTGAATGATAATAATAATTTTAATGAAAGTATTTAAACAAATTACTTCCTCTTCTTTTCTTATTGAGACATGACCTGTTACTAATACTGTGTATTTGCAATTACATTTTTAACACCTCCTACTACAACGTATTTTATCCTCTCTGTTATAGGAACCTGTCAAGAAGGAGACTTCCAAGACTTTTTGCTGCTGGTGCTGCGCTTCTGGGCCGTTATCACTGGTGGTTAATGTTCCCTATACAGGCATCGTTCCAGGCCAGACTTTTCCCGTCACTGTGGAGGTGGACAACGCCAGTGACGTTAACGTTACTTCTGTCGAGTGTAAGCTAAAAAAGGTACGTGTATTCATCAATAAGTGCTTTTAATATCCTAGTATGAGACAAATGCGTGTTCTGAAGAAGTCTAATAGCTAGGTGTGGCTATTAAATAACGAGACTGAGAGCGCATACGGCCTCCAGGAGAGGGTAGGCGGGAACCTAATGCACTGTTGTACAGCTGGGAGGGTTTACTATTCCAGTAATGGAACACATGTCTGGCGGTGAAGTAGTTTTTTTCTCTGTAGCGGTTTAAAATAAACGTGTTTTTGTTCCTCGCCAAAAGGATGCTGACGAAAAAAAGAAGCAACGTAACAAACGTCAACAATGTGAAATTCCTATTGAAACTGAAAAGACTGAGTGCTATAAATTAATAAAAGACGATATGGTGAGAGTTCTCTCTGTCACGGACGCGTAATTTTTGAGTGGCACAAAAGATTTTCTGAGGGTCGAGAGAGCACCAAAGATGACCAGCGTCCAGGCCGTCCTGTTTCCATTTCAACATAACAAAAAGTGAATAATATCAATGAAATCGTGAAAAAATATCGTCGTATGAGTATCCAAAAGATTGCTGAGACTGTGAATGCCAAGAAGGATCCCGTCAGAAAAATTTTACACGAACAGTTGTGTGGACCAAAAAACTTGACTCCTAATCAAAAGCTCCATCAACAGATCTGCTCAGACTTTCTCAAAAAGATTAGAAGATGAGCCTGAAATTATTCAAAACATCATTACGTGCGATGAAACATGAATATTTCAATACAACGTAAAAACTAAGCAGCAAATGCTCTGCAAGTCTCCTGAATAGCCAAGAATAAAAATAGCGCGGATGTCAAAGTCAAAATTCGAGGCAATGTTGATCGTTTTCTTCAACAGCAACGGCATTGTGATGACTGAATGGGTTCAGAGGGGCAGACGGTGAACCAACAATACTATTTGATAGTTCTGCCACGGCAACGGCAACACTGTGCGACCAAGTTTGTAAGAAACGGTCGGCATTGTGGAAAAACAAGTCGTGGATTCTGCACCAGGACAACGCACCTGTGCACAACGCACTTTCTGTTAAGCGTTATTTGGCCGCCAGGGGTACTCCAGTGCTGGAACACCATCCTTAGGCCTGCCGCAAATTGAACCCAGCACACGCCCACCCCATCCCCAACCCTCGACCATGGCCTGGGACGGACACCGCAAGTTGAACCCAGTTGTTTGCCACATCCACGTTTCGAGATGTTCTCCAACTTGCTGATTGAGCTCCTCCTGGATCTCGATTTCAGAGACTGAGGAACCCATTACTTTGTATTCTTCAATTAAACGAAAAAAAGTAAAATAAATACCTATTTAGCTGGGGAAGTACTGTTGGTGAGTTTAAAGTGTTTTTGGAAGTTCCTGTCAATGTTTTCAATAAGTGAATCAAACAAAAAATGACCCACTTGTATAAATAGTTTTTAAGATTTCAATTTTCCCGAATTGTAACCCTTAAAAATTATCCATTACAGTTGATTTATCAAGATGCCAAGATTACAGGCACATTCCAAATCAATGTGTGATTTTTTTAGCCAAATTTCGTTAACTCAAGTCCAGTAGTTTCGTAAAAATTGTTTCCCAAAGCTCATCTTTTAGTTTTGTTCTCTTGTAGTTCTCATCAGATGTGTCGTATAGCACAGGATGGTCACTGACAAGTTCAATTAACTTCTCATCCATTTTTGGATTGGAATAACGCACCCACGACCCACAAAAACTGTGCGGCACATACAAACGGACCCACGCGTGGGGAGCAACTGAGTGGGATAGCCGTGGGCTGGGTTCAACATGCGGTACCTGATGCAAAACTGTGATTCGAATTCCTACCCACGCGTGGGTCGGACGTGGGCTGTAACGTGTGCTGGGTTCAATTTGCGGCGGGCTTACTCCCCTGATGTAGCACCCTGCGACTTGTACCTGTTTCCAAAAATCAAGTCCGCACTAAAGGGAAGCCGATTCGAGTCGATGGAAGAGGTGAAAAGAAAAACGGAGGAGCTTCTGAAAGGCCTAACAAAAACGACTTAGAACACTCCTCTGAGCAGTGGGAAAAAGGATGAAGCGGTGTGTGGCGAGGGGAGTACATTGAGGGAGTATGTTCGATTGTGCCATAATTTGTTTAATTAAACCATTTTTTGTAAGCAGTCTCGTTATTGAATAGCCACGCCCCGTATTATGAAACTGCTCAACGAAAATGATTGATTCTTTTCGTTTAATATTAATCTGTACAATTAGGTCCTGTCTTCCACTATGCACAGAAAAATACTTACATTGAATTACGAAAGGTTTGTTTAGTTCTTGGATTAAAATGAAGATTAAGTGCTATTCTCCAGGCTCGATAGATAATAGAGAATAAAATTATGCCTAGTTACTTATCGTTATGTCGCCCCGTTGTGGAATAAAGGGAATAACTCAAAAATCGTGTATTATTTCCTTTGGCACCTGTACTGTATAGCTAGAGCAGTGTATTTTATCCGTCAAAGGTGAAAGCTATTAATGAAGGCCAGCCAGACGATACTGTCACAACCAAGGACAATTATTATAAAAGCTTTACAAAAACAACGATGCATAGATTATTTTGAGGGTCACCTCGTTCCATAAATATAACATTTAACAAAAATTATTACCGACATATCAACTCTCTAACAACAGATTAGGTGACTGTAATCGATCACATGGCTGTGTTGTGGCCCTCCCACCCTAATTTGAGACACACACCATACCGGATACATGTCATATATCTTGTATGGGAGTGAGCAATAATTGATCGATGCCAATGCAATCTACTAGCAATTTTCGGAACTAAACAGTTCAACTCTCTTATAATAGGCGTGATTTGAAGATAGAATGGTTTTTCCATACTTTTCCTAGACGTTTCCCGACTAATATTTCTCCTCATGTTTTCGTCATTATTTTAAAAATGATGACCATGTATTATTAAATCACCAATTGTGTGATTGTTTTGTCATCTGAAGGGAATCAAATGGATGGTGAGGATGCCGAGATACAAAGAGAAAGAAGATTCAGTCGAGCTTGTAAAAGTCGCCTGTGAGGGAGTTGAGCCTGGAAAATCTCGAACTTGGACCCAAAACATCTCTGTACCTCAAATGCCACACGTTGATTTAGATGCTTGTTCCATAATCAACGTTAACTTCGAACTCAAGGTAAGCTGCTTGATTGTGTGAGTCAAAACAAACTGGGTAATTTGCATGAAATTTTTATTTTGAATTCTACCCTACTCTTTTATAATATGGCTAAAAGTAACTTGCACTACCTCCAATACCAACAGAAAAAAAATCGTTGGTGGAGATCATGAAGAGATGAAATGCACAATTGGAATAAGTAGAGTTTTGACTGTGAGTCCCTACATCTTTAGTGACGTCATAGTTGTGAAGTGCTAAGATATTCAGCTTCTATGATAAATGCATCACAATCATTACTAGATATGATAAAACAAATAATTTATAATACAGCATACTTATATTTTAATGCCTCATTGGAAGGATTGACGGCAATTTGATGATTTTCAAGCAGTTAACACTTTTGACAATGCTCTTCAACTACGTTTGGTTGGCAGCAGTGGTGGTTTCTCCCGTGAAACGCTGGAGGTGCAGAGAGATCACCAGGGGCTATCTCAAACGGAATGGAAGCTTTTCTTAGCCAAATACAAATTTCAACTTGTCTATTTTGGATTGTCCTACTCCATTTCAAATTGCATGGAAACAAAAACGAATTCAACACAAACTCACACTTGTCAACCTCTATAACTCCTCAGTAACGCAGTAGGTACCATTGGCTATTAATTCTCTCGCCAACGTTCCATTTAAACTGGGTGCGCAACTAACACGAATCTCTTTGACGATATGTTAGTTAACTGCTCAGAGTCACAAGGTTTACTGCGGCAGAATGTGCTTGCACGTTTGTGAACAGGGCAAACTCTGTTCGGCACATGTGACAGTTCACTAGGCATGGACATCTTTGCTCACGATTGTTTGAGAACAATGGTCACAAATAGTGCTTGTTTGCTGTAAACAAGACTTAACGCTCATAAATGACTTCAAAACACAGAAGCAGAAAACAGAATGTGATAACGATCACATAGAACAAACAACGGAAATAAGAATGAGCAGTCAACTGATACAACACTGATAACCAAACCAAAGAGAAACGCTCTTACATGTGCAGAAAAATTGTTCCGTTGTTCTTATTTTTTCTTACTATCTGATTAGACTATTTTGTTGGACAATTCTAACGGGAATTCTGTCTTATCAGTGCGTGTTCTTGGAGCACAGATCACATCTGCACCCCCGTTGCTTCTGATTGGACAGAACGTTGGCATGGGGTCCGTTTAAGCGTTCTGAAAGTTTTCATCTTTTTGGTTTGTTGGCTGGGGCGTTCAGGCTCCTGTGCTCCCATCAGGAGCTGCCCCTGCTTGCCAGCACTCTCCACTAACTTATATGATGCTCTCCAGTACAACGCCAGCCTGTTTTTCATTTTCGTTAAATTATCTACATTTTCTGGAAGCAATTTCTGGCGACCTCTGTTGTTTCCCTCATTTTCTCAGGAACTACTTTCAGAAAAGTAAAAGTACGAAACCACGCGAATTCCTCATTGTTTTACGATAGGTATGTAGATTGCCGAAATCAAAATAATTTTCGTTTATTATTTTCAATAGTGAATCTTTGCCATCGCCCAAGAAAAAAAAGTTCCTTTCACTCAGGGTGGTGAATTTCTTCTTCTCCTTCAGGGCGGTGTCCTCTTTCATTCAAGGAAGCCCCCCAGCTGTTGGTTCCCTCCCTGAAAAGGTTTCATGGCACGGCATATGATAACAAGACAGTGGTGGAATGAGTAGTTATCTTCCCTTTAAGGGTTGATTCATTCAGATTACAACACCCTGAGGATGTTTTCACCATACTCCCGGGGATTTCACAGAGCTGGGGGAGCTAAGGCAGGGGTAGTTAAAGTTAGTTAGTTCAGTTAAAAGTTAAGAGATAAGAGTTAACTATATATTGCCCATTTTGCTTTTGCGGATGTTTGAGGAGAAGGATCGTACAGACAGCCAGTATCAGAGTAGAGGAATGGTTTGAAACCTGATAGCAAACATATAAAGCTAACATATGTGAAGTGTAATACCCAAGGGTTGAGACGATTAGCCCGCATTACCCAGAAGATATTCTTGAAGCTAAAAAGCTTTAGATACATCTGTAAGGTGGCAGTTTTATGTATGGGAAGGATCCATAACCATCACACACATTGCCTCCCAGTCATGTTCCAAGTCATATTTTATTTTCGATCTCCAGTTAAGATATTTTCTGATTCTCTTGATTTTAATTTATATGAAATTGATGTTGCCTGACTAGGTCGTTGCAGATGTAAGTGGAATGCATAAGAACTTGTCTACTGAAGTGCCGATGATCCTGGGAACAGTTCCTATTTATGGTGCAGCCATGGAAGCGCCTCCCTCCGAACCAGCTAAAGAAGACCAGACGCTTCTCCAGCCGGCCGTCATCATGGGGCAGCCCCTTCCTGGCATGGACGGTCCGATGCCAGACGTGCCCAACATGGTCCAACCTACAAGAGTGATGCGAACGCCCCTTCCAGGCTTGGTACAACCAACTCCAGTCATGGGACAACCTCTCCCAGGTCTTGCACCTGCCAGTAATTCACCGTATCCTGTGCTCCCTTCCAATAACGCTGTTAGCCCTTCGTCTATCGGCTTCAATGTCTCTCCAACTGCTCCTAGTAAGTAATATGGCTGGAATTACGATTATGGCTGGGATGTTTTCTCCCTGACGTCTTGTCCAAAAACTAACTGGGTAAAAATCATCCCAAACCAACTGCAACTTCGTAATTAAATTAAAACATTAATACCCCAAAAAAAAAAATTCATTGAAATTCATCTCTACCTGTGCATCAATTAATTTGTCATGAGGGGTCGTATTGAAAGCTTTGCTCATGACTTTGAGCTCCACCACCACGTCTTCCCCTTGTCCATTTTCATGGTCACAGTCTCCAGCAGGCTTAGCGCTGTATCAAGATCGCTTCGTTCGGCTTGAAAACCACATGAATATGGATGTGAATGATGATAATCTTTTAACCCACTTATGAGACTGTTTTAATGCGGATTTCTAGCAACTGGGATATTTGTTTGTTGTTGTCAGAGTGGAAGGTGTGTTCTTCACTCGAGAGTGCTCCTTTTTGAACTTGTAGGGTCCAAGAGCACTCTAAACAATGTTGTTTCCTTAGCTAAGTAAACGTCACTGGCTCCGGGACAGACAAAGCCATGCTCATTGTAGCGTATTCTTATGGGGGTTCATATGTGGGGTTTAGTCGTCAGTGTCCCACTTATCGGTCTTTGAGACGGCTACCTTTTTCAAATGTTGAATAATCTGATATGCTATTAATTTCTGATCTTGTTAACCTAAACGCTCCCGAAGGAGAACGAAACGATCAGAAAAGATCCCCAAGTAGGCGTAAACTTTGGACATTTTGAACTATTTCTGTAAAATAAAACATCTAACTGATCCTAGCAGTTGGAGATCACAACCTGAACGTTCCAACGCTCGTGGATAACCCCTTCTTGCCATTATATCAGAGGTTTCATTACGCTGGTGGCTATTATTCTGAACTGTCAAACGATTTTGGTAGAATCGCCATCCAAATCCATGTAGAAAATCGCACCAAACTTGACTTCTAGCGACAAAATGCCTGGGTAGTAATATTTCACAAAAACTCTAGATTTAAAAGTGGAACGAAATAGAACGAAATTATCTGAAAAGATTCCCAAGTGGGCGTAAACTTTGGACATTTTGAACTATTTCTGTAAAATAAAACAACCTACTGATTCTAGCAGTTTGAGACCACAACCTGGACGTTCCAACGCTTTGGAAAACAAGGAATTTATGGTCGAAAATAAGAAACAAAATTGCTTTGACGTTTGTGAGGTGATGTAATGGTATAGTTGCCCCTTCCATTCAGCTGAATGTGGTACTGACAGTCACGCATTATGGCATTCTAGTCGCTTGAAGGACTAAGTCACTCGCAACGAAGTTATGGGAACCCATTTCAATAAAAACGTAGTAAATTAGAACTTTGCCTTTATTTCCACGAAAATAATGAGCAAACAGTTAAATCGATTTCGTTAGGTCATCATCAGTAACAAACATGAACTGAAAGTACATCACAGATAGCACATCTTATATAGGCCCGGGTGAAAGAATTGAGATTGAATCCTATTGGCTCAGGGAAGTGAAAGGGGCGGGGAGGACCAACCAATGCCACTTGAGGCTTACAAACCGAAAGGGGCACAAATAGTAACATCATGGAGAGGGGGAGCCAAACTTATTGCAAGAATGAACCCATTAATGGTGAAATATTTTGAGGAATAACTTCATTTAAACATTTTCCTGACCTATCACTCTTAACAATTTCGAATTTTTCTAGCATATCCCTTTGGGCAAAAGTGAGGAAATTCTACATATTGCCTGTTTGTCAGATCAAAAATAAAGCTATGATTGGACTCATTCAGATGACTTGCAAAGGTAGAACCTTTGTGGTCCCTGAAATCCTTTTCACGCTCTTTTATTCGTTCCCTAAATTTCCTACCAGTTTGACCACAGTATTCAAGCCCACATGAACATCTTAGTTTATAAACTCCACTTTTATCCTGAACGTTAATTTTATCCTTAACCGAACCCAAAGAAGCTTTGAGATTATTTTTATTCTTGAACCCAACTTTGAAACTGGATGACAGAATTTTACCAATGTTATCTTAAATTTTCACATAATTTATCTCTCAAAGAATCATCTTCGAGAATCGGGAAGGGTCAACTAACCATATCCATCACACGTTGAATGTGACTCGCCCATTCAACCTTAACTTGAATTTATCTTGATTTGCAGGCGCTCCTGAAGAATGAACCCCAATCAGCTGACAGACGAACAAGACGTCAAAATCCTCTGCTGCTACCCAAAGTAAATCAAAACCCGCGTCGCTCTAACCTATGTTATATTACTATCTTTTAAATCGTTATTCATATCTAAAATGCCGCGTCATGACGTATACACATAAGTTTTAGATTTTATTCATAATTTTAGCGTTATGATTCTCTTCATTTTACACTGTGCTCGAATTAACCAACACTGCTAACTTAGTATGATGTACCTTTCTAATCTAATATTGTTACCCTTTACACATTTAAATGTATTTGATTTATTCTATATATCTTCAAACCAAATTATTTAAACAACAAAAATTATATTTTCTTCAGATAATTTTATTTTATAATGTGCAAGCAGGCAAGCTGCATAAATCTTGATGAGTAATATTATTTTGCTTAGCACAAAAAAAAGCCGATGTTCTATCGAGCGGTCCGAATACATCCATGAGTGCTCTCGATTTACGAATTTAAACTTTGGCGCAAGGACGGTCTTAGAATATAAGGCAAGGCTATATTATACTTTGATTGACTCACAATTAATGGGTGATTAGGATCAGTGTAGGTGCATAATTGATAAGGTGTAATTAGGGTGTTTTGTCTTGGCGATTTTTGGGAACAAGTTGCTCAGTTGTAGGGTCAATTACGGACGGATCACTGCTCAGTTTGGTAGCGATGTTAGAGAACGGGATGATTCACACAACTGCTGACTTCAAAGATGAGTTATCATCGTAGAAGAAAAGTAAATGCCATGTAATACAAAAAGGTGATTATTTGATTTGTGTCTGTGGAGGGTTTGAATCTACGACCATCAGCATCGCTATTGAATGGTTGGGTAATCGAAATATATAGGTGACGATTATAAAATTAATTAATTAAATATTTTATTGTCTGTGAAGCGCTTTGTTCTAGGAAAGTCGAGCTACTACGTCATAAAAATTGAATCACAACCACCAGAGTCAGTTGTTTTAAGATCTTACTGTCAGATTTCAATTATTTCGAGCATTTTTCATCCATCAGAAACAACAGCTATAACTAAAAATACGAAGATACCATTTTTAAAGATTTTCCCATATTTCACAGTTTCATTCCACTTAGTAAATGAACATTAAACTCATAACATTGTTTTGTAGTTTTATCGAACTTTTCGATGCTTTATCCCATAATTAACATATCTCAATCTAGCAATACTAGTGATTCATGTTTAACCATCCTAATTAAATGGTATAATAAACATAACCTCCACCGATTTTTTAACAAATCATACAGCAAATTCACTACAATTTTTCCCATAAAATGTTTGACTACGATTTTCTGTCTCAACTTTACAATCTGATCTGTTTAATCGTCTAATTTGTGCGTGAGTCTATGCAATTATCAGTTATTGTTTACTTGATCTGTGATACTCAGAGATTTTTTTATTTCAATTCGTCATTGTCATTCACTATGCCCTTAATTTTCTCTCTAGTCGGAAAATCAATGTACTATTTACGCTTTTGTTTATGTGTTATACCTAAAGACGCAAGTTTGAGAATCAAATCGTTTCGCTAAATGAACAAGTTTATTCGTACCTTATTTCTAAACAGAATGCCTTTTTTTACGAGAGTTGTTTTCGTTTTTGTAATTGCTAGTGTGTAGTAGAAGGATCATTGTACAACCAATTTGTCAGGTTGAAAATTTAAAACCGATTGAAAACTGAACTCTATAGTATAACTCTTTACAAGTATAAATTGATGATCGGAGCTGACAATGTACGTTATAGCATTTTAGACAGCGATTGCTGCTCTGTCAGTGCCTTCGAAGCTACCAGAAGATCTAGGAGGACTAATGAGCGTGAAAAATGTACTTTTTCTCTTTATGTTCCTTTTTATTGAATGAAGTTTGACACTAACCACATTTTCCTAATACAAATTGTTTTCTTTTTTATGGTTTTTCAAAGTTTCGTAGCCATGTGACGTCTCATTGGGCTCCAGCCCCGCCCAGTGCTCGGGGCTTTAACAAACCAGAACAGAACTTCTCATTTTAGGGGAATGTAGGTGGCATCGGATTTCTTAGGACAGAATCTACTTTCATTTGAAAATGTACCCATTGAGTAACGCTCATTACAAGGTACAAGGAATGTCGAGATAAACATTTAAACTGATCAATACTCGACCTTAACAACATGTTCATGTCCTGCATTACGCTAATTAAATTGCTGGTAGACCAAAATGTTTTCCAACTAGGCGTGGTTCAATAATCCACTTTTAACAAAAATTTGTTGCTTAAAAGTTGAAGTTTTCTTCTATTAGATCCACTGTACCATATGACTCAACGGGAACCAATATTAAATAACATACCGCACTCTATTATCCCAACATCGTCTGTTTTATTTATTCATGAATTTCCGGGGCTTGGATCTCTATTTGAACTATCTTTAAAACTAACTAAAAATTTAAATTCTATAATCTAACATTCTATTCTGCATGATAATTATAATTTGAAGCTAATGCTTGTTAATGTTGCCAAAATTAGAATTCATGTTCATAAGACTGGCCGCGCAACGTGTGATAACGGAGCCTTTCGTAGTGATAGGTTTGTTAAGGCGCACACATATTTTTTCTCCAACGTAACAGCAAAAATATGATGAAAACTGCCGTTTTTATGGGGGGGGGTTTAGGGTTTAAAATCTTATAGTAATTTCGCCTTTTCATACTAATCAAGACAACTTTGAAGGCCATGATTGTTGATTGTACTCTTGTTGCCTGAAAGTATTACATGCTATTTGGTTCCTTTAACAAAAATATTACTATCTATAGAGTATTACGCCTGTAACTCATCAGAGATGCATAAGTAGCCAAGTATAAATATTATTTTTCTAAGCTATTATGAGCACAAAATATTTAATGTGTGCTGCGATTAATGTGATTTCCTCCTAAGTGAAGTGCTGTGTGATGATGGTTCGTTCCATCTTCACGTTTGTGCCTGTATACAAATAAAGACTAATTATTCAAAAATATATTCTTAATGAGGTTTTACTTCATCATTACCCAATAAAATCCTCTCACATTGATGTGTTGACCGTAGAAAAACGGTGCAAATTACTACATAAAGGTTTATTTATTCCTGCTCAGAAGAAAGTTGCACTGAGAAAAGAAACTCACGAATAGAACTGGAATTTGACGAGATAAAATAGAAATAGACAAAAATAATGTTTCTGCTTGTTCTCCTCGATCTGTTACTCAACTGAATTGAAGCTTGGGAGTCTGAATTATTAGCTCTAGGGGCGTCGCCATTATAGCGAATTTTCGTTGAAAATTAAGCTATTGCAATCGTTCTGAAAATCTTGAAATAAACATTTTCGAAAATCGTCTTAATCAAAATCCGTTTTGAAGCATTCTGAAATGATTCCTGGATCTTAACGACATATGTATAGTTTCTGGGGGTTTGGTCTTGAATAAAAAACTTATCCCCGACGTTTCGGAATTTTATTTACATAAAGAACAGTAATACTTCCAAGTAATTGCAATTACAAGGCTCCCAATGTAATTGGGATCTCTCGACAATCTTAACAAAATTTCCCTCTTTCCAGTGATAACAAGGTTATCCACTTACGGTAATCAGCCGAAAATATCCAAAATGATCACTACATGTTGGTGCAGAACAACCTCTCATCATTAGTAGTGATTGAGACAACAGTTAAAGGCTTGTATGAATACAAGGGTCAAAATTAATCAACATTACTACGTGAAACGTTTTAATTCAGCGATACAAAATGTATTACAAACTTTATTCATGCTATCACAGGTATATTCTTAGAAAACAGCATCTTTTTACTGGCAGTAACAACACGCTAATAGTAGATTTACAGATAAACAAAGATTTACAATTCAGTATAAATGAGATTGAGTTATACCAGTAATTGGAAACGTAAAAGTAAGATCTCTGAGTGTATACGAAACATGTGAATGGTTAATTCGATGAGATAATGAACGAGTACTAACCAGGTGGTTTGTAATTTCCACCTTGATCGTAATTAGAGAGGAACGCGAGAACACTACTATCTTTTACTTTGGTGAAAAACGAAACCACAGGCTCCAAATCGAGGAAATTCAAATCGGGGCAAGAATAAAGCAGATTGGTCACCTTCTTCACCTCCCCGGCATCGTGGACTCCACCGTCTCGATCAGCTGGAAAAAAAACCAAAAATTGAAATTAAAATGAGCCTAACCAATCTGGTAGGAAATATTATCTCTTGGCAGGCAGTCAAACGAGTCTTCCGCTATCTTAAGGGTACAATAAATCTGAAATTGTGTTTTTCTCAGAAGGAATCAAGCGAGTTAGTGGGCTACTGTGATAGTGATTGGGGAAGTGTTTTGTTTGAGAGGCGTTCTGTGGCGGGAGTTTGTGTTAAATTTAATGGTTCTTTAATCTCTTGGTTTTCCAAGCGCCAAAATACAGTGGCTCTCAGTACTGTTGAGACTGAATATATGTCCGTAGGTTTTTGCGTCCAAGAAATGTTATGGTTGAGGTCATTGGTAGGTGAATTGTTCCCAGAGTTGAAAAAAATTGTATGTGATGATACAGGGGCAATTCATACAAGTAAAAATGATGTAGCAAGTACTAGAACCAAACATATTGATATCCGTTTCCATTTTATAAAGGATAATGTATCAAAGGGAAATGTACATGTTGAACATGTTCCTACGGGTGATATGCTGGCGGACGTTCTCACAAAATCTCTTCCTACTCAGGCACATGTCAATTTCAATAAGGCTGTTTTTAATATTTAGTAAATTTTTACATGCAGCTACGACTACATTTGATGTTGATACGTCTATCGTTTGTTTTGTGTATTCGGTTTGTTTTTTGTATGTTTGAGGGGGCGTGTAGGGATTCAAACATTCAAATATCCCGCTAACGTATCACGGCGCCCATTTTGTTCTCCTTTCTACTTATCAGTTCCATTATAAAAGCGTTTTCTACTACTTCGACTCGGTTCTTTTTCTTTCGTTTTACCTCAAATTTCCAAGTTCTTTCGGAGATCGTGTTTTGCTGCATTGTGTTTGATGAGTTGGTCTGAATTCGAGAGTTTAGGGAATCGCGATGAAAAATTGAGTCTATAAGTTCTACAATAACGGAGATAATGGGGCTTTTGTGCTGAAAAATATCCATCCATGACTTAGAAAGACTTAGAAAGATGACTTACAAAGAAGTAGCGGACCTCGCAGTACGAAAATCTTTTTTCACTCACTTGATGTTGTTTCAAAATTGTTTTGGTTTATTATTCGTAAACCATTGTAATCGCTCTTGTACAAAAAAAAAAAAAAAAAAATTCGAATCCCCCCCCCCCTGAAAATTTCATGGTTTACGTTTCAAAGGGTGTAGAATCCGAATCTGCAATAAACATTTTTCCGTCCGTCCGCCGTACGCGTGTACGCACGATTTCTCCCAAACGGCTGAAGCAAAAAAGCTGAAATTTTCAGGAAAAGTCCATGTTGGTTCGGCGACGCCCCAATTCTTGAGCCAGCTTTCTCACCTAATTTAAAGTGCCCTTTAAGGGTTGTCAAAGTTTTGTAAAATCCCTAAAAACCTTAAAAAAAGTCAAGGCGGCCTAAATTTGTACTCTTTTTGAAGAACAATCCACGAGGAATCGAATGAGCCCTTCCCCAGGTCCGTAGGTCAAACCATTCTCGATCTATGGTCCGATTTATGGAGCCAACATTCGCGTTATTTTGGTATATTATTGTTTTTGTGTTGATATCAGTAGTGATGTAGTAATGTGGATACTGGAGTGAACTCCTAAAGGCTTTGTAGCCGATACACGGGTTGAAGCATTCTGATAACCATAAAAACGCTGCAAATTCTTTTACTGGGGTTTATTATTCAATTGGCTTGCGTTCATGATTTGAATTTATACTAAGCTTTGGAGTGTGCATGTTTCACAGGTGATAGAGCGATTATTGAATTTCAGGAGGCACACAAATATGATCAACTGATCAATCCAATTAGGTATTTTGGTTGAGAACAGATTTACGTGCTCTATGCATATCTCCTGGAATTGAATAATCGCTCTATCACCTGTGAAACATGCTCACTCCAGAGCTTAGTAGAAATTCAAGTCATGAACGCAAGCCAATTGAATATTAAACGCCAATGAAAGAATTTGCAGCGTTTTTTATCTGGGTTCCCCATAGAATATTACAATTTTTGTTGATGAAAAATAAATTTTTTCCGAAAAAAAAAGAACCAACTACCCTTAAATGTATAAAAGTGTGCAGCATAACATGTGAACGGTTTCTCGTAATTTATATTCAAGCCATTGGTTTAAAGTTAAGCATGAGCAAATTAGTCGACTATTTTGTGAGCCAATTCCCTAATGTTCTAATTGTTTAGAGCACACAATTTTTTTCAAAGAAACAATCGGCCAATATAAATAAATGTATCAAAAAGTTGTCCAACTAAGCTCAACTTTTTTCAAAGTAATTTTTAAAGTAACTAACGTAATATAACTATAGAATTATATAACTAAAGTTCAGTATACTCAAAAACGGATTTTCACGAGGAAATGTTACGAAATTTGTAATTTCAATTTTTCAACACATTTGCAAAAAACTGCTAAATATCATTTTTTTTCACAATTTGATCATCAAAAGCTTGTGTCTACAAAGCGCTCAAATTTCAAAACAATTCAACTTGAATATTATTTGAAAAATTACGAAATAAGATCCTGCTGCATGACTAGAACTTTTAAAACTTACAACTTGATTAGATTACAACTAAATAGTTATGAAATATTACCTTTCAGAATGGCTCTGATCATTATAGCGTTCCAGCAACTTTTCATTACGTCAACTTCAACCTGAGATGTAGCGTTTTCAATAAGAACACCCTCCAATTCGCTCATCTAAAGAATAACTTCAAGCATTAGCAACATAGGAGTCAACATTTGTTAATATACCTTAATGTAAGTATACAATATATACTTCTATTCAATGTAAATTGCTCGGGATTCAGATTAAAAATAATAATGAAACTGCAGCACGGTAGTGATCATTTTTGTTCCTTGACGTTTCGGTCAACAACCGTAAGCATCGTCAGAAGAACGGAACTGATTGGGAAGCTCTCAATTAGAGCATCGTCAATGCAGAGTCAGTTGTCAAATTAAGAAGCAAAATATTGTGGGAGCAGGAAGCTAAAATACGTTCACGTACAACTTTCTGGTAAAACAGATGATTTATAAAAAATTGTTTTTGGTTAAAATATGTGGCTAGATGTAAAGCCATCACAAGAAACATTTATAATAGAATTTACTTGTAATATTGCGAAGAAAATTGTCAGAAAAAACTAAGGTAGGTATATAAAAATCAGTTTAGTAACTTAAAAAAAATTAGTAAATAATAAATTTAAAAAACGTCTGCCAAGTGGGTGTGGCACATAGCTTCCTCGTATCCATAACATGACTGTATAGATCATTGACAATGATTATTGACTAAAGAACTTCGTTCAATTAGGCGAAGTAAATATTGAATTAGGGTAAATTTATTGTTATGCAGGAGCATAACTTGAGAAAATAAAGGTAGGCATGTTCAACTATTGAACAAACTATAAAATATACCTAATAATAAAAATTGACATTGACGCTGAATGGATATATGACTGAAGTGATAAATATATATTGTCACATTTAAAAAAATAAAATATAAGCATCGTTTAATGACAGATCGAATAATGTTGGGTTGACTGCAGCGTCGTCAAGGATTTCACGTTTGTGCATGCGCAGAGGCTACTATTGATCCGGAGGTCATGAAACTCACAGGGGACCATCTACACATCAAACCGAACAATCCCTGAAAATTTCATCAAAATTGGTCAAGAACTCCTGGAGTTATGCGCGTAACAAGGATTTCACGTTTGCACATGCGCAGAGGCTATTATTGATCCGGGGGTCATGAAACCTATAGGGGACCATCTACACCCCAACCCGCACAATCCCTGAAAATTTCATCAAAATCGGACTATAACTTCGTGTAGTTTTGCCCGTAACAAGGATTTGCTGACAGACAGACCAAAATTGTTCAGAATGGTCTAAAACGCAAAATGCGAGTGGAATTTTTGATTTTAGAGACAAAAAAATTTTAACATTCCGAAAGTGAAAACAATGCTTCCGCTACCTTGGTAGACTCGGAAGCAAAATTAGTAAATAATAGTTACTGATACTTAACTAATTCTTTTATATTTGCTACTCTCGACTGTGATAATCGTTGATTTTTAAACTCTACATTATATGGTTGCAGTGAACATTTCTTTAAAGCTTAGATTCATGTACAGGGAACTTTCCTCTATTATAGTAATTAGAGAGTTTTTGGTGCTAACGGATGACGGCAGGTTCGACTGTCTTCCTGGGGGCAGCAATGCGACGCTAAACGCCGAGTGGGCTAACGAGCCTGTTGGCATGACTTTCAAAGTGACGTGAAGGACTGTAAACTAACGCTTTGTTAAGATTTTTCGAGGTGAAATTCATATTGAAGGACATATTCAACAAAATTACAATCCCTATTATTATTGTTTTTTAAACAACTATAATGTAACTTTGTTTCTGCTAGGTATGTGAACTGAACAACATTGTTTTGCAGAAAATTCGTTTTCAGTTGCCTACCTATCGCTAAATCCGTTAAGATTGTTCTTTGTGTGACAAATTGATTACATACTTGTTTTATAGGGGAGAAGGAGGAGTTGATAGCGTGATGTGTTGAGGTATATTGAGAGCTTTCCAAAGAGTTGTGAACGATTTTCTTGGGAGGAAAACTAACAGAGCGATACTTCCGTGTCAACGGAGCGGTTTACATGCAGTTTGCTTGACACTTTTCGTACTCAGGCAGTATTTGGTTGTTCAAATAGTAAGTAATAGTAGAGATAAGCCCAGAAAATATCATTGCCAAGATGACATCAGCAAAAGGGATCTGGGATGCAGTGAACACCTACGTCACCTCAGTCCTTAAGGCTAAGGAGATTACCAGAGATTGGGAGGGTGGTCGCTAAGGGACAAGGGACTGTTGACAGCCAATAGTGAAGTATAGTGTAAAATAGTACAGTGTAACGTAAAGTAATGTAGAGAAGTGTATGCAGCTATAAGTAGTGTCGTATGAACCATAAAACGACCTCGTGATAGTGGATAGGGACACTAGGAAAAGGAAGTTAAGTGCGTGGAGAAGACGCTATTATTTATCGCTATGAGCAGCGTCCTCCCATTGGTGGCAGACAACTTCGACTTGTCGCAATCCCAATTCCTTCACTGTCCATTCAGTACGGCTGGGAACCAAAAGTGTTGCCAGTGTGGTGCGATAGATGCGGGAGTCCCATGGACATGAATCACGCCCTTAACTGTATGAAGGGAGGCCTGATCAAACAGGGACATGACCTCGTCCGAGATGAATGTGCAAAGATAGCGAGCCTTGCATGGAACGGCGTGGTCACAGAACCAGTTTTACGTGACAGTGCTGATAGCAGCCCCAGCTTGGTAGGGGACATGAAGGTCCATGGTGTGTGGGACCAAGAGAGACCTGCGTTTTTCGATACCCGTGTTAAGAACGCTGACGCAGTCTCTTACTCATTCATGGACTGGCCTACCATCTCCCAGCATGCTGCCCAAGCCAAACACGCAAAATACGACAGAGTCGCTGAAGACCTGAGAGGATCTTTCACGCCACTCGTCATTTCATGCAATGGCGCATTACATAAAGAGTATGAAGCCTTTCTCAAAAACGTTTCCTTACGCCTCTCCAACAAGTGGTCGAAATCCTACTCCCAGGTGATGATGTGGGCACGAGTGAAAACTCAATTCTCAGTTCATCGAGCAGTTTCCATGAGGCTAAGGGGCCCGAGGAAACACGTACGAGGACTTGGACTGGAGGACGGAGCAGCAATTTGGCTACCAGAAGAATGAAATCTCACACACATACACACAACCTTTGGCACAAATCAATTTAAAATTTTCGGCATCTCAATTTAAACTTTTGGCGACTCAATTTCAACTTTCGGCATACCAATTCGAGCTTTTGGCATATCAATTTATACTTTTCACAACCCATATAATGTAGCAACTAATCCAACATTCCACCCCACATAATGATCAATAAACGTTTTTTCTCTCTCTCAGAAGGAGGGAAAATCAACGCCCCGAAGTAGTACTGCATAAGTCATTCCGGGGCAGTCTTCAGAGGTCATGGGGTGTTTTTCAGCCAGTATACAACCCATTTAGGCTGGGACTTCAAAACAAAGGGCGGTGGAAAGGCAAACATCTCCGCTACATCCGCGAGATTTCCTACACTTCTTATAATAAAGTAAAGAAACAATAGTAGGCATGTCAAATTATTACAATCATCATGATTTGCAATATCTTAACCGTATTCGGCGAGCGCCGAAATTTTGGTTCGAGTTGCAGATGTTTTGAAATTGCTCGGCATATACGCCACCTTTGTTCTTTAAACTTCGTGTAATCCTCTGTCAAAGACCCCTCTATCCCCCTGCAAAGCGGCGATCCGCTTCGAGTCGGCATTCAATCGCAATCACGTCGTCAAGCTGTAATAACGTCGTCTTGAAACATCATTTCGAGCTTGCCTGGTCATGTATGTGTTCACTTTTTATGAGGAAAAAGCAAATGGGCCAGAACAAAACGTATGCACGTCCTGAGTTCAATATTTATGTAAAAATCATTCGGCAAAGATCGTCAGATGTGAGAAATGTACCATTCAAGATGACAGAAATATGCCAGAAGAAGAAGGATACAAATATCTGCTGCCTACATTGGCTTTCTCTATTTGCTTTCACATTTTTCTTCCCTCTTTGTTTAATATATATGTGTTACTCAATATATTTAACTCCTAATGTAAAATAATGTAACTTCTAATTTTTTTTTCATTGTTTAATTATATTTTTTCTATAAAAAAAAGAAAAAAAGTACACATGTGAAGCAAATGTTGTTATATATATTTGTGTATAATAAGTATACATTTATTGCACTAAATCATGTGAAAGAAGTGTTCAACAGTTACATCCTTCATTCCTGTTGATTCAATCATTACTTTTCAAGTAAACACCTAAAAACGTGGTCGAAACAAAAGTTCGGTGCGCGCCCGCTTGTGTATCTCAAAATGGCGCGCCTGCCAGAAGGTTAACTGCCTGACTCTGTATTGACGCTGCTCTCATTGAGAGAATAGCAATCCATTCCGCTCTTCTGATGATGGTCGCAGAGCTAAACGTCAATGAATTAAAATGATTACTACCGTGTTGTAGTTTCATCATTATTTTTGGGCCTAATCCCAATCAATGTACATTTACACATATCAACGGCCGATGTAATGCTTCAATTATCCGGTATAATATTTATGTTGAAGTAGCTGTATTGAATGCATAACGACCTACCATATCCAATTGCATCATAAGGCTGTAAACCTTTGAGATGATTTTCATGTCCTTAATTGAGTAAGCGCGACACATTTTCAGCGCCAGTCGTACGGCAGGGGGATGTTTGTTATGAAGGATCGTCTCCAACAAGACTTCTTTGCGTTGCGACTCAAAACCGCTGACAGTGAAGACTAATCCGAATTTCTCGAGCTCATTGAGGAAATCCAGCACTTGCAAGTATTTTCTGTACAAAAAGAGACCAGTAATTGAAGTCTGACAAACAAGAAACGATGGACACATTCAAGGACGACAGTAACAAATTTTCATATCTTCAAAAGATGGAAGAAAATAGTATCTCTATCCAGCGGAAAACAGATCCGAACATTCAATTGTGCCTATGTCAAGATGCTGTAAAATCTAAAAACAAATCGTCATGCGCTGAAGAAAAAGTGACACAATGATTATAATACAGCTTAAAGTTATCTCGACAAATTTTATCAATGCAACCCTCCTCAACAAATACACATGATTGTAAATTGTACAGAAATGTTTCAATAATGAATTTGAAAGTTACAGCGTGATGAAATACGGAGCTTTGACAAGGGAGTAGGAATCGTCCAAGATCGTATATGGATAGATAATTCTCTACTGCCTTTCGCAGATTGCAATGAAATGTCCAAATATAAGTTCATTTATTTCAGGATTAAGAACGCACCTGATGGTGTAGATGCTTCGGGCAGTAATTGTTTCCAACTGTTCTTGAGTCGTGATCGCTAGGAGAATCCTCAGAGCTCGCAACCGAACCCCGTGGGATTTGCTGGTGTCATCAGTGTTTTTGGGGAAGGCCTGGCCAACCAGGTATTTCTCAATTTCTGAGGAATGTTTATTTCCCAACAACATGTAGCAAGCCCTAGAATAAATAAAAAAAATTGCGACCAATTATAAAGGGAATCTGGGGGATACATTGAGCCCTTTATTACTTTATAGATATGCTCTAATGCGGTAGAAATAATAGTCTATTTTACTTTATTCCTGTACCTTGTGATGTTGTCTTCATCACTTTCTTCAGAATAGTTCAAGATGCTGTCACTAAGTGTGGCTTGAAGGGCTGCTTCTGGGTGCAACCATTGAGTGAGTAGCTCCAGGATTATTTTGACCGGGTCCAGATCGTGAAGGGCTATTATCCTCTCAACGGCTTGGTTGATACCTGCAATTTCAGAGGAAAAAAATAGAATATAGCTTTTTCAAAAACTATAGCAATAAATCGCCGGATAGAAATGAAGTATGACACAGAAATGCGAGTGCAACGCAAGGTGGCCACACTTGCTAACTTTCAAAAACAGATAAAAGATAAACATAGATGAAAATAGTTAAGATATAACGATTTATCGGTAGAATCGTGTCGGGCCTGTGATATTGACCAATCAAAGATCTCAAAAAGAAAAAGATTTAGTGAACTAAATTATGTGCTCCAGAGCTAGGGGTTGCAATTTTGTTGTCATAGTTATCAATGTTTCGCTGACTCCTCAGTCTTATTATTGTTTTCAGTTCTGCTTCTGTGTTTTTGAAGTTATTTATGAGTATTACAATGAATTATATTTCAATAAAATTTATCAAACAATGGTTCTTGCTGGGCAGTAAAACATTTCAGCAATAGCAATCAGAAAGATCTCTTGGGGGTTCTGTTTTGATGGTTAAATTCGATTTTGATGTGATTGATCTTCCATAATATAGAACATGTGCAGAATTGGCAATGAAGAATTTTGAAAGCCCCAAAAAATACAATTTTCCGCCAGATTGACTGACCGTAAAAAAAATAATCCAATCACTTTACGTCCAATACTTTCCCAAGGTAGGAAGTATCTAGAGTGACGTAGCGGAAAGCGGTACAGGGAGGAGAGGAGGAAGAAAAGCGATAATGGAAAAAGCAACGCATCTCATTGAAAACGCTACTAACTTGGAGTGTTGGTGTTGTTATCGATAATAGCAGGGTGGTTGTACAATTCTGTAACTAGCAGCGTTGGTTCCATAGCTAGACTCAGATATTCAGGTTTTCCAAGCCCACTGGCGTGCAACACATGTTGAGTGGACACGGTGAAGTATTTTTTCTCCGCCTAAGCAAAACAAAAAACAAGCAAAATTTCTAGTATTAGTAAATGACTAGTAGTAGGAACGATGAATGTTGAACTTCTTTTGCAGTGCCAGTTCCAGTAATTCTGGGCAAGCACAGAAGAGGTTTGTAATTCTCAGAGGTTTACAAACAGTTCTGGCTGGAACTATCTGAACTTGAACGCGAGGACGCTGTTCACACCCATGTGCACTTCTGGAGATCCCACACCCAGGAAAGGTTGACGACTCGGGTTCCTTACCTGGCTGGTATTCCAGAGCAAAGTACAGTACAACCTCTATTAAACAGCACCCTAGGGACCGGGACCATGACGGATAATCGAATAGACGGATAACAGAAATAACACTAGCGCCGGTACAACGTAGGCGCTAGACAGTGTTTGGCGTGGCAACGTCGCTTTTCACTGCCTTGCATGTTAGAGCGGCGCCATTGTAAGTCCTAATTGCCATGATTGCTGTGCAGTTTTGAATGTGAAATGGTTTTAAAAGAGAAATGAACAAAACTACACGAAGTTCAAGTGAATAAGATGATTATTTTAATGAGAAAATAATGAAATAGATCCAGCTTGGCGCATGAAACATAACAAAAAAATTTTTGCGCCAGGGGGTGCCAGTCAACAGAGACTGCCAGTTAAAAAGGCGCCGGTTAATCGAGGTTCTACTGTACTGTGTTCATGCGAGAAAGCGTACCACTAGTTCACCAATAATGATATCCACAACGACCTAAAAATTCCCCCAATAGATGAAGTAACCAGAACTTGAGCAATAGCCCATCATCAGAGATCCCAAGGTCATATCAACGAGGAAGTTGTGAAGATGCTGGACGTTGATGATCTGCTCAGGTGACTGAGAAGACCTCACGACCAGTGACAGTAGGGAGTGTTCCATTCATGAAAGTTTGTCCAGTGACTGGTGCGATGAGCTCTCCTACAGAACGTGTTCATTGATGACACTAAATAGCTGAAATGAAGTATAGGATAGTATATGTATCACAGTGTTATGTTCGAGGAGAATATCCCACAATCGAAGAGGTTTGATTAAGCCGGCCTCATAGCTGAACCCGTCAGTGTTGCAACTAAGGGGACACAAGTTCGAACTCAGTCAGAGATATCAATTTTTTCGGGCGGAACAACAGCCTTGTTTCAAACACTGA
Organism: Creontiades dilutus; assembly: GCA_031894815.1. Classification (NCBI taxonomy): domain Eukaryota; kingdom Metazoa; phylum Arthropoda; class Insecta; order Hemiptera; family Miridae; genus Creontiades; species Creontiades dilutus. The sequence goes on from JAVIWC010004633.1 coordinate 496,897, forward strand.
TTGCCTAAATGTCGCTAATCAGTTGTATTACTTGTATTAATATCTAAAAAACGAAATAAAATTAATTTTTCTTTACTTAAAAATTGAGTCATACAATATTTTTGAATGTGCTCAATTGTGATGAATGATTATGATTACAATCATAGTAAGATCCATCGGACAAACATGAAAAGAATTACAGCCCTGGACAATTCCTGTTAGGACATACCGATGTTACTAATACATAACATCTTGGTTATAAAATGAACAAATACTCTATCAAGGCAGATAAAAGGTTAACAATCTGCCTGAAATAAAGCGCCCTGAACACAAAGAATTAGAGGGTAAACTCAACACTATGCGAACTGTTAAAACACGACATATGATATGCTTTGGCCCAATAATATTAATTAATTTGTTAATTACGGCGACAAAAATGGACTTTACCTTAGCAAATTTACTCATAGCAACTTCCGTTCTAACGTTTCTCCGCCACATGTCTGCTTTCAAGTAACACTGTTGTGCTGCTTCAACCTGATCAATACCTGAAAAGTGATATGGGCATTTATTCATGAGTAAGAAGATGAAGCATAACCAATGAAGAGTGGTAAGACGTGAAAACATTCTACCATTCAATTGATTTGTATTGTAAAGTAAACGTGACAATTCCAAGAGGAGAGTTTGTTATTTTCTGAATAGAGTGAGGTTCGGAGGGTCACTTTTAGGTTCTGAAATTGCGAGTACTTGCTTTGGCCGAATTTTGACGGAACTGAGACCAAAATTATTAGGAAAGCACTCCACTAGCCTATGAACATCCTTAGAGCGTGGCGGGCTAATTAACTCACATTCAGCTCGGGCAAGCTCTTCATGTTAACGGTTTAGACCCCAGACATTCGAAGAACGGATTTTTGCCATCCTTTACTTTTTATGGGAAAAGGGGCCAATGGTGAGTGGGTCCATCATTCCATCAACTCTTCATGTTACAGACTTTACGGTTTAGACCCCAGAGGAGTGCGCGAGCGAAGAACGGATTTTTGCCACCCGATTTAGGACTTTTTATGGTCCAAAATGGATTAGGGGAGGTGACTCGCCCCTCAGCCTATTATTCTCTCCTCAACAAGAGCTAGCAGAGAATGACATCCGATAATGGGAAGACCACATGACGGTGCATCCCATAAAACTGGACCTCCACGTGGTCCATTAGTGTGGCTAACGCCAGAGGGGACAGGAGGGCCTGCTGTATCAGACGGAAAGTCCATTACTGCCGCACACATCCTGCCAGATTGTATTGGGAAATGGCCCCAGAAACAATTGATCCCACTCTGATACAGCAGGTGGACGGGTCAGGGGCAGACATGGCATCCTGGCTCTTGGTTGACCATGTGCTGAGGTGCGCATTGGACTTGTACATTGTATAACACAATTGAAACAATAGCGCAACTTATTATACAAAAGAGAAGCAGTAAACCCAAAATATTATTTAACGCAGTGGCTGCGTAGGTATCCATGTGTTTCCTGTACTTGAACCCTGCAAAAATTCTTCAAGACAACAGGAAATTAAACGCCCTTTCATATGGTTCGAGTGTTGACATTCAACTGTTGCTGTACAAATTCCGTATGTGGTCGAAAAAATGAAATTTAGGAGACATTTGCAAGAAGGGACTACGTGACAAAAATACAGGTAAACCAAGTTTTCAAGCAGTCACGCTACAAACTGTGGTATATTATTTTTAATTCTACCGTATTTCTTTCAGATCGGTCACCTCCCTATTCACCTTCAAGGAATTTTCAATTTAAGCCAGAATTTTTAGTGGAAAATCTTCAAAGTTCAAAAGGAAGTTAGGATCAATTCTCGGAGGGTGTTAATTTTATTGATGAAAATTGTCTTTCCTAAGAAGGACTGATGAGCATTTGACCAAAAAAAGCACAGTAACAACCAAGAAAACATACATTTATATCATCAAGTTTTTTTTTCCTCTTTATTGACATCGCGAAATTGCATTCAGCCGTTACAATACATCTGTATACAGTGGAAATTACAAGTTGTCAAATGAGTGTTTATTACATAATTTTTAGTTTAAAACAGTTCTTTGGTACTTCATCACAATTGTATGTCCATTTGTACTAGGAATTTATATTAACTCCATAAATTATGAGGGGGGTGTCCAAATGGAAGTATTTTGAGAGATTGACTCCCAATACCAATTGACACCAACAGCTATATTGTTTTCGGTTTCTCTCTCGTTTTGGCATCTTTGGCACATGCGAAAGTTGGTTGGGTTGAGCCAGTGCAAGTATAGATATGTTTTGGCATGTCCAGGTAGTAGTCTGCTAATTGTCGTGTAGAAATATTTCGGCTTGATCCCCTGAATATCGGAAAACCAAGATCTCTGCGTTGGTGCTGGAAACACCGATTTGTACCTATTTCCTGCATTACATGTACGGTACTCCTCCCTCCAAGCAGACATGAGCATAGAGAGGGATCGGCGCTTAAGGCCCAATTCACACTGAACGGACGTGCGGCGAAGACGTGGCACTGGCGTGGCGGTAACGTGATCTGTGCAATGCACACAGAAGTGGCGAGAAAGGGCGTCATTACTCAACAGGTATCGCGAAAGCTAACATGAATTTGTCATCTAGTGACGAAGATGGTGAAGATCTTTTGGATTCGGTGTTACTCGCTCACCTGAACCAAAAAAATAGGAGCTATTGGGTTCATCCGTTGTGGCTGACAATGGAACGTTGGATGTTACGCATGCCCTTTTGTCCTGCACCTTTTGGTCTATACTAGACATTTTTCTGAGGGTTTCGGCTTCTATACCATTCAGGCGTGTTGAGGGTTTCAGAGTGGAGCATTTCATTACAGCACTCAGTGAGTTTGTCAGAATCTCTCAGATTTATGCTTCCATATACGAATTGAAGAGCTAGGAGATTGCGTGGAAGTATTATATCATAAAGTTAAACAAATTTGGCAGAAATAAAGAGCAAAATATTTTTTGACATTTCGAATTGGTCTAAATTACAAAATCAGAAGAAGAAACAGCGTTTGTTGATATTCCCTGGAACTTCCATCCAACGTTTTTTGGTAGCTACGTTGGATTTAATCAGTCACTGAAGTCCAGGAAAAAGATATTGTTCAAAGTACCCACCTGTGGGCACGTTCGGACTGTTGATGTAGCCGGTTGTTCGTGTTTTCAGGCATCTTGTTCAACACATTGACTCCAAAACATTCATTGAAGCTGACTGCATGACCTCTTTATTTCTGCCAAATTTCTTTAACTTAATTAAACGTATAAGTGACAAAGTGTTCGTAATCGTGTATATTAACACATTTAAGAGGGACAATCTGTCAGATATTAGTGCGCAATCTGCAGATGATGTAAATTGGTTCATTTTGGATAAAAATTACCAGCATAGTGAATAATATTAATTGAATTAAGTGGGTACCTGGAGGCATTATATTGTTAACAACGTAGTAGAGGACAGATACGGCAGATTCAATATCAGGAATCGCGTCAACGCATTGGACAATTTTGTCAAGCAAATCCCTCTTGCAGTGTTGGAGGTTCCATACGTTGTAACTGGTTCCTTGAGCAGGTTCCGTTGTTTTCTAGAAAGAGGGCAAATTTATGCACTAATCATCAATCAAGACCAGGGAAAATTACATTAAAAAACTCATTTGAGGAGCGTCATGTCAAAAGCAAACAAAGTCATTTTCCGGAAATTTCCTGTTTGAAACGGATGATAGTAGTAGGTGGCCAGGGGCGTCTGGGAAAACCGAAAAAAGTGGTCACAGACCAATATTTCCAATATTAAACGTCGGTTGAAAATTCGAGGTCTGAACAAAAGCAAACAGTTTAGGACCAGCGGTTCAGTCAAAAGCAAACAATGTCATATCCAACGAGCCAATCACAATTCGGGATTTTGTCACGTGACAGGGTTTTATCAGGAGAGGAAGAGAGGGGTTTCAGTGTTTCGTTCCGATCTTTGCACTTAATATGTCCATAAATAATTTTTAAATAAATAAAACAAAAAAAGTTACAATAATAAATTATTTATTGTTTAAATCTTGAACGAATCATAATTTCATCAGATGTACCTATCTATAATGATTTCATTTCCACTCATAATATAATACTTTGTTATTGGGCCTTTAGAGTAGTTTTTTCGTATCATGACCTCAGTTAATTCGTTATAAATTTTTCAATCAGCGTACGTGATTAAAACTTGAATGTCAACTGAAGTATATTACGATAAATGCACAGGACGAGCTTAGCTTAAAATGTATGTCGTAATACCTATGCTTTTATGAAAATGAAATAAACATTTTAAAAAACTCAAACAAGATTATAGGTTGAATCAAACATGTCACTAGCCATCTGGTCAAAATCAAACATCGCCATCTTTCAAAGCCGATTTTCCTTGTTTTAAAATGGTTTCTGATTTGAATGACCTAATTTGGTGACTTAAGTAGCCAGAAAGGATTTTTAAAAACCCTCGACCGTGCAGTTATCGATTTTAGACCATGTTAAAAGTGTTTTCACGCTCTGCTGAAAAGTTACATCTGAGCGACATGTTTGCTTTTGACTGGACGCTCCTCATTTTCGAAAATTCCTCAATATTTCAAGGCCCTTAAGTAAGAAAATAAATGGAAATAAACTCACTGAGTTCTTAACAGCCACCGTACACAACACGTTTCTATTTATGCTGGAGTGGAGTACAAACGGTGGGGCTTCCAACCATTGCATGTAGGTATCCAAACTAATTTCAGGTTCTGCAATCAATATTAATTAATAATTGTAAATAAAACGATAAAATTGGAAACGTGGCAAATATATGTTCACCACATCTTTTGTCGATCTATAAAATGGTAGTGTGGATACTTGGTATAAATACATAATACTTTATAAATTTGGTGAACATTGTAGCTCAACAGAAAATCTGGAAACTGGATATTTATATCTCGCTGATCCTTACACTTCGAATTTCAATCAAGTGACTAATGAGATTCCCGATTGATAGATTTTAAGATGGGAATTAGTGCATGGGAACCTGATGAAGTTCTTCCATCTAGATAACTTCATATTAAAATTTGTAATTAATTTTTTTTTTAGCACAAAACTGATGAGATTTCCATACAAAATGCTATAAAAATCGCAGAATAATGGAAAAATAAGGAATTTGATTTTATTCAAAAACAGTTACGAAATACTATAGAATATTATTCACAAACAGTTAAGTTTCTTCCTCGGGCCGCTTCCCTCAATAAATAAGGGTTTTTTAAGCCTTTTCTCCTGATCCGAAGGGCAGAAACACAGGTAACTACAGTTCTGAGCGAATAATATCTTATTGGTTGCGTGGGGAGGTCCGAGAGAGTCGCTATCCGATTCAGTAAAAACAGGTAAGTACCTACAATACGATGGGAAACTCAGTTTTTGTACCACGTCGATTGGGGTGGAAAAAACATCGATTTCACCAAATGAACCCACAATTTTCCCCGTTCAAACGTCATTTTCTTCGAACATTTTCATGGGGAAACGTTTTGTTTGTTATACCGATATAAAGTTGAGATTGAGGGGAATTTTTTCCTGGGAAGTGGAAGAAGCAAAATAATATGAACAAAAGGAAACGTGGAAGAAAAAAATGTTGGCGGTGTTTCCAATAGTGCCCCAAAATAGATTTTAGAGAGTGAGATTAAGGGAGTTGTGGCCATTTTAGTGACGTAAGACCAGAAACACGAGAAAATTAAAAATGAATAACTCGAGATAAAGCCTTCAAAAAATGGGGAAAACACGATTGGGGACGTGAAATATTTGAACATCGGAGCCGATGTGCTAATACAGCTTGAAAAATAAGATACAATGAGAAAAAATTTTTAAAAAAGAAGACGATTAAATTGACTAGGGCAAAATTACAAACTTGCATAATGCTGGGGGATATGGTTTATAAAATAAAGATAAGGGTAAAAATTCATTTCTTGTCCCCTTCCCCAATTGTGTCGAAACCTTCAACCGCCCGTCCCCAATAGTGCTTAATAGGTCAGACTGCCGTCCCCAATCGTGCTCTAAAATATTCCCCAATAGTAACCGAATCCCCCAAACGTGCTTCCATCCAAAAAATATGTAGGAGGCATTTTACGTTGGAAATGAGCTCTAGAACCCACCCGGAAAGTTTGATAATCTTATGTTGGGACACTCTGTAAGGAAGGATGTCCGAGAAAGATGCAGCCTAATTTCAGGAATCAATTCAGCAACTATTTGCAACAAAAAGTGCAAATACAGGGTGGTTCAAAACGGACTCCCCTATTTCAGAGGTGTCATGACGGGATAAGAGAGTGTGGGGAGGTGCCATCTTGTTCGTCTTGTGAACCCATTTTCAGTTGCCAGGATGGTTTAGAATGGTGAGCATCAAGGTTTCGTTATCCACGCTTATTACGAAAACAACCAGTCAGTGATTGCAAAGCAAAGAGCCTTTCGTAAGCATTTTAACATTCCTCTCGCTAAATCGGTCCCAGATGCTGAAACTATCCGAGCGTGGATAACCCGTGTCACTGCCACAGGAAGCACGTATCTAAGAAAGAAGAAGAAGAAGTAGGAGTCAAGAACTCCTGAAAATGTGGGAAGAGTAAGAGTGGCCGTGGAGCAGTCACCGAGACAGTCAGTTCGTAAGCATGCTGCTGCTTTGAGAATGTCAAGATCAACTGTAAGTCGAATTCTTCACTATGATTTAAAGTTCCATCCATACAAAATCACAGCTGGAAGATCACTCGACTTATTGAGGCAGATGTTCCCTGGGCGCCTAGTCTCTTCGAGGGTGCTGTCCAGTGGCCTGCACCCTCCCCTGATTCAAGTGTTTGTGACTTTGTCCTTTGGGGCTACTTAAACGAACAAGTTTTCAGACATCGTCCTCATACCATTGAAGAGCTCAAAGAAAAAATCAAGGAAGAAATCAACGCGATTCCGATCGAGATATGTCAAAGAGCAGTTGACAATTTCAGCAACTGTGTATTGATGCTAATGCTAACTTTTATGCCTTCCTGAAATCGGGGAGTCCGTTTTGAACCGGTTTGAACAGGAGTTGCATAGAAACCATAATTTCATTTTTTCATGCTTCGTTTTTCAGTATTTTTTTTTTAGTGCTCCGCCTTGTTTCCCTAAAATGACCATAGTCTCGTCATTTTTCGTGCAAATTCACACCTTATACACCGTTGGAAAGAGCATTACATTTCCCAACAGATATGTTATATTCAACGAGAACAACCAGCAGTTGAAGAGGTTTGATTATAGCTGACAGCTTAACCTATTAGGAATGTTGCAATTAAAGGGAGATTTTTCCTTAGTAGTAAAAACACGAGTTCGAACTCAGTCAAAAGGTATCAATATTTTTGGGGCATAATGGATAGGCTACCAACTCACTCTAGTAGAAGATATTGGAACCAAACAGTTTAGTTGATTGAATATGTCAAATGACTCTGCTTTTCTCATTTGCTACTCTTGCTAGACAATGTTCCAAGTGTCCCTAATAATGAAGTACTTCGAGAGTAGTGATCACAATTGTCCATGCTGGAGAATGAAGCTACCTCAGTTCTGTCATTTTACCATTGTAGACGCAAGGCTTCTGCAAATCTTGGTGGACTTAGAATTAATTACAATAATTTATACCATTATATTATTGGCAATTACACTTACCCATCATAGGTAAGGAGAAAGGACAACTTCTGTAAGGCAACCGATAATGAGCGATTTCTGGGAGTTCACTGACACCAGGGTTAGTTGTAAACCACTCGGTAGACTCTTCATCTTGAACCGGGCTAGAACAGAATCCTATTGATGTAAAATAATGTAAACTTATATCTCTGAACAAAGTCAACTGAGCAAGGAAGAATGAGAATTAAACGTTAAGTTATAATAACCTCTTCTGTTCTACCACCGTAAACTGTTGGAATAAGATGTTACGTATACAATGCATATACATAAGTTCTTAGTAGGAAGATAACTAGTCCACATTGTTTATAAACCACAGTTGTACACGAGTCGTGTCCGACCGCTTATCCATGTGTTCTACAATTCATTTCCGAACAAAAGTGCCTCTTGGGGATTTTCGTCAGATGCTTCGTTCCCGAGTTATTTCACATTTGTCTTTTTTTCGTGTTTTCGACATCAGTTCAATAAAATTGCCACAAACCCCTTAACTTGCACTAAAATGTAAAATTTGAGGACACCTTTGGCAAGTGCGTTAAATGTTCTGTCTCCTGAATGCCTGAAAACGAACTTTCTAGGTCAAATTGAAGTGTGAAAACGAAATCCAAAAAGTAAATTTGGTCAAAATTTAAAATTACCCATTTTTCAAACGCTTTGTGGTCCTATTAGTTTTTGTAGCAAAACTGTGTACGTCTCCTAAAAAAAACTATGTCAAAATCTCTTTGTAGCAATTGATTCTTAGAGAAAATGGAGTTTGAATGGGGAAAACGTGGGGTTTTGAGATGAAATCGACATGCTCCACCCAAAATCGACTTGGTTAAAAAAAATTGTGTGGCATCGGATTTGATGTATCATTTTTTTCATTGAATGGAACAGCGAATCTCTAGGGCCTCCGCGCTCAATAAGTAGGACATTTTCAGGGGTAAATCAACTTTACACATTTTAAATTTTAATTAATAAGATCAGAGCTCGAGTGACACGTAATTCAGCCCTTCAGGACTGGAATTGTTCTGTTTGTTGAACGAGGAGCCGTAGTAAGATACCATTCGATTCAACGAAAACAGATATACCTACTCGTATAAAATTTGATGACAAACTAATTTTTTTTTCATTTTAAGAAAGTCGTTTTTGGTCGAAGCACCTCCAGTTCCAACGTTTTCCTGGATTGAAACCTCATTTTCTGAGAATTTCACGGTTAGACTCTTGTTACATTCCTTATAGAAGAAGAAGAAGAAAATTCGTGTATTTAACAGAAATTAATGAACAATTTGTTTTCTTTTAAATAAATATATACATGTTATGACTGTGGGCTATGCCCGTCTGTCAGAGGTCTGCACTTATGGATACATTATTTTATTATTCTCATTTAATATACAGATTCTGTATCACTTATAAATAAATAACTTCCGAACAATTAACGATAAACTGAGAATATATACAAATAGAACCCTAGATTATAGTTTATTTTATTTTTGCTTGTGTTCTTTGTTTGTTCTAAATTGCTGAGTTACATTCCTTATAGGTAGACAGGTCTACTGAGTGGAAAACAAGAACAATATTGTAGTTCTCTATATCGTATTTATGTAAGGGGTATGTGGCTACCTTAATAGTTGAAGTACCTACAAATTACTTGTAATGTATCAAGTTGGTGAAATTCGAGATGCAATTTCAGGGCAAGCCTCCAGCTAACCTATAAATTTAGGTTGAACTCAATCATTGGATTCTGAGAAATCATATTTGACACAAAAAACATTGACGAACAGCACAATTTTTGAAAAATTCATCACAACGAGATTGAAGGTTGGCGAAGTTCAGTATTTTTCAATTTAATAGTCAAGAGGCAAAGCCGAATAAAACATTTTCATAAAGTTTTTAAAGGCAAAAAAACCAGGGAGCATTCCGATTCCGAAGGACTCAATCCTCAACTTCATTACTATAAAGCCACACTACCTTGGCAGCTAAGATCCAAAACATTTTCGCAGCTTAGAGATTACAGATTTGGTAATAAATTAACAATACTGCAATGCTACAACTCGAAAACTTGCGTAATACCCCTTTTTTTAGAATAGAAACATGGAAATACAGGATTATAGGGCAATGGCAAAGCTGATGAGAGAGCAAAAATGACTTCCAGGAATCAAGATGATTAATTTACAAGCTGAATATCAGTGATATGAACTACTTTTTGAACTATTTCTTTCTGATTATTGGAGTTCCTTATTTGAGCAGGAAATCTAATTCAGAACATGAAACATAGTAACCACACTGTTACTGTTGATTTAATTTATGATCGGGAATTAGCATGTGATTGATAGTACGTCTGATCAAACCCATCCACCCTTATATCGTGGATATCAATTAAACTTTTGATTTTGTTTTCTCCACATTTTTCTCTATTCCCTTTTTATTACGATAAAGAACTTACCCTATTCTTGTGTAGCCTTGCAGAAAAGCGAGGGCATGTATGTAAGCAGCAAATTTTCCAGACGATGAAATAGTTGTGGCAATACCGAAAATTATCATAAACACTTCGTAGTAGTACGTGTTGATCTAAAAGAAGTAAATTAATAAACTTTGTCACATATTAAAAGTTTCTACAGAGTTAACAATGCCACAAATAATTCAAATGATGAAGGAACGTGAAGTAGAATTAACATTTGCCTACTTGATCCCAAAAATCTTTTTTGAGGAGCATTTTTACGAGTTCTTCGGGTTTTTGGATTTTAGATACAATGCTTTGACACTTCAATTTCAAAAGATCTACATTGTCTTCAAAAACAATATCTGAAAAAAAAAAAAATAAAATAATAATGAATAAAAACAAGTCAGGAACTTAATCAGAACTAATAATTATGATATCTTTGTGGGATGTTACATCCTATGACTAACCTTGTTTTCCATTGGGTTTTTTGAAAGTTTCGTACTTTGGCTCCCACGTAAGCAAAGCATGTTTAATGTAAAGAATGTAACATTCTTGAACATCAAGGCCCATATCCTTGCAGTAGCTTTCGAGGACTTTCAGTTCCACGTCGTTTACAGTAATGAGACGTTTTAGAAATCGCATTTGTTCTTCTACGGTATCAGCTAAGGCCTCTAAACAAGTGCAAAGAATAACACTGAAAAGGTATTCGACTAACTTGATCTCAAATGTTTATGTCAGATGTATCAATTTGTGGGGCTTACATTTTTATAGAAACTTAAAGTGGGGCTTACCTTTGTACGGGATGCCGTGTCTGTAGGCTCTCAAACTCCAAGAGCTCACTTTGTTCAGTTGGGAAAAATACCTGGAAGTTTCTCGAAGGAGTTCTTCGTTTCCAATATCAGTTTTATGTAAAGAACAGTATTCATTGACTGCAAGGCTCATGTTTTTGGAGAACTTCATCTCACGTTTGTGCCTACGGAAAACCAAAGCTGTAATTCCTACATTTTAAACGGGTTATTCGAAGAAATGTATTGTAGACTGCCAGGCCCAAAGGATGGATATCTAATGTGATAAATCAACCATTCTCTCGAGCAAGCTGTCTTAGTTCTCTAAGACTGATCTAAGATTGAATAGCTAAGCTTCTGGAACTGCCGAAGAGATAGGTTATTATCCTTGAAATACATTCAGTGTATTTCTCAGCGTACAGTTGAACTGTGTAGTCCACAATAGCTGTTACTTCGGACCTAGAACACCTATTTTCCATCTTAAGGCAAATAACTTGCACATGTAACAAACTACCATATTATGACACTGTTCTAACAGAACCGCTCTGGGAGGCAAAACTTCAAAGGAAATATGTTCAGAAGAACGGAACGGAATTTGTTTATTTGAATGAATGGCAAAAGCCAATTTACGAAGAAAGAAAATACAAAGTTAATAAATTAAAACATGATATAACAATAGGATCAGAAGCAGATGAGCAAAACAGTGACTCAAGAAAGGATGCAAAAATACAATAAAAGGGAAAAAATCATTGGCTAAATCAAAGAATAGGTTTTTCTGTATCAAGATAACTCAACAATCAGTCCAAAACACAACATCGATCTAATTACGATTATTCATCGATATAATGCCATGTTGAAACGATTATCACGACCATTGGACCTTCACCCGACACCAGTACACGCACATTTTCCCCATCCCACTCTCTTCCGCGTTGGAATCCATTTCGCCTTCCCTTCCTATTCTGCATTTTTAGCTCTCTAAATTTCCAGACCACCAAAAGCTTGTCAAACATTCCTATTTCTGTTTCTTCTGATCTATATTTCACTAGAAGGATTGATGTAGGATTTTTTTTTGTTTTTGAGATGCAATCGTAGCGACCATCCAGACCACCAAACTAGACGGTAGGAGATTTTTGATTTCAAACCAGAAATTGTTGCTTTCATTCGTATTTATGTTCCTTTTAATCCCTGACCAAACACCGATATTCTAGCCCAGCTGAGATGTTGTTTGTTTCGGACAAAACCCCCATATTGTTGCACAGCTGAGGTATTAATCAGATGTTTAATAACACGTTTCTTCGATATATCGATACTGTGGACCTACATCAATATTGCGGGTGTGATAACTTATCACTGAAAGAGGTGCGTTACCTAAATATACCAAATCATTAATAGAGAATCCTTGCCAGAGACGCTTCCGGGTGTGGGAAGAGTACTAAATACGTTACAGTCCCTCAACTACTGGAAAGCATCAACCTCACGAGGCAAACGACACAACTGTCAGTTCAGAAGGTAGTCGTGGGTTAGGATTAGGCATTCGAAGGCACCTGGGACATGAGTGTTTGGCGAGTTCTGTAGGGAGGCACATTTATGTTGACTTTTGGTATGCTCAGTTTGAATGCAAGGTAACGCATGCACTTCCGTTGAATCCTCTCCAATGGATATCTGTATGCTGCATTAAAGGGGAACCAAACTATACCAGCTTACTACAAAATCAAGCGAACCAAAGATTTGTACAACAGAACAAGCCGATTTTGCTGTCAATTCAGAGAAATGTGGTGAATTTCCCAGGCGCCTGGGTTCCAGCTTCAGTTTCGCAATCATGTCGAACATGGATATTGGTGTGGCCCTTTTGATGGCAGAGGAGGAACTATTCATGTTGAATAGGAAGCCTCAAACACCCACGTTTTCAACAGAAAAGGGATTTTTAAGCAGTCCCACCAACTGCCATTTGAGAAATGACGAGCAACGGTTCAGATCGTTCTTCCGACTGGACTTTGTTTCTTTGGTGAGAGAAGAGCCCGATAAATCCGGTACAGCACGATTTGGAGTATCTATTTCTGCTGAAGAAAATAGGGAACCTCGGTGCAGGATTGCCTATCCTAGCCGCGAAGGGGCGCGGTTGGAATACTCCCTCAACCAGCCGGATTTTCTACCCCATGTAACCGCCGAGACCCCCGCCGCACTTTGTCAAAATTGGGGAAAGAATTTGAGTTTTTGAAAACGAAAACTTTAATTATTGAATACTTGCCACTAATAGTATATTATCCGTAGAATACCGTTATCTTTTTTCATTTAGAGATTTTTGAAAAGAAGCAATACTTCCTCAAAGTTGGAAATTTGTGCTGCAATTTTTACTGACGTATCCCGTCCTTTTTTGGAATTTGCCCTAAATAAACAGGGAATCGAGGTTTTCGAAGTATTTATTCATTCCAAGCCAAATGAGAACAACCCCTATCCCTAGGTCAATATGACCAATATAAGTGTGTGACAAAAACATCGTAATTTTTCTTCCGATTAGGCATTCTTGAGATCTGAGACCAGTTGCATTTGATTCAGCGTGAAAAAATTCACGGACAACGATACCACACATGCCAGTAGTGCATCATAGATCGAGTTTTTGCCACTTTTTGGACCACTAAATTGTGAATTTGGACTCCTGCCTCGGGACCAATTGTGCTGGCCAACGGAGCTGACTGTTGATTGCCAAGACTGATTTTCTGGCGTTGTAACGAAATTGTTAGCGTTTCAAAAAACGAAGTTATTGAGTTTTGTTGGCCATTTTGCCACACTTTGCGCTATCTGCGTCGGGGAAATGAAATTCTTCCAATTCTCCATCCACCGCCTATCCTCCGTTTTTATTACTTCATCCGTATGTGTTTAAAAACAATAGCTGCTTTAAAAAAGCCAACTAAAACTGAACGGCGAAGAAACCTACGATTCGCCGATTCGTAGGAGCATTTCGTTAAGAGGAGTGTCAAAAATAACAAACCTCTGAGAAATAATTTGGGGCATTTTCAATGAAGGGTCGATCGAAATTTACGCGGCGGCAGCCAACTACTATAATTGAAGTAAAAGGACGGTCGATTCTCCTGATCGCGATTTCGTATCAAATATGTTGTAGAACGCAATGACGACCGATGACGATGATTCGGACCGGAGTTACAACATGGCTGTTCGTTAGAGTGGACTCAATTAATTGCCAAATCGCCGACTGCACCTCAAGCGAAGAGAAAACATCCATATCAAAACATCCTAGGGCCATCATTCATGTAGGCTTGTAAGCATGCCATACGGTATATATCAGCTTTACATTTAGCGAAACCTTGACAACATACATTTAACCTTTGCACAAAAAGAAGAGAAAGTCACTTAAATGCTAAGCGTAATGCTGACCAATAACTAAAGGAAACGCACGATGGAAAATTCATGACTTACTTGGCAACGTATTGAAGCCACGGAAGGATCTGATCTGGAAGAAAGTTCTGAAGAAGGGATAACGCAAGACGAAGATCTGGTATTCTTGGATCAGAAAATATGTTCATGAGAACGTTTCTGCAGATTACTTTGGAACTTTGCTTGATTTCTTTAAGCATGGACGGCTCCTACAGGTAACAATACTGCCTTGTCAGTACATATAAATAAATAAATATGTGTGTGTGTGTGTATTTGGAACAGATGGGACAATTAGAAAAAGGTAAACGCCGAAATATCAATACAAGTCACTTTCCTAGCGTTTCTTTATGTATATACTTGAAACTTTCATGATAATACAGGGTGAGCCATAAATATTTACTTATTTAGAAGGAGAATAACAACAAAAGTATCTTAGTTATTATTTTAATTTCTTTTCTGTGAAGTACAACGTCCCAAGTTTTTTTCAAATGGTTTTGAAAATCATATTCCTCGAATGTTGACCCCCATTGTTTATACACTGAGCAAGTTGACTTTTGAAGTTCCCCTTAACTGTTTCCAGCATCTCGATCGGTATGTTGTTGATGGCGCTGCGAATATTGGTCTTGAGGTGAGTTAGAGTCCATGGTCGATCGACTGAAACCAAGGATTTCAAATAACCCCATGAAAAAAGTAGCATGGAGCCAAGTGTGGAGAGCGGGTGGGCCATTGAAGATCGCCCCTGAGAGAGATGAGGTGGTCTGGGAAATATTCTCTCAACAGATTCATTGAGGCTTGTGCCGTGTGCCTCCATCCTGTTGGAACCATACATCTCCAATGTTCATTTGTTCGAGTTTTGGAAGAAATAACTCCTCGATCATGCCCCCTTAGCAAGCTGCATTCACTGCCACAGGGCGTTCATTATCTTTCAAAAAATAAGGACCAATGATCCCTCTGGCCGATATTGCACACCATACAGTGACAAGTTCACATTGGTTGTTGTCACTCCAATAACGCATATTCTGCTTATTCACACAGCCGGATATGTGAAAATGATCCTCATCGCTGAAGAAAACGACGAAATCATGGGGTGGGTTGTGAAGTAGTGCTTCACATACAGTTCGGCGGGCAATAAGGTCGCGTTCTCTCAACTCTTGCACTACGGCCAATTTGTATGGGTGAAAGTTCAGGTCACTGTGGAGAATTCGTCGAACGCTGGTGTTAAGAGAGCCCCAGAGCAGATGCGTGTTTGCGAGCAGAACGCCTGGGAGAGCGCAGAAATGATTCCCTTACCCTTCCGACATTTTCCGGAGTTCTGGACGTACTTGGACGCCCACTTCTGTCCTTTACGACACTTCCAGTCTCACGAAACGAGGTAACACACGACAGAATCGAATTCCAACCAGGAACTTTGAGGCTGTGATGAGGAATTTCAAAGCAAGTGCGGAAGGCACGCTGAGTATTGGCGACTGAGCGACCATCACTGGTCTCTACGGCAAACGCCTGCTGCTCTTTCGACCAAAGCATTATGGCAACTAACGGAATGGGGTACAAAACTTGGGTGAATACCCTTCCAGGCGCTTCCCTCCCCACTCATCTAAGACCCCCCTCATCCCTCAGCGATTTTTCCAAATAAGTAAGTTTTTATGGCTCACCCGGTATATATTACATAGTTTATATCAGTGAACATTTGTTTCTTTTACGTAGCTCTCCTCCGTCAGGTCATTGTGAAATCGAAAAAACTAGGTTATTGAAGGCTATCAGGAAACCAAATGTGAAGAGTAGCATAGTGTGCACTGCGGCGTGAGTAAGGAGAGCAAGAGCAAGAAAGGTTTTGCAACTTTTCGAGAAATCGGATTTTATGTTTGAGAACAGCAATGACGTCCAATGGGCAACAAACGGCGTAGGTAGGGTATGACATGAACAAGCGGGGTGACCATTCATAACAATCTAAGCACAAACACAGTTCACAATCTACTCACTAACAAAATTTCAAAGTAGGTAGAAAAATTGAGAAGTCCTTACAATAGGCGTGTTTTGTGCAAGAATACATCCAAGTTCCTCTATTCTACTGAGGGATATCATGTCTTTTGGCAATGACTGGAGCATCATCTGTAAATAAAGAATATTTAGCAATGAAAAACCAAATAACTATCATTAATGCTATTGAAATTTGTCATGAACAGATCATTTGAAAGTGGTAATTGGTCAGTAGTTTTGGCAAGGATGATGGAAGAGGTGCTTTGAGCGACCCCTTCGATCATCGGAAACTAAAACAAAGTCGTCTCACTAAATTCAATACGTCAAAATTATCGAATCCGGAGCAAACATGTAAAAAGGTGATTCTCAGAGGAAGGGCAATTTTCATGAATCTAACGAACCACAGCTCTCAAACGAGCGTCAACCGGAAAACTTTATTTCACCTCTTTTTCCATCAGACTCCTGATATTTGTCTAAGACGTTATTTACCTACAGAACCAGCGTTTTGTGGTAGATTTTTTAGTACAAAGGTAGCAAATGTCCGCAACGTGGCTGTAACAGAATACGATTTGAAATGTTGAGATGTAACAAGCATACTTTATGAAAGTGCCAGTGGGTGAAAAGTGTTCATAAAGTGATTTTCTGATTTACACTTAACGGAATTGGAGGTATCGCCGCATGTTTTTATTCAGGTCACTAACGTGGCTAAATGTTTCCCTAGCTAACGTTTAAATTTCAAATCCAACTTTTATTCCTAAGGAAGCGAGATGAATTTGCCCATACCCCTTGGTAGTTTTCTGTTATTCAAGTGCCAGGTTTTCCATGACTTTTTGCTGCTTCTTCATAGTTGCTGCTAAGACAGAGACACTAGTATCTACACCAGTTCCATTATTTTGCACACTGAAAATGGCCCCACCAATAAGATTTTCTACAGAAGAGCTGAAGAAGAGGGAAGGATATGTGGAAATGATGATTATTTGTTCCTTCAATTTCCTAGTTTATCAATATTGTAGAGGATTTCAGACTTGATAAGACTGAACTTTTTCCTGTTAGGAAATGATTTTTCCTTTTCATAGGTCCAGCAGTCAACATGCATGCATACCTACCTCAAATGTTGGCATCATACCTGATCGCTGTGATTACCAGTGATAGTTATCGACTAAAATTGTCTTATACTGTTTTAATAAACAAATACACTCGTTAATTCAGTGTTTTGTTGAAAACCCTGATGTTGTAAGTCACGTGGAAGAATGGTCAGTGACGTGGCTCTATTGAATTTTAAAATTCGAATTCCAGGTTTAAAAATGGAGTTTGACCTCTAAGAACTACTTTATTCTCTCTGGTTTCATCAAAGGAACGGGTGAAATGAACAAAAATTGCAATATGAGCACTTGCCTTTTTCTGAACTGCAGGGGGTAGAAAATTGCCCTTTCTCTTATAATCAACCATAAAGGGTTTTTGTTGGAAATCGAATATAACGTTAGAATATTCAAATTGAGCGGGCTAGGTATGAACATAACTTGAGTTCAGGATGATAAACCAGAGTGACTATACTGCCAGTATATTGGAAAAGTTTGCTTTGATGGGATGTAATCCTCAGTCTACCTTGAAGGAGGTGGACACCAAACCTTCAGTGCACCCTTCGATTTGAGGGTCCCATATTTGGAAGCCATATGTTCTTTAACATGGAGAGGTGATGGGATGGCATGGTTGCCCCTTCCAACAGCTGAATGCGGATTCATGCCCTTCACGCTCAGAGGATGTCCCAGACGTAAACCTCCCGAGGCTACGGATTCAAGAATCGGGAAGGGACAACTAACCATATCCATCACACTCCCAGGGCTCTGAGAAAAAGCCTGGATGGAATGAATGGAGGAATCGCAATAATAGGGAGTTATAATAGTTAGTCAACGGGACAAATATAAAGGCGTTCAGCCTAGACAGGGCAGTCAGAAATAGAGGGCCAGAGGTTGTAACCACGCTCATGCTACCATGTAACGTGGGCAGGCGATGGAATGGTAAGGTTGCCCCTTCCAAGAGCTGAATGCAGATAATGCCCGCCACACTTAGAGGATGGCGCCTGGTACATCTCCCGAAGCAACGGATTCAAGAATTGGGAAGGGACAACACAGTTTTCTGCTCACACATTTATCACAAGTGTCTAGGCCAGGCAAATGTTATGCCATAAACATCTTGTCAAGATTCAAAAACTGCTACCTATCTCAAAGTCAGAGCGTGTTTTTGCTATCTAAAGAGTACCATCAACCGCACATTATGTTTTTTAACCACTCAAGTTTGGAAGTTGTGGGGTACTGAGACAGTCATGGGTTGTCGCCATGTCGGAACGCCATTATGTTAAATGTTATGTTAATATAGGAGCTATTTATAACAGCAAAAATTAGTTAGTAATAGAACGAAACATATAAATATGAAACAATTTTATTGAGGATCACGTTTTTTTTAAATCATGTAAAAATTGAAGTCATTTCTAAAAATCAAATGTTCGCTGGTGTTTCAACTAAGCCCTTATAGTTGATCATTTCTCATTTATTGATGAAGTTTTCCCGATTTAGGTACTGTGTTTTGTTTTTTTCCTTGTTTTTACTAATGTAAACTATATGATTTACATTTCCTCGTTTATTTACGGGGACTTGTTGGAAACCGAATTCAACATACGAATATTTAAAATGAGCGGCATCAAGTTTACCACCAACATTGATGTTATGTCTCTCCATCTTTTATTTAGTTCCTATCATACCTAATCTTTCCTCAGTCGTGTATTAAAGTGATCATGCGCGCTATCTAATTGTTTTCTTATAAGTTTTCAACCCATTCCAACTGGTTTAGTTTTACTTAGTCCCGGCTAAGCCAGCACGCAAGAATTGGAAAAAACCCCAGCTCTATTATCTGAAAATTTAATGGAAAATGTGAGTGATTTTAAATCTTACTTTCAACTCTTCCTCAAGGTTACCAGAGTTTTCCAGCGGGGCCTTTTTACTGATAACTATAACAAGAGCGCAAAAATCAATTGGTATGAAAACAAGGCGTTAGATAGAAATTAAATTAGGAAAAAAGTAATTAGTTTTAACTTACGAGAGAAGATTGATTGAGGGAGCGTAAAAGCTGGAGATTCGATCGGGTCTGTGTACAAAGAGGACCAAGATGGCTTGACATGATGAACAGTATGGATTTTGCACAACCTTAAAAAATTGTTTATGGTCGTCAGGTCATCTGAAAATATTGAAAGAGACACTTTAGACAACTTCAACTTCCTAACTACCAGCTTAATCCTAAGCATTTATGAAATAGCTACCAACCTGTGTGAACTACGTTGAGTAAAGCAGTGCGGGCTAAAACTTCGAGCAGATCACTTTTTTCAGGAGAATATGGCAGTTCAGGCTTGAAAATAACTTCAGTCGCCGACACGAGCAGCTCAGTGATTCGACGACTGTGACTTTTGAATATGTGATTGTTATCGCAAACTCTCCTACGAAATTCAGTAAAATAAATATATCAGATCAATTCATACAATAATACCTAAAAAATATAGTTGAAACGATGTTTACATTTTTTTGCAAAGACTGTTTATTATGACGTTCAAACGTCTGACATTGCATCGTGTACTTTTCAGAGAAAATGATTTGTTGATCCACCTGTTCCCGGAAAGGGAGTGCTGTTTGAGTAACCTGAGGTCCATAGTTATCAACAACTTCATGTTTCATGACAAGCTAACATGTGTGTAAATTATCTCGAGGAACTACCGGTGGAGGTAAGAAGAGGAGCGCTACCAGAGACCTTCACCACAGGGAATGTTGACACATTGACCCTCACGTGGACTGAGGCTGTATAAGACCACATAGACCACTCTCTCATTCATCCCTGTCTGGTGCTCTAGTTCTTTACAATAAAACATACAACTTTTTTTTAAACTCATTCTCTCAGACACCTGAGAACATTGGAGCGTTCCTGATCCCTGAAATCAGGTAAATGAGATGTTTTCTTTTTTTAATTGCAAGCCAGAGACCCATTTAGACTATCCACGTCATCATTCCGTGGGAAATGACACGTTTTATCCGTCAGTTGCTTCATGAAATTCGGAGATTTGAATTGTACCGGCGACTTATGATGTCTTGAGCCACAGTAGTAATCCTGTCCATGGATTTCTAAAATCCCTACTCTATAAGTAGTCTGTAGGGTCTAAAAGTAGGGTTCTAAAGTCCCTACTCTATAAGTGTCTGTAGAGTAACGAGATCACGAGCCTTTCCATCCAAGTACTCACAGCTCAATATTGGGTAAAGAAAAACTCGCCAGCAATTTGTGACAGCTTTACAACCATAGCTGAAGATTTACCTTGGCTAGCCACAGAATACATAGCCCACCAACATAAAAGAGCATACGGCCAGGCTCCATGTTCAAGTGGGTTCCTTAGGTCATTTCTAAATGAGCATTGGCCAGCAGGGACATAGATATTCACAGACGGCTCTGTGAACACCGGACGAGCGGGATGTGCGTTTTACGACCAAACAAACGAATTCCACAGGGCGTTTCGACTGTGGAATTTATCCTCTATTTTCACAGCCGAAGCCTATGCTATCCTCGCCTCGTTAAAATACGCTAACGATCTCCAAGCACCTCCCACTACGGTGGTTATAATTTCCGATTCGCAGAGTGTCCTATTAAAACTAAAAAATATTAATCCAAGCTCAAAATTATCGTACATAGAAAAAGAGATTCTGAACGAAATTGAAGCCCTTAGGTCGAAGAGTGCCCAAACAAAGTTCCTTTGGATAAGAGGCCACAAAGGCATCATAGGAAATGAGATCGTTGATAAAAAAGCACTAGAGAGGACATATATCTCTCAGCGAATTTTCAGCCCTCCGGTATTTCCATATTCGGACCTTCGTGCTTCATTCTACCGGAAACTCTCAAAAGCATGGGAGAATTTCCATAATGCTCATCCCTCTGGAGAGAGGTACAAATCCCACCAAAAAACAAGCCTGGTACAAATCACTCAGCAACAAACCCAAGAGAACTCTGCATTCTGAGAACCAATCACCTACTCACCAACCAATACCTCAACAAGATCGGATTTGCGCTGATGCAACGGAAACGGCAGAGCACCTCATCTTAAGTTCCTGCCCACGCTATAGCGATGCCCGATGGAAGAAATCGCGCAACTGGATACTCAGAAGCCTTACAACCTGGACAACTTGCTTCCCTCAAATGAAACAATCGTATATGAAAAAATTTTCAAATATTTCCGAAACATTGACCGTGCAGTGTGATTTAGATCAAGATTTCAATAAACTATAATAATTATCTACCTACAATAATATAATATGGCCATACGACGCCAATAAAAAAAAAAGTAGTCTGTAGATTAAAATAGCGAACGTTCACAGTCACTGTTTTGTTGTCTCAACTGAACGGAACAGCTCGAAAAACACAAACCCATATGAACCTGCCACGTGAGGTTGATATGATTCTTGATTGATTGCTGGCCATCAGCTTTTATGCTAACTAGATTGCTCAAGTTAAAAAACAAACTTTGGCTATCCTATCCCAATGAAATTAATGTCGAATCTCATGAGCCAATGAGTAATTTCACGTAATTTTGTATTTAACATTATTGTAATATTTACCTAATACGTTCTCTATCTACGTAACTAACTTTTGTTTCATTGCTGCAATGTTTGAGGCGACTTCATCTTTTGTTAGCAATATTTTCCTTATAAATGGTACTTGTACCACAAGTTCAAATAGAAATTTAATAAATAAATGAGCCTACATGGTGGCTATCCTCGGGAATACTATTTGAAGTTTATCTTCAAACCCCAAATATTCAAATGTTGGTCATTCTCAAACCCTCTTCTGTTTTCCGTGGAGGATACAACTCGTTCAACTGGATAAAACCTAGTATTTCATCCTTCTGAAAGAGATCCCAAATGGAAAAACTCGAATTTTCCACCCAATTGGCCCATTATGTGAAGCAAAACAAACTTGTCCCATCATATAAACAAACCAAAATCGTAGTGGACGTTCTAAAATCGTCAGAGGAAAAAATGGACAAAATTAAGTATTTCCACCCTTAACGATTGCAGACTCTATGGATGTAATACGCTCTCCCCCCAAAAAAAAAGGTAAAAAATAAAAACTATACTTGGAAGTGTCTTCTTATTCATGTTTCCACATAATCACAAGGTGTACATGATCAATCAAGATCATTGTCATAGAAGCGATCTCATGTTTGCCAAAAGTAGTTGATACTTGCTCAAGGTTTCTGGACTTGATGCAACCCAAACACCCTACCAATTTTTTGAACAGGGAGTAGAGAGGAAGTTTCTTAACTAATATGGCAAATCAACTTCTACGAGGAGCCTGGAGGAGCGTTGTAAAAATACAGAAATACAGCTTTGCTTGAAATCCCGGATATTTCCCACTCTGTTGAGCTGAGATGATAGCAGTGAGAACAAAACTCAACAGAAGAAGTGTCTGGTACCCATCAATTAACGGACACGGTGACAATCACCATTCGAGTTGTAACGAGCTACCGTTTCAAAACACCATTCGTCCACGCCAAGGTTATTAGACTCAGTAATCAATTAGTAACAATCAATAACAATTTAAAATTTCAATCAGATAACCCCCCCGCCTTGGGGGACTAATCTGCATTCTTCAAATTGTAAGGATAAGCTCAAGAAAAGAGTATCAACATTTTTACAAGAACATGAGAGACGTCAGTATGCAATCCACGATGATGGTTTGGAAAAACTTGTTCAATCTTACCAAAAACAAGATATCTTTATTTAGTGTTTTGGAGGAGGTGTTACCTGAGGGCTTTAGTTGCAACCACCATTTCCCCATCTTGTAAACATCTATGTGCTAATTCAATCAAACCAACATCTTCTGGTTCTAACATCAGAGCTGCAGTTTGTGCAGCTGAAATAAGTAGTTGATCGACATCAACATCTCTGGAAACTAAAAAGAAATTCTACAATTAGAAAATATTTACACAAACCTTACTATAACAAATAATGTCAATAAATTTTAATTTAGATAAATGTAAAAAAAAAAAAAAAAGTTGAGAAGCACCCAAAATTTCAGTTGTTTTTTCCAAAATCTTCAATGGCTTTCTTCGAAAAATATCGTACATTCGATAATCTTGTTTGAACTCTTCCTGCAAATGGGAAAAATACAATTAGAACGGGAATTTACAACGAACGAGTTAATGAAATGAACCATTAATCTAAGGACAACTAAGAGGAGGGCTACTGTAGCAAGCAGAGATGGGGAAAATGTTATTACAGTCACAATTGCTTGACTATTCCTTGCAACTTGTAATTGAAACCCCAAAGTTACAATTCCCTGTAATTGCAATTACATATCAGGGAAAGTGCACCGTGTTACAACCCGGCTATGGTGGTGATGAAATGCCGAAGGGAACTCTTGCACGTAAATTTCCAGCCTTGGATTCGCAACAGGGTGCTTCTTTGTTCACTGTGTAACCTCCATGATGATGAGAAAGAGCAGCACTTCCTGGCTGAGTGCCCTCCTGAGCTACGTGCGACCCAGAAGTTTTGAGAAGGCAGTTTTGAGCTGAGAGGAAGTGCTGTTGATCCTGAACTGCCCCGATTGGACAGCACTATGTTCACAGTTTCGTGAGGGTTGGAGGTACAAAGAATTCCTGATATCAGAATTCAAGTACAACTCTTAAGTTGTCGGGTTCAGTGTTCAATCACTAGCCTTTCTAATCCACCAATTTTTTTACGATTTCAAATTATATATTTATTTTGTAAGCTTGCAACTTTCCTTTTGTTTCCCCCTCATGTTAGTATAACTTAATTTATAAGTGTGTTTCTCTTCAATTTATAATTAAACATATTTCATATTTAAACACATGTGAATAATCGACAAGCGAACAGAACTCCTGCTGTTGGTCTTGTTGACAATGCGTTTCATGTGTATTTCATTTACAAGTGTTCATGTTCATGCCTTCTGTTCTAATTCTTGACCAACCAGAAGTTGGTAATACTTTTAATAAAAGATTTTTCTTTCAATAAATTTTGATCATTCATTGGTATGGACAGTGCCCTATTG
Source organism: Creontiades dilutus (assembly GCA_031894815.1). NCBI lineage: Eukaryota > Metazoa > Arthropoda > Insecta > Hemiptera > Miridae > Creontiades > Creontiades dilutus. Next base: position 521,253 of record JAVIWC010004633.1, read on the forward strand.
ATCATATTATGGAAGACGGCATGTTTATGAACTAAAGGATGATTTGAAGTGCTATGAATAGTTACAGCACTATAGGTATTTTTTCTATAAATGGAGAAATTTTAGTTACTTAGAAGAAAGATTAGTTTATAAACCCTACTATTATTATTTATTTATTCTTTTTTCTTGAACCCAACATTGAAACCTCTGGACGTCAGAATTTTACTAAATTTATCCGAAATTTAAGCTAATTTAATTTAATAAGGTATACTTATCCGTTTTTTCTCTTCCAATTCTATTTCTCTCACTAAATTACCCGCCTCTTCCCTACTCGTTTTCCTAAGAACCTTCTTCCAAATGGAACCAACAAGTTCTCCCACATTGAAATGGATTTCCACAACTTTGTCGCGAGTGACTTAGTCTAAGGAGTTGAAAATAAAAACCGATCTTTTTTATTGGGAAAATATATTATTTCGTCAATCTTGTTTGAAAGTGGATTTCCATGACATTGTCATGAACACCAGACAGTTTAGGGTTTTCTAATAGAAGTTCATCCAATGATACTCACGTTAATTTTGCAGACTGCCATCAAATGAGCTGCGCTATCTTGATACGGATTAATGTAAGGACAGAACTGGGATAGTTTGCTGATTAAGGGTTTGACCTTCTCGTTGTAGGTGTTTACCTGACCATCTTTGCAGCTCTTCCTGGAAACACTAAATTAAGAAGAAAATAATCAAAGCTTCATGTCATTATTTTGAGCAATAGGTGTTTTCATTATTTATATGACTGAATATACTATATAAAGAATGTACATAGATGTATAGAATTACTTAGATAGCAGTATATAGCATTTCAAAGTCAAATTCAACCTTCTCACCATTATTACGGAAATTACGAAAAATTAAGCCCTGAATGTAAAACTAAATACTTGTATGTTACTGGAGACTGGGCTCAAAACAATACTCCAAACGCAGCAGGTAGGTACCAATACATAAAACAAAATCATGTTTTATTAGAAAAGAAATCTACAAAAAATACCATTTAAAAAAATCAACATGAAGTACAGGTAGGTACTTTTGTGAAATACCAAAAAATTTGGCATCAGGCTGTCCAACTGACGCCTGAGAGAGCAGGAGCAACATGTCTATAAAACAGTGAGTAAAGAAGTGATGAAAGGTTTTTTTTACCACTGCGGCCCTGGTGGGCCTATTGTGGCTGGAGGAGGAGGTCATTACCTCTAAATCCTTCCCAGGCACATTTGTCTGCCCAACCTGGGCACCCTGCCAAACCAAGTACAGTGCCCAGTGTACAGCTTTTGCACCCATCGTCAGGAGCTGCCTGGGACCCAAGCACTAACTGCTTGGTATTTACTGGGTAGGCATTGACATCCCAGTCTGTTGTGGCGACCTAGTGCCGTCGACCGCAGACAAAGCTGGAAGGTCCACCCTTCCCCACCACGTTTTGGCGAATGAGAGGAGAGCCTTAACCTCTCCCGTTATAATAACCTGAGAATCAACAGAAGCTTGCCCACAGGTTAGAAAACGCTGTTTTGCCAGCACAGGGCAGTGGCAGATGAAATGACACGCAGTCTCATGCTCTGCTCCACAGAACCGGCAGAGGATGGTGTCAGATTTGCTTAATTTGTGGAGATGGTATCTAAGTGGACAGTGCCCCGTTAAGAGCCCTGTTACTATACGTATCTATTTTCTTCCTAGGCTAAGTAGCTCTCTTCCTGGAGATATCAATAAATTACTTTTGCCTGCCCCGTAACACGGAGCCAGCAGGCAGCACTCTTCTTACTCTCCCATTTGGAAAGCTCCCCCCGAAGAAAGCTCTCCATAGAGCTCACGAAGGATTCTGGACCCACCAGGAGAGAAGCAGCACCTTCTCTAGCTAAGGTGTCAGCTTTTTCGCTCCCCTCAACCCCTTGGTGCCCAGGGCACCACACCAATGTAACCTTATTGTTACTGGCAAGGGTCTTGAGGTTAGCCAAGCACTCCCGCCCCAGCCTCGAGGAATTGTAAAAGAGGCCAGCGCTTTAAGGGTCGCTTGACTATCTGAAAGAATATAGATTGTTGCTCCATTAACTCGTCGACACAAGAGTCTGTCAGCACAAGAGCTTATGGCACGTACTTCTGCCCGGAAAATGATAGCAACTATTTTCTTAAAAGAAATGTTTTTTTATTATAAATTTTCCAAATCCTACTGCGTTTGGAGTCTTGTTTTCAGCTCAGTTTCCAATGAAAGATAGGCATTCGGTACTACATTTGGGGCTTGCGCATATTTTTCGTAATTTCCCTAATAATTGTGAAAAGGTTGAATTTGACTTGGAAATGCTATATATACTAAATATATTACACTCATGTTCAAGCACTAATAGTTACCTATGTGTTCATATTTAGGCTTAGTAGAGAAGCACCACACAACATTTGGAGCTATTGAGAAATTAATCTAATATACAGAAGCAGTTTTTTATTGGAGAACATGTGTTTGCTAGAACTTTACACTAATTTGAACTCACGTTAGCCTGCAGTTCATATAGAGAAGAACGCTTTCTTTGACCTCCTCGATATCTGATTTTGTCAGATCTCGCTGACAAAGATCTAATGCGTCATCCAAGCCCCTATGGAAAGATGGAACATTCATCAATATATATGCAAACAATTATAATTAATTAGCCGAATCATAATTGATTAATCAGTCAAAACATCAGTTGTCTAGTAATGTGACTAGTCATTATCAAGGCATCATCGAATTATAATTAATTAATCAGTCGAAACATCAGTTGTCTACTGATATGACTAGTCATTATCAAGGCATCATTAAGCTAAAGTAACACCGGAGTCACCTATTTATAATTCTGGCTACTCAAAGCGGTTGACAGAGTAGGTAAGACTGTTTCTTCTAGACTTCCTCTGAACTTTTTCCTTCTATCATGAGCTCGTTTATAACAATTAAAAACAGAAATTACAAACAATTACAATAGTGCAGCCCCTCGACAATCGCCGTCTGACGTTGAACTTTGAAACAATCGGGAGGTGATGGTACAGTATGATCGCCCCTTCCAAGAGCTGAATGTGGATAAAGCCCGCCACGCTCAAAGGATGTCCCACAAGATTTTGTTCCATTTGTATTATTAGGAGTTATTCTGTTCGCATAATGTTTACTACGCACGTTTAGTACTACGTTTGGCCAATCTATATTCCCTTATCCCATTATCTTTAACTGTGAGCATCATCACATCCCCCCAATCCGTCAGTTTCCATCAAAATCGTGCAATGGACGAGCAACCTCCACCGTCAACAAGCAGCCAGGAATCTGCTTTTGGTAGTCAGATACGGACTAAGTCACTCACGACGAAGTTGTAGAAACCCATTTCAATAAAAACGGAGTAAGATAGAACGTTGCCTATACAGGGTGATTCAAAAAGAATACCACAACTTTAAAAATGTGTATTTAATGAAAGAAACATAATATAACCTTCTGTTATACATCATTGCAAAGAGTATTTACAAAGGCTTTTTTTCACTAAAAAGAAGTTCAGAAATGTTCAATATGGCCCCCCTTCAGCAATAGTCGAGCAATATCAACCTGATGCTCGAACTCGTTCCATACTCTCTGTAGCATATCAGTTTGTCAACAGCACCTCAAGCGAACAAATGTACAACTACGAGTAAATGAAACTTTATAGCTGCTTAGCTCTGCCTTTTTTCGTTGTGGAGATTCAAATTCCTAAGGTTGTGGTATTCTTTTTGAACCACCCTGTATATCCACGAAAATAATGAGTTCCACAGTTAAATCGATTTCGGTTAGGTCATCATCAGTAACAAAGTTATTAGTGATGACCTAACCGTATAGATCTATTTACCTGTGTAACTGATTATTTTCGTGGAAAAATATACAACGTTCTATGTTACTCCGTTTTTATTTTGGTAGCTTAATTTGCTGGTAGCTTACTTTGTCTGACAACTCCTGACCCCAAAGTCGGTTTCATTTGATTCCAGCCTTAATTTATTCATTTATTTATAATACGGGGCATGCCCAATATAATATAATTAGATAGAACATTAACATCGTATTTTTTAGTTTAATTCATAAATATCACATTGTAATCAGAAAAAAAATTAAGTAACTTCCGATTAAGTAAATTCCGATTGGCAGAAAGGATCGGCTTCACGGCTCCCGTTCATTAGTTGATTGAATAAGCGGGGCATCCTGGAGAGTGGACGATGCTGGTAATAGTTGGTGGTTGAGAAGGGAATCCAAAAGAGGCTCTCTGATCGGGAACCAGATCGAGGGACAAGGAAATTTAGCTCGCCAAGGAGTGACATTGAATCTACATCTCCCTGGAGGATCAATCGGAGAAGAAACTTAAGGTTGGCCAAATCTCTTCGTGAGGAAGGACACATCAGACTGCACCTCCTGCTCAAGACATCACAATCCAATTCATCCTGAGTTATATGTAGCTTGTATGCTGTATATCGAAGAAACCTTCGGTGGACCCACTCGATTTGTTGGATGTGACACTGGTATAACGGGCTCCACACTACAGAGGGGTACTCTACAATAGGCAATACCGATGACTTTGGCCTTTGCCAAAACGCATCAATACTAATAAATTTCGCGGGATACTAAACCTCCAGCACCTCAACATTCGAGTTAGGTAGTACATGTATGAGGACTTACTCATTTTCGACGGCATGAATCACCAAGGTAATGTAAGGTTGTAGAGCGTAGGAGGAATCATGAGCCACCAGTTGTTTGCCATCTTCCAGCATTGAGGGAAAATCTTGAGCCTTGTTTTTACCGTAAATGTGAGCGAGGAGCGAAGGTATCTACAAAAAAAGGACATTTGTGAAGAAAAATTCGTCGAAAGAATAAATAATTCTAATACACATCAAGAAATGAGGCTCTACGTGTTCATTCACCTGTATTATTCAAAGGGGCGGATAGTGGCAGATAATTAAAAACGGAGATATTTCTATAGATGTTAACAGTACATCTAAGCTTTGAATCAAAGACTCAAGAAGAATCATAAAAGTTGTAGGACAAATCAAAGTTTATATTGGTTTGCATTTGAACTTTCATTAGGTACCTATGTAAGTAATTTTTTTCTAGTACCTATGTTTTTTTTTCTCCAAAATTTACATGTTTGTGAACGTTTTTTTAGTATGTATTTTTTCCGAAATTCACATGTTCGTGATTGTTGAGTCAATAGAAGAAACTACGAGAGAGTTCCTTCATTTTTTGCAAAAATCGCAATTCTTCGCATCCCAACGATTGCGTTACGGGCCTTTAAGCAAAGTTAGCACTCTGAAACTCAAGACATGATATCCCCACAAGGTAAGAAAAACATATTTGCAGCCAGCAACTCTGGATAAAATAGATGAAAAATCCGAGTTTTAAGCGCTTTTTGGCGATTCTATACCATTGTGCGTCGCCATGGGTTGTGCATCTTTAAGCACGAGGAGTGCAAGAAAAATAAGAGTCGATTCAGGGTTAAAGTCTTCGTGAAATCCCGCTTAGTCTAAAATAAAAAAAGCGGTTCACATTTGAAAAAACAAATTTTTTAACAACACAATTGAATGCAGGATAAAGAAATAGGCAACACTTGTTTTGCGAGGATACTTGTGATCTGGGAATCTGCCTGTAACGGCACGCATGAATCATGAAGATATAGTTTTTAAGTTGTGAGGACTCAGCGAAGCAAATTATGGAGCCGATATGTGAGGGCCCATCTCAATGACTGTCATAAACAGAGAAACTGAGGAGAGCTTAATAATTTTACAGTACTGGAGAGTATTTGGTTCACGTTCTGGCATAAGATATGCAAGCTACGGTCTTTTTTTTTTTTAATTTCAGCATCATAACATATAGGATTCTGATCATACACACAGGATTTTATTCCAAGCAAATTATGGAGCCGATATGTGAAGGCCCATCTCAATGACTGTCATAAACAGAGAAACTGAGGAGAGCTTAATGATTTTACAGTACGGGAGAGTATTAGGTTCACGTTCTGGCATAAGATATGCAAGCTACGGTTTTTTTTTTTTAAATTTCAGCATCATAACATATAGGATTCTGATCATACACACAGGATTTTATTTCAATATAGATTTTAATATACTTAACCAGTTATTCATCCTTTCATGATTGACGGTTTCAATTACAATAGCATGTTGCTCTGCACCGAGCAACAAGATTTCACATATGAACCAAAATGAAGAGGAAAATGCTTACATCACGTAATTGAACGTCCTGTGGGAAATCATATTTCTTCAGTATCAACTTTTGAGGGATACGTCGTTTCTCTTCTTCCACGGTGGCCACTAAGGGGTGCTTGATGAGAAGAGTTGATTCGACTAGTTGCGAGATACCGTCACTCCACGGTACGTTTGCAAATTCCACAAGACGACCAATTGTAGAAAGTTTATCCTACAACAGGTAACAAAACAATCAACGGAAATAAATTAACGCCCACACTTATTTCACGAGATACGGTATATTTGATTAAAGAACCAATTTTACACAGGCATAGAGATAAATTAGTCGAAATCCACTCACTTCAAGTACATTCATACAATTGATGAAGGAAATACATCTCGCCTCCCAATACAAGTCGTCGCTGTACATTTGGTTCTGGAGATATCTGACTATAAGATCCTGCAGTAAACGGAAACAAAATTTACCAAATATTCAACAAAAGTTGATATAATTGTGAATTAGAAACTGCTATTCGTACAAATCGTCAGTAACTTGTTAGTTATTTGAGTAGAAATATATAATTGATTGTTGTTGATTGATATGTTATCACAAGTGAATATTTTCCTAGTTTTAAACAACCGACTCTTTCCTAGAAATTTCAAACAGCTGTTACTATTATAAAGTATTAGTGTTCTAAATACATTTAATTAGGCTTCAAAATGCCCGCGTTCCGAGTCCATCCCTACCTTCACATTCATTGTTCAGGTCAAAAGGAAACAAATCATCGTATTTTATAAAATGTAATAAATCCAAATTGAAAATGGCGCTTTCATGTTAGTGAATCGATTGCATCTAACTAAAGTTACAGGTATATTTTTGAGAACCATGGGTAGTAATTCAACATGATTAAATAGCAATTGAGACTAATCATATAAGCGTATTACTTTTTTTGACCTACCGAACAAATTTAGAAAATGGATTAATCCCCTTTAGAAGAAACGCTCCTCTATAGTTAACTATAGATCTGTAGGACAGTGATCTTCATACAAGAGCCCACTGACACAGAAATAACAAACCTTTGTGTAATAATTTGGAGCGGTTAACAATCAAGGGATTCATTCAACGCTAACCTGACTCTTTTCTTTCATGATAAGTGATTATCAAATGAGTTAATAAAAATACGATCATTTGTTAGAGCTGTAATTGAAATTGAATATCCTAAGTTGAATCGATCCGTTAAGACAGAAGGCCTTTACCAAAGTGTATGGCACAATGATACAGTTGTTAAGAGACAAAGCTTGATAATTTCAGCCCAAGCTTTAGTGTTTAGCGTTGAATTATAAATTTAATATAATTTATTGGTTGTTCTTACAAACACGTATGATGAAACGATTGACGATATGTCCTTGTAGAGGGACATGTTAAACGTAGGAACAAAGTCAGTGATCAGCTTCTCAATGTTGAATTCGGGAACGACGTCAAAAAGCATAAGCAGTAAATGTTTCGCACTTTCCTGAAACACAACCATCAATATACTTGAAGTTCGAGAGCATAGTATTTCCAAGAAGTTTATGAAGCCAGAGGGAAGTTCAATTTGAATTATTTTACCAAACACGCACAAAGATTAATACAAAAAGGAATAGAGTAGGTATTACCGATCAATACTGTGTCTGAAGAATCCAGATTGAAGATGGCATGATTCAAACCGCATGACCAAAGTTGAACTCATTCCGTACCATAAAGTTACAAAGTAACTTCAGTTAACACAAGTACACAATTTTCTATTTATTTGCTTCTTTATAACCTATTTCTGTTATAGATAACTTGAGCCAATATAGTCTGGGGGGAATCAGACTCGGCTGGGCATACGTCAGGGGTATTCTACGATTAATTTCCAACAACTTTTTGCCCTATAACTTTTTTACCAAACCTCCTTCCTTTTTTCACTTGAAAATTTTTTTTCGTGATTTTTTCGCTAAAACGGCCAAAACTCCTTCAATTTAATGTGCAAATTAAAATTTTATTACATCGTTGGAAAGAGCGTTAAATGATCTAGCTCCCTGATGGCCAAACAATTTGGAGCAGACGTAAAAGCTAGAAAATGAGATCAAAGCCTAAATGTTGAAAAAATAACCAAAATTCCACTTTTTTAACTCCGAGTTTTTTCAATGTGGTGGTCGTGAATCTCAGTCTCATGGAAAACCTTCATTACGATCTCAGCTTGGAAACGGTAAAGTCATTTCAGAGGAAAATTTAGTTCGAACGGTAAAAAACATGGATTTTTCCGCTAAATCGATGGAAAACCGTTTGTCGTTTTCCGATGAGTTTGGTATCTGCTTCTACGTATTTGTGGTCGCTGAATCGATTTGTGGCACTCTTGAACCACCCCGACACCCCCGAAGTGGTTTATTTATTCATTTTTTAAATGAGGTTGACTTTTTTTTACCAATCTTTCGAGTTTGTTCCTGAACTTCAACGGAATTAGAATTTGATTCTCCGAATATAATTATTCTTACTCCCGTTTTACGAAACGATTACAAAACTCCTGTAGCCTGTCTGAGCAGAAAACCATTGGTTAGCGAAGAAACATGTTTTTTAGCATTCGAACTAAATTTACTGAGAACATTTTCCCCTGAAAAATTGAAATTGACTTAGCTGGAAAGCTAAGATCCTAAGGAAGCTTTTTGAGAGTCTGAAGCCAATAACTTTACAGTGCAATATTTCACACCTTCTTTTGAAATTACTAAGGATTTCCAAGGAATCAAAGTTGATCGAGCAAACATTAATTTCTAATGCATTAAATAAGAAACGTCTGAAGTAATTTCGGTAATAAAATGCCTATAATTATAAGTTTATTCGAAGTATTGTATGATTTCTACCTCATCTTGGAGACCGCTGTAATAAAGGTCGTACGCAATGGATATTTTGTAATCATATCGCAGGACTGACAAAGCCTTCAGATGTTGTTGAAAAGCCACAAGCTGGTTCACAGGGGACTGGGGGAGGCTGCGACTTTGCTGCACGGCCAGGACTTCTGCCGAACCGTAGCTCCGCGAATTGATGACGTTGTTGATGACACCTAGACAAGCGCTGACAAAAGTGTCGGCGTTCTTAGGCCAATGTCTGGCGTCTCGGACTTCTAGCATTCTGAAATGAATAGATTTCAAACAATTAACTCAAAAACGGAGCAATTACTCCGTGGCACTTTTCCCGCACCACACCCTGCGCCATGACACGGTTGCAGCCATAACCTTGATGTTGTTAGGCGCCACTCCTTTTAGCTCAGATATCGCTTGCCGCAGGTCATTTCTAACATACTTACTTATCTTAGCCCTCCAGGTCTGCTCCATGTCCACGCTGCCACTGACAACCTGGACATCCAGGATTATGGCAGACCCGTCGGGCTTAACAGCGACGATATCCAGCTTCTTGCCCTGGTCACTCGGCATATGATACAGTCTCTCTCAGCCGCTAGATGACAATGCACCTGCTATCTGCTTGGCAACCGCATCATGACGGAGTATGCGGCCACCATGAGTTCGTGGACACTGCTGCACCACATGATAAACATTTTCATTTTTACCCCGACAGGCACGGCAAAGGGTGAATACAGGCACAGACACACACCTTTTTGTAGACATGTTGTACATGCGTGAATAACTTGACTAAGGTGGCTTGGTTAAGAGAAAACAAGTTTACATGGAAAGAAATAACAAGAATGCATTTCTCAAATCTAATTCTAATATTTTGGTTGCTACCTTGTTCACACTACAAATGTCAAATGATTAATTTTAGGAAATGTTGATTACAAAGTTGGAAAAGATACTCGAACATGATTCGATGTTCCCCCACAACTCTTCACCAATTGGATTTAAGCTCCCTCTCTCCTACCACTATATAACCACTGCTTTCTCAAACGTACATAAAGTTATTGTTACTGATGATGACCTAACCTTCGAAATCGATTTAACGTTGTAACTCTTTCAATTTTGTAGAAACAGACTACGTTTTCTGCAACAAACTCTGTGTTTTCTCTTCAGATGGGTTTGTACAAATTTGTCGCGAATGATTTTGTGCGTATTAAATTGAATCACAAATCCGAGACATTCGAATCGGTTACAAAATTGCAATAAGCGGGACCAGCTGATTAGAGTCGGAGGCTAATTTCCTTCATAATCGTCCGACAGTGTAAAACTTGAAAGGGTTGCTCTAAGTGCTGGAAAGATAACTTTTTCATTAAGTACATGCAAGGGGTAACGTGAATTCTGCCCTACTCCTTTCCATAAAATTCTATAAATAATTCCCTCCATTTTTTTTTCACTTCGTGTTTTCAACCTTACTTCTTCAAATCGCCCATTCTTTAAAATTGTGTACTGAAACTTTCAATTTCAGGATACCTTTGAAAAGTGCTATAAATTTCCTATCTCTCTAATGCTTAATGATTAAGCCTTAATCAAACGTTTTAGGGGGTATTAAGTCGCCACTTTTCAAGCATTTATCAATCTAATTAGTTATTTTAGCAGATCTGTGAAGGAACGCTAAAAGATGAGCCAAAATGTCAGCTCTCCAATGGAATATTTATTTTTTCATGGAGTAACTTAGTTTTTGACGTTTCTATATTCATACATATAGCGGTCCACGAATACTGAATAAACTATTATTACTTACTTTGCTCGATCCATGATAAAGTTCACTAAATACTGGAGAGCGTTTTGATGTGATTTCAACAAAATCGGCACATAGCAGCACAACCATTCAATGACAACAGATGGTGGCGTGGCGATGGGAACAGTGTGTAGCAACGAAACAGCCATATCGTACATTAATTGAATTTCCCCTTGTATCTGATGCTGGTGTCTCCGACAAACTATGATGGCCTCTTGCATCTGACCCTGAAAAAAAGAAGGGTTTCGTATACTGATTTTTAAAACATAATGAGAGGTTATACGTTTAGTAATTTGATCCATCGTTGAGTATATACCGTACATCATTTGATGTATTTTACTTAATTTCCCGTATAAAATATTATTCTGATTTCATTCCTTCATATTTTAAACATTTTCATGTTACAATAGCAAATTCAAAGTGATAACGGTTAAGTAGTTTTGAAACACAACAAAAGAACCCACACCGGCATTGCCAAGGTAGGCGAGGTATATCGAGACTAATACAGAGAAATAAGTTATACCTGTGACACGAACTGCATGCAGATCAAAGCTGGATTTCTTGATGAAAATACAAGCCATTCTTCGGACGTAGAAGAATCGGTGTTAACTGTCAAGAATGTGCCTAAAGTCAGTTGTAAGGACCTTACCCTCTCTACAATAGGTAGCAACCTCGTGGATTCGGCCTGAAAACAACACAAAAAAATCAATAAACCAGCATGAATTTCTTTTTGTGATTAATACATAGTAATTTGTATTTGTATTTTAAGGTGATTTGAATCTTGTGGTATTGTTTTGACAGTTTTTCTTCTTTTCTTTATGGATTTTAAACGGACTCTATACAGAGCTTTGCTAGACCACACAACCCACTTACGTTGTGTTGATTGATATAACGGTTAATCCTAGTGGCTGAGGAGGTCTTCAGACATTCATGACGGTTTCGACACGACAGACTATCGTCTTGGTAACCACTAAAGCCAGATCATGGAGTATGGCAACCAGTACTGTATCTGTCACTGCATCTGTCATTGTAGCGTATAGATTGTAAACAGCTCTGACCTACTGAGTTGTTTTTTCAAGTTTTGAGTACTTTCGTTTTTCGCCTGGGATACCACAGCTAGGGTTGATTGCGTTGAGAGGTTAGGAAATGACATGGCCTTTAACAGACTGAAGTTTACTCTACATAGAGCAAAGGAAAATATATATTTTCGTTGGAATAGTATTTTTGGAGTTTAACCTCTACTCATTCCTTCCTTCATCTAGTCAGGTTAGAGGTGAAATGCAGCCTCCCTACGGGCAATGTTTATTAGAATTTTTAAGTTGATTTATAAATTCAATTCATTATTGGGACCTAACATTACCTACTGTCACAAGGGAAATTATTTTTTGAGTCTTTATTATTTAGTAATGCAGGACACGTTCAGCGGAGAGGGTTTCCACGCGTCAGCACTTGGCGAGCAAGCCACACTGCAGACACCCTATCCAGGAGTCAATTCAGTTTTCACCATCAAACGCGCTGCAACCCCTGCAACTGGCCGGATCCTAGGCTCTTAACTTCCTAATTAACTAGATCTTCAATTCATATAAAATAGTCGATTCGTTCGCAGGTTATTAAATTCATTCAATCCCGTTCTTACTTGTTTTTTATTATAAACCAACCCCCGTAACACTATTATTATGATTAAATAAATGGCAGATGCGCATGTAAGTACCTAATTTTCAAAAATTATGGGTATTTACCAACATGACATGTATTACAACCACGTACACGTCACGGAATAGGGCATCCAGGATGGGAGAGACAGGATGACCCCTCATATAGGTATGTCTACACTTGTGCAACTTTTGTTCATCATAGGCATGAGCCATAGCGCAATGGTAGGGGAAGGAGTAGGGCACGCCAAACTGCAAGGGTTGGATTTCTGGGTGTCACACCGTTCATCCCGCGTGAGTTTTACATCGAAAAAGTGCCGTCTTCAAGTTTTTTATTGTTCATAAAATGTCTGATGTGAAGGAAACGCTTGAATTCATCGAGAATTACAGTAAATTACCTGTTCTCTGGAATGTAAATGATAAAACGTACACTAACAAAATCTTGTGGGATGCTGCATTGGCCATTTTGGGTGCAAAGTACAAGTTGGGCATCAAATGTATTGAAAATGAAATTTTTTAACAAACGCCGCACTTATCAAAAGCAGTAAACTCGCATCTTCTGCTGATTCCATCGTAAGGGTTGAAAGAAACCTGATGGGCAAATGTGCACAGGAATCGCATGCTTCTAGGGCGTGCGTCAGAGGCAATCTTCAAGAGGCAAGTTGAAAGACGCAGATTGAAAGTTGAAAGACGAAAACGCACAAGTGTAGACACACCTTATGAAACTCCTTCTGTCTCGACATGGACAGCATAAGGTAACAAGGAAAGTTGATAATCTTTGGAACAGTAGAAATTGATTGTAATAATAACGGAACTTACTTCATTTGTTTTCACACTCAGCCTTTGCACAGCATAATTCAAAAGTTGTAACGTTTTAAGAACGTCAGGAGCAAATGTTTTTATACAGACTTCCGCAACGAATTCCACATCCTGCAAATGAATGGTCTGGTTTGAGTACCTAACCACAATTTCAACATCATCTTGTAATTACGTGCTTTGGAACTCCAAGTACCAGTGTTCTTCGTAGCCTGGTCAGGAGATGCAAAAACTTTTCCTGGTTCACTACCAATTACCATGTCGCTGGATATCTTAGAAATATATTCGATCTATCTACTAAATTCGATTTTGCAGAGCTTTATCTGTAGTCAAAGTGCTAAAGACTATTTTTCACCGGAGATTCAACAAAACCAAAACAGCTATATATAGGTATTCAATGTAGCAATCTTTAACGAAGTTGTGATTGGTAGCATGAAATAATTATTAAGCAACACTCTGTCGTTCAACTATCCACATAAGGCAGTGGTATATGAAAGTTTTCATAAGAATTCATGTAAAACGTAACTCATACCTTAATACTATCGAGAATAGACCTCATTTTGGTATAATTGGTGTTGAGCGTTTCGTTGTCGAAACGATTCCATAAAGG